>CM050404.1:38700721-39300721 GCA_027580255.1 Therioaphis trifolii
CTGTTCGTTTATTGATCAAGCATATTATATAAACAAATCGATCTATCATTGCTGACTTTGAAAACGACTCTACCGGTTTGAATAGTTTTTTGTTATTGTTGGCAATAGTTTAAGAATTAAACGTTAGATTAATTACACGAGTGCTATTAATGCAACTTCTTAAGTGTGCCAGATGCAGGGATGAGAAAATAAATAGATGGCAAATAATGCCAAATAAATGTCTATACATAGACAGTGGCGCATTTTGTGGGGGGAGGGGGTGATTAGGGCCAATGGCCCTGGAACAAAATGTTGAAGGCAGCAAAAGCTTTGACATCGATGTATTAAATAATCAAATTTTGATCACTTTCCAAATTTTATTTTTCTTTCCATTTTACAAAATTAAAAGAAATAATGTTGGTACCTTCTGGCTTCATATTTAAATTTCACAAATTTGGTATCACTGCAAGAAAATTTAAATGATTTATCAACTGTACACCCTTATGAGACAACCATTTTTAGGGGGGGAGGCAATTGATATTTTGCCCCAATGCGCAAAATGTCTAAACGCGGCACTGTGCACAAAGATCTATCTACGTCTCATAGAGTGATATAGGTACTGCATCTGCATGGTCGAGAATATTATGGTTTATCTTCTTCCGAGAGAATCCTTGTATTCGCTCACTTTTGATTCAACTTTCGTGTGAGTTTCAAGATGTGAATAAAATATGTTCGTAGTTGTTGTAATTTCAAATCTAAATCGATGAAAAACATTGAGTATCCGGTTGTCACGACATTCGCACTTGATTATCAAAATGTACTTTTATTTTTTCTGCTCGTTTATTGTTCGTGCAAAAGAACATTCGCGGTCGAATCGAAGAAAACGTCTTTCGAGTCAGCCCACGTAGTACATACACAATAATATGTCGATTATTTTTAACACTGACGAATACATTTTTTTTTTCTTCCCGTTAAAATGTTTGTATTGCCTTCCTTGATAAAATTTTGGATAGGCTCCGGTACGTTTTGGTTTCCGTCCGTGAAAAAATTCAACGTGATAAATAAATTATTATTTGATCATGCGATACGGTGTTTTATCGTCTCGCGTCACGGTGATTTATCGACGGTATTATCTCTACGCGGAAATTAATAATAATAATAATAATAATAATAATAATATTTCTGTACACGATTTACGGACGTCTACACTCGCGCGCTGTAGTTCATCAAATTGTTTCCAAACTGTATTGTTCTAATGATAATTTATTGTTTCGTTAACTACCTCCGGACTGACGGTAGATAATAAATAATAATATTAGTTATTATTATTTTTAAACCTAAAATGTTCTCTCTCTACATTCGTTGGCTCGCTCGTGCGCGCGCGCGCGTGTGTGTGTGTGTGTTTTTTATTTTTATTATTTTTCTATCGAGTATTGATGTAAAATCTTCACCCGTCAATTATACTATGAGTGAATTGATCTCTATTTAAATGTCGTACGGTTTTTCATCACTTTGCGACTCGTTTTAAATTTCGACTACCTGTTGAAAAACTGAAAACCAAATACTTTTAATTTTATTGTTTACTCTGCTCGGTGTTTCACCAAAAATTTTAGCCACTACGGGATCCGAAAGACATATTAGTAAGACGCATTAGGTCATAAGCTCTTTATAAGATTTCCGTATCACGAAATTTTCGTTGGCCGGAGGAAGGTAGAATATTTTAAAATAAAAATTTCATTTTTTTTTTCATCTATGTATACATTTAATTTTATTGACAATGAAACCACCATCTGAGGTTTTGTTAAAAAAAAATTACGTTTTTCAAGAAACGTTCATTGTACCCGTAAAATATATGACTGATTTATATATACACGTAAAACTCGAAAGTTCTATTACGGTAATGGTGAGTAAGTACTCGTAAATTCGGAATTCTCAGACACCGATGATTCTGACGAAAAAATATTATGTTTAGAGTGTTTAATTTGAAGTCGATTTGATTTTTTAACGTTTAGTTAGGTGGTGTACGTGTTATTGATGAAACTGTACGTGCACAATTTAACGTACAAATTTGAATAGACCTACATGGTTAAAAATGATTTGGTTGTTTAGATTTTATTTTCATGGAGATCAAGAACCGGTTAGATGGTTTATATCGATTTTGGATCTCAGGATCGAGATTTGAACTTTACAGTATATTGAACGTTTGAAAAAAAAAATCTAAATCGATTCGAAAAACATAAACGATAGTTTTCGCTTAAGTGGTGAATCACATAATTTTCTTTTATCGCCTACCCGGTTAAAACATGTTAAAATAAATAACAATAATAATTAAAATTAAAAAAATTAAAAAATTATTTATTCATTAATAATTTATATTAAAACATTAATTAAATTATTTAAGAAATTATTTGTTTTCGTGTATAAAACGATTATTGGTATTTAAATAGCCGCCATTCTAGTGCGACGTGTGATATTCGTTTATTTTTGAAAAAAAAAAACTTTCGACAGAGTGATTTCGATTCAAACGACACGCCACCACACGTGGTATTCTTATAGACACACGGTTTTGCGGTAAAAATACGCTTCGTGTTTATCGTCCAATAATCCGCAAGCCAAAAACTTCTAAAACAAATACCGTGTTTAAACTTAAAATCAATAGTTCGATAGTGGTTTTCGGAGAATAAGCGTGCTCTTTTCACCGCAGACGGACTAGAATTCGATTCAACATTTACGAGTTCACGACTGATCTGAAGTTTTCCCCCACCTCCTGTTCGGGACGTGTTTTTCAAAATTATATTGCTAACGATTGTAAACCATTCGTAAACAAATGTAAATTAAGTTTTGAAATTTGTAAATCATCAGAATACGTTGGGGTATGAATTTAATTTGGCCATTTCATCCTTTTCGGAGTTTTTTTTTTTTTTTTTTCATTATTCCAATGTAGTTTTTAACGATGAGAGCTACTGTGTGAAAAAAAAATTGGAGAATCATCAATTTTAATATTATGGCATTTTACAATTACCTATGGGATTTGTTTTTTAATAAATGTATGTATTTATTTATTTATTTATTTAATTATTTTAATTTATTTATTTTCGCCATATGTTTTCAAAGATCCGAGCAAATATTTAACATATTTTGTATACAATTACGTAAAATAAATTTGAAATATTGTGACGATTCTTTTTGTCGAACACTTTTTGATTTACAATCCTATTTCAAAATGATATTACCGTAACGCAAAGCAAACACAAAATATAGTGTGAAATATCATTGATAAAAATCTTCGGTGATAAATAAATCGATGTCTACAAAACGTCATCGGTAATTGTCAAACACGTGCCGCGATCGATAATAGAACTGTGTAAAATCATAAAATAAATAGATGAATAATTTTTTTTTTCCATAAACCTTCAAGTAAATTATTATATGACTTTTACGTGATAAACAGCTATTACGTTATTTTTCAAATTAAAGAATTTTATTTGAAGAAATTGGTCAATACGTGTTGGAACTGTGTTCTTTATAAGGCGAAAAACTTTAGATAATATTGATAATAAAACCTACCGTCGTCGGTTATACGAAAAATCGCGAAATAAATGAACGGTCTATTTCAATTCTGAAGCTTTGCTCAAAATTGTTCAAATAAAATGATAGCATAATATTTAATGTATTACGTATATTATCACTGGCCTATATCAAATAACAAATTATACATAATTTCTTAAAAATCCAATACACCATTCTCAGTTACTTTGTCCAAGAAGCGGAGAACACCTTAGTGCTGCTGAGTGTTTAGTTTAATTTATAGAAGTTTTCGAATAATTATCGTAGTGTTCTTCGTGAATTCCAAAAAGCAAATAACACAAAACTACTGCGTGCCTCGATTTTTTTTTTTACGCTATTGCCTTTTAAAACGTAAAAATATTTAAGTTTTCAAAAACAAATCAAAATAGAAAAATAATAAAACGCGAGATACGACCAAAGCGTATGCGCTCGATTTCGTAGTACAAAATCAAACTTCACACCGTCCCCGTGACTTTTTCCAGTCGATTCCAGACGAACGTTACGAGCGATAGCTGTTAGTTTCGCGTACACACCGGATGCCGACCGTCGTTGGGCCGAGCAAACGACGACGGCGACCGTTCCGTGGAGTCTCGGGCAGCACGGCGGCGCTAAGATTAATGTGTCCGCGGCGCGTATAAATAAGGCGCAATAAACGTCGACCGCCGCCGTCCGTCCGGGCGACGATATTAATTCCTCGGTTAATTAAGTGCGTCCTCCTCGGACCGGGCCGGATTTTAAATCCGTTAAATCCTTTAAAAACTTTAGGCCCGCGCCGGATTCCGTCCACTAATTAGTCGACCCGGGAGGATATAAACCGTGATTTAAGCACGTCCCACTGCCCGCGACCCCGTCGTTTCGCCACTGACGTTATGACGTAGAAAACGAACGGTTATTCATATAGGTATACATTTCCTAAATATATATATATATATATATTTTTTTTTTTATCTTATTTATAAAAAACGCGTTTGCAGACTCTTAAACATATTTTAAACACGGACACACACGTGGGGATGATTAGAAATATAAAAAGTAGTACTCTGGTGCACACGTGTTTGAATGTGATTTTTGATTTTCGATTCTCAATCAACTGTTAAGAGAAAACAGAGAATGGAGATTTGTTGGCGCACCACCAGCCATTTTAACCAATGTGTTGTGTGCACACAGTATTCGAGTACTTATGAAAGGGATGATTATAATTTTACTGTTTTTCATCTTCGTCATTGTCCAAGTTTTTAATTTTCTTAGATGATGGCCACTATGAAAAAAAAATAAAAATACGAAAGAGTATGATATATTTTCGTTTTTAATTTTAATATTTAAAAATTTCCTTTTAGACCAACGGTGCAAAAGATACATGATATCATATTGCTCGTATCCGCTACCTTAAAATTAAAACGGTTATACATCTTAAACTGTTGGTCTGAGAATAAAAATGTAAGTATAAAATACAGAATTTGAAAAAAGTGTTTTATTTCGTAATATCATTTCATAAGTAGTGGTGACGACACTTCTGTTTAAGAAAACTAAAAACTTTGAAAAAATCGTATGTATAATAATAGTAATTATTTGTCCCGTAAAACTATAGCGTTATGTAAAATGTTTTAATTTTACATAAAAACGTATTTACTCAAATTGGACCATTGTACGGTGATAAAAGTCGAGTGGTTGTTCTTCAGCAAAACATCCTATTGATACACCGAAACGGTCGTAAATATGATTTTTATTTTAAGTATTTCTAATACGGTTTTATTATTATTATTATTATTATTAAATTCCAGCCGATTTAATATCGCAGAAAACGTAATTTGAGCACCGAACATCAGACTCAGTGTCGTTGATACCTAATATCAAATATATATATATATATATATATATTAATATCGCCATAATACGCTTGTACAAACAGAAAACAAAATTTATAACAAACGGTTCGTTTACGAGGTTTATTCCAACATTAAATATAATACTATCCTACCCTACTGTTCATGATGGAATAACGCTCAAAGGGAACTTTTTTTAGAGTTTTAACTTTTATCATTTTGCTTTTCACGGAATATGATTACAATATTAGTGTTCTATATTGTTCTTCTTATTTGTTTATTTATTTTTTCGTATCGTCCTTGTTGAATAGGTGTATAATAATTAGCCGTGCAAAGTGTTCAGACGCATAACTTTTATCGATATAGTTTTATGAGCGGGAAAGAAAATAAACAAACAACTCACAAAACTTGATAGTTCGAAATTAAGGGAGGAAAAACAATGTATTTTTCTCGTTAAATATAATGGTTCATTGTATTATTTATGAAGCATGATCGATGGCGAAAAACTATACAGCCATGTATATTCCGTGAAAGTTATACCGGACACGTCAAATAAAAAAAACACAATTATCAACGATAAAATATGTAATAGTGAGGATAAACATTTTCCGTTGAAACTTTTTATGAGACGAAGAGAATAAATATTATATTAACGTTATCGGGTGGTGCCAAAAATCGTTAGACAAATTAAAGATTGAAACTATTCTTAAGTTTTCAATTTGACGCACAAACACGTCTTCGTTGCTCGTTTCAAAATAATTAATCAATCGACTTATTTTTAGCGCTTACGCGCACGATAATAATATTATGACTGAAGTTGAGATTTTGGTGTCCTTACAAATTTCAAAAAATGCAAAAATTACTTGATAAACTCCAAAAATGCATTTAAACAAAGACTTTCAATTTACAATTCATAACATGACGTTTAGAAAAATTGTGTCACGAGTAACTTATTTTATTTTTTTCAATTGTATTTTACACCACCATTTGCATAGGTCATTTAACTGTCAAAATGAATTCTGAATCATGCACTCTGGAATTATAATTTAAAACATATACTCAAGGTAATAATTTCTGACGTTTAATTTTTGTTTTTTCTTCTTTTTTTTTACTTATGCTAAGAAATTCTTGTCGATCGTAACAATTTAAGTTCACTATATAATCAAATTGTCAAAACATGATCTCAACACAGAGAACATGCCATAATATCGTAAAATAATGTATAAAAATATATAAATAATGTATTTAAAATTTCTCAAAAAATACAAACTATAAATTACATTAAAACAAAACAGCTAGTATTCCATATATTCCATTTATAGAACCAAATTTGAATGGTTTTCTCATATCAAGTCACACACATACACACGCACACACACTCACCTGTCAATCAGCGATAACATATGTAGCGAATAAACAAAAAGATAACTGGATTATATTTAAGTATATTTAAGTCCTTAATGAGCTTACGAACCCGTACATAATTATCAAAGCTGTGATGATTCTAGTTCTCAGTTTTAATGCGATACGACCGCAGCGTTGTGTTTGTAAATATTTACACGAGACGTGCGATTCGATTCACGAGTAACGGTTATGGTTTTTAATTTTGCACCGCGATTCCAAGGAACTGTCGCCACGAAAAAACAACATATCATTGTTGTTATCCGTCATCGCCTCAAGCGGTCACGTGTCATACGATCTCTGCTACGATATATATAATGCGATATATCGACAGAGATGAAATCGCACACGGTTTTTTTCTCGGTGAATTTTCGTTAAAGTTCGTAATTGTTTTTTCAGTTGAGTTATGAACAATACGACACGTGGCATTTGAATGATGTACTCGAAAGATCAAAATTATATCAAAAGAAATAAAAATAAAAATAAAAATATTTTACGAAAATCGTTACATTTATTTATCTTCGCGTGCTGAATTTTCAAATCACGCATTAAAACATTAATGCCGTGTACGTTCGGTGTAAAATGTACGCTATTATATAACACTACAAATCACGAGTAACAATCAAATCGCTAACTATTTACAAACTAATAATTGAATATTTGGTATGAAAAAAAAAATGCGTTTCACTAAGAATCGTTGTACTCCGTGACTCCGTGACTTAAACGTCCCGCGTCACAACAACATATGTATTTTATTAAAGACGAGGTCTAGTGAGAACTGCGATTCTTAAAAAGGCTATGCCTCCCCTGTCCACATTGTTTCCAAAATCTATGACCGTTGCGTAAACAGAAAACGTGTCCCTAAAAGAATCGCTTTAATAAATTACTTTTACATTGTCACCGCACTAGTAACTGTGTAAAAACTACTTTGTTTCATTGACAGACGAATAAAATTATAATAATGAAGGAAATGAGTAAATAAAATTCAAACTCGATTTTCAAACTGTAGGATGGAAAGATTTATTTTTCTTACTTTTCACTTACTTTTTTTTTTTTTTTTCAATAAACAATAACATTTACTACGTCAACTTGCCTCTAGCCCGGACTGACGAACTAGGGTTTTGTCATTTTCTTTCTTGACAACTGTTTGTTTAATTATTTGTACATTTTTTTTCTTTTTTGTCTTTGCGTAAGTGCATCATCAACACTTAACGACTGTCACCTAATATGAATTTTGATTTTAAAATTATTATTTTTTATATATAATTGTTCACACGGTTTTGCCTCTGCACATTTTCGCTTCACAGACACATACGTATTAGCACTGTTGTTTAATATTTTATATACTATTTACTAGGGATGGGCAACGATATCGATCATTCGATATTATCGATATCGTGACAAATTTTCGATATCGATATTTTACGATAAACCGTGATACCGAAATCAATATTTTTCATACTGAATCATATTTTTAAATTGTAATTATATTTAAAATCGTATTTAAACATATTGAACCTTTAATATTGCACTTCATATTCGTGTACGTTTGGCGAAGCGCGTGTTTAGTAAAATAAAATAAAATAAATTATACATTGCCACTTAATTGGATAAGTAAGTTGGTATAAATAATGTGAATAACTATAAAAAATAAAAATAAAAAGCTAAAGGAAATAATGGCCATTGGATTTTAAATAAATACATTTTCATCACTTTCGGGTGTATCTTAGAAAAAAGAAAATTAATAATAATAAATATATTAGATATCTAATTGTAATGTTTTTCCCGTTGATTTCATGAAACAATGAAAAAAAAAAACAAAAAAAAAAAAAAAAAAAAACAAATTCAGTTCTTTTTTCGAAAAAAGCTCTTGGGCGGAATTTATTTTCGCAAACAAAGTAAGAGGGAAAGAGATGGGAAAAAAGAGGGACTTAGAGAGAGAGAGAGACAGAGAGACAGAGGGTGACAAAAAGAGAGGAAAGGAAGAGAGAAGAAGAGAAAACACGCCATGGGGGAGGGGATTCCGCAATAACAAGACGGGAATTAATAACGTCGTCTGGGGCGTACGAGGCGCTAAGAATCCGAGAAACGTTTTCATTGCGATATTTCCGTGTCCGTAACTATAATTTAAGTGCACGGCCGTCCGTTTTATTGTTTTCGCCGCGCCGTATAACGCCGAGTTTATTTCCACTCGTTTTCCGCGTGAAAAATTATCGCGAAACGCACCCCGGGACAAAACGAACCGTCCCGGCCCATAAACGCCGTGTAACGCCATGGAACAAAAACAATAATAATATTGTTATTAACATCGTCGTCGTCGTCGTCGTCGTCGTCGTCGTCGCGGTTACTTTTCGCGAGTCTGTCGATTATTTATTTTTCCCGTTAAAACCAATTGATGACTCTCTCACGTACGAAAAACGACCGCGTGTCGCGTGAACGGCGGCGCTGTGATATCGGGTGGCGTATTTACAGACCGTAACTGAATTCGGCCAAACGGGTATGCACATCACCCAATGCGCATGCGCGTGACACATCTGTGTCAATTAGATACGTTATCACATTCTTATCTATATAAATTATATAAATTATATTCTTTATATTTTTACATTCTTATAATTTTCCTCAGTTAATGTACGATGATATATTATGATCTAAGTAATTTTTATATTTAAAAACTAATTCATATTTCATTCTTCATACCATAAAAAAAAAGGTAGGTACAGTCAATAATGTATATAAAATGTAAAATTAATTAATATTAATGAAAATTAATGCGATTTTGCGTTTGTCACATTGTTTTTGATATTTAAACCTAAACATCTTTTTTTTTTCCCTAACTCACCTGTTTGTTTACAATTCAAATAAACTATTCTTTAGTTCATTTAGTTCAAATTTACTGTAATTATTTTAATTATTCATCCGTTTATAATGTTTATAATGTTTTTATTAAGAATATAGTTCTTCTATATAAATTATCCATCAGATATACAACATATACAATACAAGCACTTAATATTTTAATGCACAAAATGAAAATTAAATTAAGTGTTTTTATGTTTAAAATAAATTGCAAAAATGTAATACTTTTGTAAAAAGCTAATAATAACCTGTGCAGTTGATGCTAAATAATGAAAAAAAAATCCAAATATATCACAGATAAAATATTTCTTTTTGTAGATTATTATTGAAGAATAATTATCTGCTCTATTTATCTCAAACATTTTTTTTTCTGTTCTATAGTATAGTTCACTTAGGTCAGTGAACTGTTTATAGAGAAGTGTTAGTTTTCAATTATTGAAGTTTTCTTGTGTTCGTTGTGAGTTTTGTCAAGATGTCTAAAGCTATTAATTTTAATTTTGATATCTTTTCTAAAGTAATTAGTACCACTGGAAATAATTACTTGATCCGTACAAAATTTACTGTAGAAGAAAATAGTTCATTTAGTGACCTATGTAACACTTGGGTATGAAGAATGAAATATGAATTAGTTTTTAAATATAAAAATTACTTAGATCATTATATATCATCGTACATTAACTAAGGAAAATTATAAGAATGTAAAAATATAAAGAATATCATTTATATAATTTATATAGATAAGAATGTGATAACGTATCTAATTGACACAGATGTGTCACGCGCATGCGCATTGGGTGATGTGCATACCCGTTTGACCGAATTCAGTTACGGTCTGTAAATACGGGCTACATGACATAAGCGCCAAAGGTACAAAAATGACCTATCATTTGCGCCAAAATTTGTATGACATAAGCGCCAATCTAATATTGTATACCTGTTTTACCTAACACATGGCATAAGCGCCAAAGGTATAATAATGACCTATCATTTGCGCCAAAATTAATATTTTATATGTTAAATATAGTTATTAAGAAATGCTATTCTATAAAAAATTATTTCATATAATATATTAAATTAAAAAAATTGTCAATAATAATAATAAATATATACATTATATTAACAATAATTAATAAATTGGTTGAGTTTTTGTAAAAAAAAATGTCAATAATGTCAATATATACATGCAATAAATATAATTTTAATAAATTGATTGAATTTTTGTAAAAATAATTTCAATAATGTCAATATATACATGCAATAAATATAAATTTAATAAATTAACCCTACTTTTTTTAAATATTCCAAACGATTTATTTCACCATGCTGATATTTATTCCAATTTAAAATTACTTCATCGTTTGATATCCTTGATTTATTGCAGTTAGAAGGAGAGTTCATGTATAAATATGTTTCGCTTTGTAATTTTAATAATACATCAATTACTATATGTACGGAACAATGAGAAACATAGAATTGATCTTTTAAATGTCGATGATATGATTCAGCTGCATTTGTAGTTCGTATAATGTCATTATGTTTAACACGAGTGCCACACACAGGGTACCTAGAATTTTGGCGCTTATGTACGATACGATTTTGGCGCTTTTGTAAGGTACGATTTTTTTTTTTCTTATCTCATTTTGGCGCTTATGTCTTTCACCGTAAATACGCTATCGGGTGAGCGTGTCGTGTTACACGGCCGAGTGCGTTATGTTATAACTAGGGCTCGGATTTTAAAGGAAATGCTACTTTTTATATATATGAGATATAAATCTAATTTATATATATATAAATTAATTTCACAGCATTCTGATCCAAAATAAACGAATTTATTTTTGCTTTATTTTGGTTTTTTTTTTGTGTAAATGCTTTTTTTGCTTTTTTATTGCTTTTTTCGGTTTTTATAGCTGTGGAATTTTTATATTATGTTTTTATGCTATAATAATAATAAAAAAAATATTTAATTAATAAGAAATGTAAAAATTTCAAGTAAACCAAATCATGTTCTTTTTAAAAACAAAGGCGTCGGAAACATTTACTAGACATTAATGCTATACTGTGTGGCGTTTCAACAAACGAAATTAAATATCATGGGTTTGATTTATACGAAACCTCTTGTACGAAGTACGCACCAACCACTTCGGTGGATGCAGAACATTCGTTTGTTATTTTTAAAAACATCCTATCGGACAATATAGTCAGTTTCAGTAATGAAAACCTTGCTAAATACACGGTAGTAAATTGTTTTTTAACTTAAATTAGTTTTTTAATTTTTTTTTATTCAGTTTTATAAAACTATTACTAATTAATGTTAATTTTTAGTCATGCTTTTTTTTGTATTTCAGTATTTTTTTTTTCAATTAAAGTCTGCTGAAAAAATAAGCTCGCCCTCGTCGTGAAAATCTACTCGTTCGAGTTTCATTTGTGTGTGACATGGACGTTCTCACGGGAGTGGGGGATATGGGAGATATATACCCCCCTTGACATTGGTTTTAGCCAAATATATGAGTACCGACGGATGTACTTTTACGGTGATCTGATATTTAAATATTTTGTAAAAAAAAAAAATTAAAAATTTGAATTCATAAATAACGTGAATCGTTATCATTTTGTCTCTATAACGATCGCCGTACTATATATTATGTATTTAGATGAATACGTGAGAACGTGCGATGGTCCATGTATTATGTTACATGTTACATGACGTATAGCTTTTCATGTCATATATTTGAATGCTATATTGCAAGAACGTATTTTGGAATTTTGCGCTTCAGGTAAGAAAAAAAAACGTATAATAAAATCACGGAGTAATATCTCTCTATAATTACTCGATGAATGATATATAGTGATATATAGTGAACGTCGATGTAGAATGATAAGGATATTCCGCCAAACAACTATTCTCTATTGATACCAATAATGGTCAATACTGTGGCTGGCATACTAGAGCCACATTGAAAAAATTGACAATTAGGTATTCGGTTGTAATTTGTAATAATCAGAATATTATTTTCAATAATCCATAAGTTATGAAATTTTAAAATTGTTGTCTACTCAGAAAAGTTTTTTATTTAATGTTATATTAATAATTTCATTTTTGGTGTAATGTAAAAGATGTAATAAATAAGATAGATTTTTACTTTTTTTTTATTGTTTAAAATTGATAATTATTTGGTTGTAATTTGTAATAATAAGTGGAAATGTTTTAAAATGAGCAAAGTAAAGTTGAATTTTGATGCATTTTAAACGTGAGCGAAGCGAGCGTGTTATTTGGTGGGCTTTTTTTTACTAAATTGCATGGTAGGCCTCTTTGTCCCAGTCCGGCTCTGTGTGTACAGTAAATTTGTGTATAGTAAATGAGTAACGTGGAGTCTGCGTCTGTACTGAACGGCTGGATACGTCTGAGTTTCGGTGTATTTTCGGGATGGTTGCGTACGTAGTCTTGACCTGTTTCGGTGTCTTGACCTCTCGGATCGGCTTTATTGTTGAGTAAGAGATTTTTACATTTTCCCGATACTTTTTGTACGGTTATTTCTCTTCATGAGAACCCCTAATGATGGGGTCCGAGAATAATTTATTATTGTCGAGAAATGCGGCGTAGGCACATTTAGGCTCATTATTTTATGATAAATGCGCATACGTCGATATTAATGACTGAACTATGTTAAAATGATCTTTTTATGTTAATTTTATTATAATATTTTTTACATATTATAAACTAGGTATATATTATCATATATTATATTATTTGCAATCGTACATTATAATTTTTTATTACAATATTTCCTATTTTCCTCATATGGTATTATTAGTTACGTACGTTATGTTTTAATGATTATAAACCATTTTATTATCGAAAACGTAATATTTAAAGACGTGTTCAGTTATGAGTTCAGTGTAAATAATGTTGCTACAAATTTGAAATGTTCAAAACACATTATTGACGTAACACAACGTGCTTTAAAAAATTTTCCTAAAAAGATTTGACATCTGTTGGGCTAAAAATAGAACTTTGAAAATACCTCGTTTTTAAAGTTTATCCCTAATAACGTTTTAAATATTTGACAAAAACTTTTGAAAATTGAATATGACTTTATTCATACAATTCTCTAACGATTCTAAAAAATGTTCAGAAATAGTAGATTTAAGTTTTTTTTTTTTTCAAAAGCGTTCAAGTAAATTATTATATGATTTTTACGCATTACAATGTTGTTACGTCAATTTTAAACTTTAATAATGTGTTTGAAGAAATCGGTCAATAAGAACGTATTGAACCTTTGAATGTTGATAAAACAAGAAGTTTTGAATATTTTGGTAAAAAAATGTCTCTTTTGTCAAAAAAAAAAAACTCGAGATAATTTTGAAAAAAAAAAATTATTGATAATTAGACAAAAAAATGTGAAATTTATAAACGGCGTATATTAATTCTAAATGTCGATAAACTAAATAAATAATTTACCATTTCTTTAAATTAAATAATCAACACGCCCGTCTCCGTTAACTTGTCCGGGGAGTGAAGGATGCATGAATACGATGGAATACGATGGAACACACGGGGCGAAGTACGTACTTTTTAATCGTTCGTCATAGTAAAACCGATATAAATTATTGAACGTCGACGTTTGCATTTTTAAGAAGTATTGCGGTTGATCGACTCCATTTTGATTTTCCGTGTATTTCCAAAATTCATTCTAAGGTTCTCTGTGACACACGAACGACGTCAAGTTACGGTCACACCACGTCAAACATTCCACTGTGACCAACGAGTGACATTTAGTTTTAACCTTGGCCTGGTCTCAGCGGTTGCGCTCTCGTTTTATTTTAATCCGATGACCGCTCTATAACACGAGTACAACCACGTTTAGGCCGACTGATTTCCCGCTATTTTCGATATTTCATAAAACAAAAAAAAACAAAAAACACACACACACACTCGAAACATTATTTTATCTCGACTCGTACCGCATCTTCGTTTCAACGGCTAACGGCGAGTGTTACCGTTTGCATGTGGGTCGCACCGCGAATTCGTCGTGAAATAAAAAAAAATCGTTATTTTCATTTCAGTTATTTATTGTTACTTATTATTATTACGATTTTTTTTTTACGATTCCATTTCTACGAGTTACTTTTCCGCAGTTTACTCGATTTGCATGCGAAACAAACATAAAACCGTTCACCCGTTTCGACATTAAGAAGGTACCGCGGGTACGTATGATGAAAATTTCCGACGACGACGTTCGTCTTTGTCTGGAGACTAAAATATTGAAAACACATTCTGCGCAGGAGGAGGGACGAGGGAAGAAAGAAAGTAAAAAAAAAAAACACGTTCGGAAGTTTTCAAACTTTCTAGACACGTCGTGTACGAGCAGCGTCGTGGCATAACACTTAAACAAGGCACGCGTGCACACACCCCATTTGCTTTGTGCGCGTGCGTGTTTTTCCCTCTCGATACGTTTTCGCTTTACAAACGAAAACCCCGTATGTGTAATGCGCTGTGCACAATGGGTTTATGATAATATTTTTCGCAAAGAAATCCTTTCGGTGGAAAAATCGTATTTGTAACAATGTCGAAATAACATCATACGCGTAATGTTCGTCGCTGATAAACTATTACCACGTAATCCAATGTAAAAAACAAAAAAAACAAAAAACAAAAAACAAAATCGAAAACAAGTTTTATACGTGCATTATTATTATTATTATTTTTTTTTTTATACAACCCGTATACAGGTGTAAATACCTGGTAAACATTCCGGAATTCTAAAGAGGTTGTAAATTTAAAAAAAAAAAATGCTTAAATATAATCGATTCGATAAACAAAAAAGTAGATCTAAATAATATGATTTCATAAATACGTCTGGGTGCCCCTTGAATAATTTACTTTTCTGTGACGTTACTTTATTACAGACGACATTCCGATAACGGGTGAAAGCAGTGAAAGCAGGGACATCCCTCGCCACGACCTCGGAAGCTGTAGTGTTCCCCCCCCCCGGTCGGTTTATCGAACGGAATATTAACACGACACTATGACATCGATACGATACCAGTGACGTACCGCGCGGATAACGTGGTTCTTCATCGGAGTTTATTCCGTACGGATTTATTAAATTCAGTCGGTCGTGCACACAGACGTATAGCTTTAGTGTATAAATGTTCGATACATCGATTGATCAAAAATACATTACTTATTTCAATTACTCATAATTGATATTTGATTTCCAATCAAGTACCTTGTTTATAAAATCGAAAACAATCGATTTGGAAAAAAGGCGATGTGGGTCACAAAAATCTTGCCTCAATTTAGAATTCAAATCTTTTTTCATATTTTACTGCGGTCCATGAGATCGGACATACCGGCGGAACTCGCTAAGCGTGTTTGCGGTATAAACATAAGTGTATATTTTGTTACGTCTGTGTGGGGGGGGGGACTTGACATTTTTACCTAATCGATCAACATAAGAAACGCTTTTAGGCAACGAGCTCGTGTCACTTAAAATTTAGAGTAGTAACACCGCTAGTAACGGTGGAACAATTAGTAAAGTAATGTAAAGGAATAAAAAAACATTCCGAGAGTTTAATAACGTTCTGGGGGGGGCTTCAGCCAACCAAAGTCCCCAAAGTCCCCCCAATATCCACGTAGGTGTACAAACGTTTGTGTTTTTCATCAAACCCATCAAAAAATACAGAGAGACAGCGGTCCCTTGAGCGGGGGTCACACAGTCCACATCCTACAGACGTAAAATATTTACAACGTATATTGTCACTAAGGTTAGGATGTTTATGACCTTAAAAACACTAAAAAATCCATGCAAATATTCACAATAAATATCAAATTACGCCCTCAAAAAAAATTAAACATGTAATTTCAAAATTGTATTTCTAATCGAAAATGTATTTTAAATGAATTAAAAACTTTTTTTCATAACTTTAAACTTAAATACAAATATATAAAAATAACCACGTGCGATGTGTTGTTTCAATACAAATTTTTTTCGTATGAAATTTTGATTGCACATATTTTACATAATATCACTAGCCCATCGGTTGAAAATACATCCTCGCCAAACTCCAAAACAAATTTGTGTAGTCGAGAAGTACTGGAATATTTTACTTTTAGCATTTTTAGCGTGAATAAAACGCGTATACTAAACTAATTCAATAACACTTCAGAGTACAGTCTACACAGTACCGACCTGTGGCACACCATACACTAAACTTAAGACTTTATTATGTAAGTTATTTTGTCCTATCGACACACTATCGCAATCATCGGTCGTAAACATGATAAAAAATCGTTTAGTTAAACTTAAGATATGTAAGTAATAAAGATAAGTTAATGATATATTTTTTATACACTACGGGTTTCATATTTTCTCATTTTCAATGTGAAATCGACTGTGCCTACCTATGGGTTTTTATTGAGGTTTATATTGTATTTAAGTTATTTTTTGCGAAATATGCATTTATGTATTTTTTTTTTTTTTTTGCCAAATATGTATTTATATACGATTTTTTTCAAAATATGCATTTATTCATAAAAAATCCCTTAATATGCAAAAATATACGAAACATGTAAAATTGAACTGTTCGATTTTATGTCGCACAAAACAAATGTATAACTTGGTCTGCAATTTGCACGACTTAAAGAAAAAATATGCAAAAGTCGTAAACATCCTAATCCTATAATTATGGCGTTTACGGCAGAATCAAACGTCCAACGACAATATTATTAATATTATGTCTACGATATAAACATAAACCGTCGTATCGATGATTTTTTTTTAAATTTTTTTTATGACACTAAATCGCGATCTTCAAAATGGTTCGTGTAACAATAAACAACGTTATTCGTGTCGATTCGTGTCGTCACGCTGCTACTCTGTGATACGTAGAACACAGTCGAACACGTAGTACTTCGAGAACAGAACTTCTCGATTTGTTTTCGCTGAAAATCCATCTCGATTCACGCGGTCTTACAGAACGAAAAGGAAAAAAAAAACCCATTTACAACGGACAGAAACAAATCAACGATGAAACTCGTTGGCGTAGCGACCGATTACGATATTGTACCGCGCGCGTGAATCCGCCGTAAAGCTCATTCGTCGAAGCCGTTTTCGCCCACGTAGTGCGATGACTAACAATGTTTTTCGTTTTTGTTACAGGTAAAAACCGCTGACGTAATGCTTTACCGTTGCGAGGAAAATGGTGCGGACGTCAAACAGCGGTGTCGTATGCGAGCCGGCGGCGGACCGGTGACTATCGCATTCGGACACCCGGTGATGTGAAGGTATAACGTCAATCGTTCGCGGAAAATATTTCACGCCACAATAATTGTTTGCGCGACAACTTTTCGCGTGACAATTATTCGTCTACGACAACTGTTCGCGTAAAAATGATTCGTATAAACGTTGATCATAATTATTATATAATTTATATCCCTTTATGTATTTTTATATGTTATTGTGCCTATATCATAATCAGGGTTCGGATTTTATAGCACCAAAAAGTACTAAAATATGCGCTATAATATGCCTTAAAAATATCAAAAATAGCAACAAAAAAGCATTTTTTTTGAAATTATCATCTATTACTGGCGGTTTATATTTTTATCTTTTGAATTAATACGTATTACTTAAAAAAAATTGTGAAATCTAAATAACGATGACATATATATATTAATAAAACAGATTGAAGGGCATAAAATGTACAATATTAAGCTTCTTAAAAATAGGCTAACATGTTTAATATTGTATACCTACAACTATAATATTATTTATAAATTAATTACCTATGAAACAAAAATGGTGTAGTTTTCCTGATGAATTCACATAAATTAATTGTAATTTTTCCTCGATATTAATGATATTTATGAAAACTACTAAATAATGCATTATGTAAGAAAAATAGTACCAACAATTCAAAAATAGCACCAAAAATCTAAAATGCATCAAATATGCGAAAAATAGCAAAATTAAATTTCATATTTCGAGTCCCTGGCGCATAAAACAAATGTATAGCCCACCATGCTATTTTTATCTGTATTCTATAACAATTAGCAAATGCTATAAAATCCGGACCCTGATTATAGTATTATTAAACAAAAAAGTACAATTAAATAATAAAATATAGCCACGCATTTCAATATACTTACATCTACGGATTGCCTATAAGTAGAACTTAATGCTCGAAATTGTACATAATATATTTAAATTTTAACATATTTTTACTGGTCCAATACAATTTCTTACTTCTAATTTAATGTCTTTTAATGTGTACCTATTTTATCTATATGAAGTATAGGTACATATATGATTTTGTGTGAAATATGGAATATTGTAAAAACCTAATGAAATGTTATCGATTTAATTTTCGTTGTCTAGCTGTATATGAGTTGACTACCCGATAGCTCATCCGATAATAACACATACAATGCTTACACTCACTCACGCGTACATATTTCAAGTATCTTTAACATTTTATTTCGCTATAATAACTAATATGTATAAAGTTATGTTAATTCATTAATGTAACTATATTGAAATGCGTAGCTTTATTTATCTATAATTTTTTTATTTATTCATTTTTTTTTCGTTTTTGATTTGATGATATTAAAATATAGGCATAATAATATAATATAACAATACATAAAGAGATATAATTATTACTATTACAATTTATACGGACAATTTTCACGTGAAAAATTGTCACGTGAACTATTTTCCGCGAACAATTGACGTATATCCTAATGCGAAACAGAGACCTCGTGGTGTTCTTGGACCGGTGGTTTTCAAACTGAGTGCCGCGAACATTTTTTATGCGTACCGCTGTGTTTTGAATGTTTCTTTTTTTTTCACTCTCATCAATCGGATGAGAAATCAAATCGGAAATCCCCCGCCTTCCGTTCAGGGCGTAACGTATTCTACACGGTCGATTTATCTTTTTTTTTCGTTACACCGCGTACAGACTGGTACCGAATTGGTTCCCGGGTCTAAACTCCATGTGTCTAATTAGTTCCTGTTTGAAAAGGTACTTTCTTAAGGTAGGCCGAATTGGTTCCCGTTAAATTACGTACATTTTCCTTCTGAATTGTACGGACTTCGGACTGTCAATAAACTATAAAGTAGGCTTGGTTAAAAATGTGCGTTAATTTGTGTTAAAAAAATGATATGATATATACAATTTGAATACAATTTAAAAACGTTGATTTGCATACGAATATTTGAAACAAACTTGCTTTAAATATTCGATTCGCGAATGCTTTTTATTAATGCACTCAGTCATACAATTTTCCAAGTATTTGTTATTTCTTTCCTGCTTGCTAGTAAGTTTCTTGTAATATGACTTCTAAATTTAATATGATTTAATGTCCGAATGCCGTTTAAAGTTTCGATAAAATAAAATATATTAGGATGGGCAATTGTAAATTCTTTATTAAGCTTTGAATGGAACGATTCGCAACAATTTGTAGTCCTTTCAATTTTTACGCACTCTGTTTATATCATTTTGAATTACCTAGTGACTCCCTTTTACTGTTTAAATCTCTTGACGTTTAGTTTTAAATGGTCGCTCTGTGATAAGCAGTGTTGTGTCATAGATAATTTTAACTAGATTAATTTATCTAGATGCCTCATCTACATAAAAGCTTTGTATAATTATTTTATCCAGATAAAAACAAAAATTGTGATTTAACTTTCACCTAGATGAAAATAATAGTTATTCATATAAATTTATCTGGATAAATATTTCATAAAGAGCGTAGTCTGCACTCAATGTAATCGGTTCATGATGATTATAGAAATAAAATAAAATAGAAATTTGGATATGAAATTCCCACCTATATTTATGAGACATAATCTGTTTTATAATTATAAACATTTTTTTAATCTTGGAATTCATCTGAAACAATAAATTATTAACTATTGTATTGTAACAGGTTAGTCATAAGCTGGACCTGATACTAGGTGAAGTAATATTGGTTATTACATTTTGATATTTACCGAATATTAAATTAATTTATTCTAAGTATAAGAAAAAAATACTTCGGAAAAGTTCGTATTAATTTCAACTTTAAAAAAATAAATAAATATACTGTAGTATTAGTTAGGTATATATCATTTGTATAATTATGTTATATTTATTATTTATACAAGGTGCTGTTACAATTAAATTAAAAATATGTAAACTAGAGACTCCAGAGTTGTTTTAAAGAAAAAACATAAGTTTTTGTTTTAAATTTTTATTATTTTGTTTTATTTTTTAATCATTTTATCTCATTTTTATCTAGATAAAAATAATTTGTATTTATCTAGATAAATACAATTTTTGTACTCTCTATCTTTATATTGATAATTTTAATTTCATATATTTATTATCTTTACCAAGATATTTTTTTTTATCTGAGCACAACACTGGTGACAAGTTCGTCACATTTTCTTTTTAATGAGTTTTTCAACTGTTGTCGCACAAGTGTTACCATCGCTTTCATTTTCGTGGTTATGTGTTTAGACTTCGTCACATAAACTATCTCCGATCAATTTCACATAAGCTTTACGTTTTAGTTTCGTACATATCCATCTATGTACGTTATCTTCGAGGTACTTTTGTAATCAAAACTTGTAATTATCAATGATCAACAACTTGGTTCCCTTTTCACTAAACATAAACTCCATTATAAAGAATAATTAAAATTAAAAAATATAAATTAAAATACGACCGAAGTTTAAGCGAAAAAACAAATTTATACTGATAAAATGTATACATTATAATATGCACGAGCATAAATGACGATGTGTTATTTGATACTGTGCAGTGCTCACTAACATTATTATCATACGTACATAGTTAATGATTGGTTATTACAGTGGTATAAGTATGAACGTATATATCAAATCTCAATCGTTATCTTCATAATTGTATTTCTGTTATTGATTTTAATTGTGTATTTGAGTAGGTATTTAAGGAGAAAATGTTAAATGTAAATGTATTGTATACAAGATAACTCCTAGGCCTCCACACGAGCATAAACTCAGTGAGGCCTAGTAATCTTTACTGATATTAAATGAAAAAAAAAAACGATAATTTTCTAAACCTCCGACAAAACAATCTGTTTTGCCAATCTGTTATACTTTATACAATCTAATTTATACTCAACTGATCATAGAGGACAATTAATAGAAGAATTAATCACGTCTCAAAACCTTATTCTGTTAAATGATATATCCCCTACCCACATAAATTTAGCCAATGGAAAATTTTCGAACATAGATCTCTCACTGAGTACACCCTCCATCTCTCAAAGACTCGGGTGGGAAGTACTAAATGAAATATATAGTAGCGACCATCTACCAATAAACATTAAATTATTAACAAGACAAACAGATGCTAAAAACAACCAAATACATAGATGGAATCTAAAAAGCCCGAATTGGAAATTATTCACCGATCTACTAGAAGAAGAATCTAAGAAAATAGGGGATAAGGATTTGTTAAACATCGATGAAGCAACGCAAAAATTTACGACACATATTACATCGATAGCGCAATAAACATTAGGAAGCAACGCAAATTTCAAAAAACCAAGAGTCCCATGGTGGAACGAGAAAATCAAAGAGGCCATTAAAAATAAAAACAACGCACTCAATACCTTTAAAAAAAACAATTCACAAGAAAACTTCATCAAGTTAAAACAGCTAAGAGCCAGAGCCAAATACATCATCAATCATAGCAAAAAAACGTCTTGGAATCAATTCACGAACTCAATAAACTCACAAGTCAAGGCCCCTGAAATTTGGAATAAAATAAAATCACTTAAAGGCCTTAGCAGAGGCATTGAAATCATTTTAAAAAATGACCACGTAACAATCACAGACCCAGAGAAAGTGGCCAACAAACTTGCCAGCTTTTTCCAAAGCAACTCAAGCAATAACTCATATGATAAAAAATTCATCTCCGGAATCAAAACACCAAATGAAAGAAAACAAATAGTATCTGTAATAAACCCCTCAAACCCCGACCAATATAACATAAATCTCCCAATAACAATGAATGAAATAGAACAGACGTTAAAAAAATGCAATAGTAAAAGCCCAGGTCCTGATGGAATTCCATACAGCTTTCTACAAAATTTAGGGACAAAATCTAAAGACATACTACTAATGATTTACAACAACATATGGAGCACAGGCAACATCCCCAACGAATGGAAGAGAGGAATAGTAATACCGATACCTAAACCAGGAAAAAACAAAAACACGACGGAAGGATATAGACCCATAACCCTATTAAATACAATGGAAAAAATATTGGAAAAGATAATAAATAATCGACTCATATGGTTCCTCGAAAAGAATAAGTTTATAGCAAACGAACAAAGTGGGTTCCGCAGATCCCGTTCCACACTCGACAACTTAGTCACCATACACTCCGAAATAAACAAAACGTTTGCCACAAATCAATATCTTGGAATGATATGTCTAGACATTACAAAAGCTTATGACACTATATGGAGACACCGCGTAATTCAAATACTCAGTAAAATGATATCTAATGGTAATATGCTTAACTAAATTAAAAGTTTCCTAGATAACCGACAATTTGCAGTCAAAGTATCAAATACACTCTCTGTAAATCTCTTACAAGAAAACGGTGTACCTCAAGGTTCGTCGCTATTAGTAATTTTGTTTCTGTTGGCAATCAACAATATAATGGAAAATATCAAATATCCAGTAAATGCGAATTTATTCGCAGATGACTTTAATTTCTGGTGCCGGAGCCACAACCTATCAACTGTACAAAGATTCCTCGAAGAAGCAGCCAACAAACTAAACCAATGGGCAAATACGTCAGGCTTCAAATTCTCCAATACAAAATCTCAATGCATTATATTCTCTAGAAAAAGAGGCCAAAAACATATAAATGTTCAAATAGATGGAAAGAACATACCAAACAATAACACAGTTAAAATGCTCGGCCTGAAATTCGATATAAAAATGAACTGGATCCAGCATTTAAAATACTTAAAAACGGATATCAACCAAAGACTGAATTTAATAAGAATGTTAAGCCACACCCAATTGGGGGGAGACGAACATACACTATTACGCATACATAGACAACTTATCAGAGCAAAGCTAGACTACGGAGCAATTTTATACCAATCAACCAGTCACTCACATCTTAAAATAATAGACAGCGTATTAAACTCCAGCATAAGACTATGCATTTGAGCATTCAAATCAAGCCCTATAGAAAGCATAAGAAACATAGCGCAAGAAGCTCCTCCAGAGCTAAGAAGAGCAGAAAAGACACTTCTCTACGCAGCCAGCATCACTAGAAATGCAGACAATCCAGCCAACAAACACATAATTGAAACCACTAAAATTGCCAATGAAGATAAAATCCAGCTGGGCTCCATTCTCAAAGTAAACCCTTACAGTTTCCCACCATGGTCTTTCAAATTGGAGATAAACATGGAGCTAGCTCAAAATAAAAAAGAAAATACGAACCCAATAACTTACCAAGAACATTTAAGAAAAGTACTAGATAATTACCAAAATTGCAACAAGTTCTTCACAGATGCTTCAAAAACCGAAAAAGGAGTTGGTATTGCAATTGTACACATTGATACAACAATCAAATATAGATTATCAAATGAATGTTCTATTTATCCTGCAGAGGCAATAGCCGTCCTCAAAATAATAGAATACATACAAAAACAAGATAAAAGGTTAACAAATAATCTGATACTCACTGATTCATTGAGCACTCTACGAAGCTTAGAAAATACTACAAACCCAACAGACATTGCAAAGAACACACAAGGAAAAGCCAACGAACTAAAGCTTAGGGGAATTTGGGTACCAGGTCACACAAACATAAGGGGGAACGAGACGGCGGACCAAGCAGCAAAGGAAGCGGCACAACCAAACAACCATAATATACAGTTTTTGGACATCGTAACATATGATGACATCAAAATCCAAATTAAAAACAAATCACTAATAAAATGGCAAATGCACTGGTCCAAACAACGGACTAAACTCAACGAAATAAAAAACACAATTCTAAACTGGCAGCAAAATCCAAATCTCAGCAGAAGAGAAAAAATCATTATAAATCGTCTCCGAATAGGTCACACAAGGCTTACTCACAAACACCTAATGACCAAAGAAGAACCAACTCAATGCACAGTCTGTGGGGTCACACTAACAGTGAAGCATATAATAACAGAGTGCTATCAATATTCAGAAGAGTTAAAAAAATTCAACATTCCACCCAACTTATATGAAGCTCTAGGTCCGAATAGTGAAAACACATTGAACATGTTAGCCTTCCTCAAAAAATCTGATTTGTACACTAAAATTTAAACCTACTGTTAAGAAAATTGTAATATAAATGTAAATAGTAACTATATATAACTAACACCATATAAATATTGTAATTTTAACCAACACATTGTAATTTAACCAAAAACTAATAACCTTTGTAGTTGATGTTTTTTAAGTGCAATAAAAAAAAAAAAAAAAAAATGTATACTTTGTACCAATTATTAAATGTTGAAATTAAAATTGTTACGATTTTACCTGTAAACAAACGGGAACCAATTCGTTTCAACGTAATCAAATACCTTTTTCCTTTTGTCCTTTTGTCGACTTCGGTCTAGCACGATTTCCCAGGTGACTACTGAACGGGTGTTATTCCAGTTTCGACTAATGAACAGTATGTTTTGCGAAAAGTTTCACATTCGTGTGCAAACAAAAAAAAAAAAAAAAAACGATTTGAGAATGTTTATTTCACGAGCGTTTTCGGTTTCACCACGTATTCGAATACGACATGATACATAATTATTCCGAAAGTACATTTAACGAAAATCCGGCAACTTCTATACTTATGTGACTACTTTAATATTGGCTGGTAACTATCGAGAACTCCTCTCAATATCAACAACCGTAACTACGTAGTGGTAACTAACCGTCAGAATAAGTGTTTCGAAACTATTTTTACAAACCTAAAGCTGACTGAACCCTTAACATTTTTGTAACGCCGATGAAAATACGTGTTATTCACACACACACACACACACACACACACACACACACACACACACACACACACAAATTCGTACCGATGGTTTTCAGTAGTATATATAAATGACACTTCACAGCCCTTTTTTTTAAATTCCAGGAAAAAATATTGCTCCCAGGGGCGTTACCCACATATTTTTACCGTGTTTAACGTCGTGTACCAAAAAGAAATTAATTTTGCTGTTATCGATGTTAGTTTTGTTTTCATAGTTTGCTCGCAGTGGTCAAAACGAAGAACGTATTGTTGGTTTTACAATTTTTTTGAATTTTTTTTTCCTACATCTGTTAATTGATTTATTCGGCTACAAGACTTTGTCCAAAAATTACATTCAGTACGTTTAAATATCAGAAACGTAAACTTAGTTATTATTTTAAGAACCTCATTTTTTGTTTTTTTTCAAAAGATTTTCCAATACATGAAAAAACTACCGAAAAAATTTAAGTAAAACGTTTAACACGTAAATGCGACTTTAGTAACTACGGTTAGGTTATCATAAAATTAGTGAAACAAACGTATTGTGTACATTCCGTCTTAAATATATGTTTCTTATCGTTAAAAGGTATTAAAAAAAAAAAAAAAAATTGCCTTACATTTAACGAAGTTAACTCAAGGACTATTGAATGAAAATGACGTGAAATATTTTCAAAAACAACAAAATAAAGGTGATTGAATTTGAAGTTTTCTCCGAATATCAACGACACTCAGGTATACATCTTACAATTTTTTCAAAAATAATTGTCTGCTTTCAGGCCAAGTATGGAACTACGAAAATACTTACGTGTTTTTTTTTCGGACGTTTATATCCGATGCGATATTAAATCCTTAATATTAAGATGAGACAATTTAATATCATCGTACCAACATATTTTACTAACGATTCTGGAAAAAAAAAAATCTAAAAAATAGTTACTCGAGAATTCGTTTCGAAAACAATTCGAGTCGGAAATTAAATTCCTGTATATTACGTTAAGCTTCTCTCGGAACCGCTTCACCAAAGAAATTATGTGTCGTTTCTTTAAAATTCAATGTACCCTCCGTCAATAAATCTCGTTCACGGGGCGGAGAATACCTGTGATGCCGAGTACGTCCGGCGTGCTTTTTTTTTTCTAGTTTTATAATATTCGAACAAAGGGTTCTTTGGCCGTCTTTCTGCCTCGGAAAACGTTATTAAAATACGTAACGAACTCACTCGAGACGAGAAAAGGTAAACGATTTCAATGCAAACCAAATATCCTCTCGAATACCGAATTATTAATAACAATAATAATAATAATAAGAATAATAATAATAACAATAATAATAATCGAATACACGCGATTGTGCGGGGAGTTTGTTTGCGGCACGCGCGTTTCGTGCCGCGGATTGCGTGGAAAATTCGTCGGCGATAAATCACGACGAACGATATTGAAACGACAACGTGAAAAAAGACCCTCGCGAAGCCGGCGCGGGTCAGCCAGTAGTAAATTATAATTCATAATCGCAGGACGGAAATCCGATATTGCGTATCAAAACGGAGGATAACGATAAATTCCGTCGGAAACGCAAAGTCACGTCACCCCGCCTCCCTCCGCTTATCCGTGTCGGAGCTTTGCGTTCTTCGAGCACGGTAAAAACAACAAAGAAACCGTAAAATATTAACTATCGTTGAAACCGTCGCGATCGAATCGATCCGACGTAAACGTACCGTACGTATTAGACGTGTACGTAAATCTACACATGTGCCTGGTAACATTTTAATACGATTTACAGCTGTAAGAATCATACCCTCTACCCTTTCATTAAGCACCCTAGCATTAAGCACCAGCCTGAACGATTAAAAAAATAAATAAATACATTAAAAAAAACATTTTTCAGTGTTCCACATTGAAAATACTTTTAAGTAGGTGTATTTTCATAAAAAAGTCATTATTAATATATAAAACAAGTGCATTAAATGAATTCAAAAATGAATAAAATCACATGGATCACCCGTCTTGTCGGTTTCGTTAAGATATAGACTTGTCTATCAAGAGTTAATTATTCGATCTTTTTCCGCAAGTATTCATAGATTTAACCCGTCCCATGAGCGGTCTTGTTTTAACGTTTATAGTCACGTGGGTGTTATTATTAGAATCTATTTTTAAAAAACGAGAAAAACATATATAAACAGTTCTATTTTTTTTTTTTTTTTTGATTCAAAAACATAATGAGCAGGGCTTGGGGCTTAAAGCACTTAAAATTATCAAAATAAGCACTTAAATAAGCAGTTAAATACTTCATTAAAACATTAAAATAAGCAAACATAAGCAAAATCAAAAATTTAATCCCTTACTTCAAAATCTTCCAATAATCTGTATTAAAAAAATAGGTATTGTGCCCTTGTGATATATTTTTAGACTTTTTAAACCACGAAAATAAAAGTATTTTTTTTTTAAGTAATCTTCATTTTATTATTTAATATATCAAAAAATTATAAGAATATAAATCATAAATCATAATATAATTATTAAAACCACAAACATTTTGGGAATGCCCTCGCCAATGCGTTACGTTGAGATTATAGCCAGATACGATCGACACGGCAAATAGATAACAAAAAAAAACAAAAATACGAGTTTGGTATATAATTTACGAGGAAAATAGAATAAAAATGTAAACAAATATTTCTAGTTGGAGTTGTAATACAAGTGGACATTGAAAAAATATAAATGTTCATCAACCCACGTCGTCATTTCATCATTAATTAGAAAATATGCAAGAAAAGCAGAAAAAACTAGTTAAAAGCAATTTTTTCTAAAACCAACGAAATAAGCAAAAATAAGCACTTTCAAATTTTAAATTTAAAATCTTTGTTGTATTTCATGAATGTTCATAGCACTCGGCTAGATTTTAGGATAAACCAAAAAAATAAGCAAATGCTTTAAATCCCGAGCCCTGATAATGAGAAACTACATGGTATATTTAAAGGAACACATGCATGTAAACACCAAATCGACTAAAAATAAAGCTAACACTACTCGTGTGACCAAGGCCCAGGGATTCGCATGCTCTAAAAACCTTAGAAATATGCAGATATGCTATTGTTTTGTTGGAATATACCGTTGAAAATAAAAAACAAGCAAAAAAATAATAATAATTAGAAAGGCTTTTTATTTTCATTGTTTCTTTTCATAATGCAATTTTTTACATTAAATTATAATATATTTAAGTGATTCTTTTTTCAACACTTTCGTTCCAAAGTATTGTAATTTCAGTCTGAAAAATCAATATCAAAAATTATTTTTTTTTTTAGTAAATTATGTGGCTATAAGATAATAAATCAACTAGGTAAAATAACACGGACTATAAATGTAACTATAAATACGTTATTTAAACAATTAATATGACCAAAATGTTACACATATAATGCATTTAAAAACCATTTATATGTAATAAAAAATCGTAAAATACAAAAATATTATGCAATAAATGTAAAAAAAAAAGGCAAAATAAAACTTTGTATTTCGAATCTATGGACTGTAATTCAAACTTGTAGCTCACTATACTATATTTTGGACTGTTTGGAAAAAAAAAACTTGTAATTATATATAAATCAAGGCCCTCCACCTGACTTGAAAATTATTATATATATATATATAAATTAATATTCCTAAAAAATGCTAACTAATAAAAAGAAAAATATTTACGATTTAAGCTCTATTTTAAGGAGCCCACCCGGCTTCTCCCGTAAACACGCCTGTGACTGGACCGGAACGCGGTCCAGTCTTTTCGGTCTTTGGGTACAGGACCCAATTACGGTCTAGTCGTTTTCGGTCTTTGTGTATTAGGATCTAAAATGGTATGTTCCGGTTCGGTCCGGTCAGCTTTCGATTTCAGTTCCACATAAGTTTTAACAAGACAGAATCACGGTCTAGTCTGGTTTACTTTAACACGTAATGCAATTCAAATAGAATTATAAAATTAACACATTTAATTCGTCTATAATTGTAATTTTTCCCGGGACGGGGAACGGAAAAACGGAAAAAGGGACGGGTATTCTAAATTTATTCATCTAATAAAAAGATGTGTTATCACTTAATCTAAATACTTATGATCATTTTTTTTTTTTTACAGTCGATCCAGCTCGGTCTTATTTTTTTTTATTATTTTTTTTTTTATCTGTATATTCTTGGTCTATTCTCATGCAATAAAAATGAAACGGTCCCGTCCAGCGTGGCATGATTTTTTTTTATCAGTCCGGTCCGGTACTGTTTGGCTTAATTTTATATTTATCGGTTCGGTCCAGTCCTGGAATCGGTTAAAATGTATCAGTCCGGTACGGTCTAAACAAAAAAAAAAATCGACTGTGCATACCATAAACCTATCTTATTACTAGCATATTACTTGAGTTAAAAGTTAATATGTCATTTCCTGTAGGTACTCTTTACCATTTTCGGGGTATTAAATTTAAATAAACAAAATAAAAAAATATCAATGAGAAAAAATTAAAACTACTTTTCGTTCTTTTTTTTTCACTTTTCATTATATTATTACGATCGTCGTCAATATATAATATATTGAACCGAGCACGCCGATTTTTCGTCCTACATTTTTTATGAACTCGGAGTGACATTCTGTTATTATGGTCGGGGTTTTTTTTTGCCGTGTGTCAAAATTGCTCCCGTCAAAGTTTTATTCGCCTTAAATGTGTAATTCGTTTATGGCGCGACGACCCATCCCACCCCCTGACGTCTACGACGACAATATATCTCGGTAAGAAACTATTGTTATTAAAGTTGGTAATTTTAATTTTTAAGATTTTTCCCATTTCGACTTTACGGCGTAAATTTTTTATCGTTTTATAACCATCGTTTTTGAAAAAAATAAAAAAACGGAAAAATAACGAAACTAAACAAACGAGCGTAAAGTTAATGCATTAACATAATGGCACATCGCATACATGATTTAACATTTAAAGTAAACATTTTTTATCAGACGGACCGCGTCGTTTCTGTCGCAACGAGCGAACGGTTTCCCTCACTTTCGTCCCGGGTCTCGAGATTCAATTAAGAAATGAAAAAGTTAAAAAACTAAAAGAAACGCGGTTTTATAGTTTTCGACGACCGTGGTTTCGTTAGTCTGCATACCGCATCGGTTTCGCTTCAAAACGATTTACGCCCGTCGAAAGTCAAAAAATCAAAGCGGGCCGATTTGCCCCGTCGGTTATTTACCCGAAGTGTTATTAATAGAGTTAGGATGTTGACGACTTTTGCATTTTTTTCCTTTGATTCTATACAATGCTATCCTAGCTAAAAATCTGTGTCATGCTCTCTTGATGCAGAATATTCGAATTTTATTTTGCATTTTTTTGCATTTTTCAGCATTTTTAGCTATAAATGCATTTTTTTTGTTTTTTGACGTATTTTTTCAACATTTTTAAGACATTTTTTCATCTTTCAGGTCATTTTTTGTAGTATTAGTACAATGTGGGGCAATTTTAGATTTTAGAGCAAGTGTTGAACCAAAGTTTGGAAACAAATTTAATTTATTTAAAATATAACTTTGGATTTGGACAAGTAGTAAAAAATCACTATTACACCCATTATCACGCCCATATCTCTAATAAAAATTATTATTTATAAATACATTTTTTTCATTTACTTAATTAGTTTTTTAGATAATTGTTAATGTTATTTTTTGAAGTTTTTAGGGCATTTTTGCACTTTTTTTAGAGCATTTTTGCATTTTTTTCAGGGCATTTCGCGTGTTTTTTTAGGTTATCAACATCCTATTTTGTAGTTATTAACTATCGGGAAATACTCGGAATGTGAACGGCAAACAAACGAGTGAAACAAATGTTTGTTCGAAAAAAGAAAAAAAAAATCATAAAACGACGATAATATCGATCGGTTTCTCTTGGATATTCGTCTCCGATATCGAGTTATTGTAGCGACACCCTACGGTTCATTTACTTTTGCAAGTACACGAGTACGGTCGACCGCCGTTATACACGATAATCGTTCGCGTTCGAAAACGTCAATTCGGTCGTGTGCGCGGCGCGTAAACGTGCGAAAAACGTAGGCAACACACTTTAGGAAATTTATAACTGATTTACAACTCAAAGGAAATTTGGATACGTGCGCCATAGTATTGTTATTATTATTTTCACGAGTGAATATTTTCAATTAATTACAAGAACAATAGTGTCGTTGTTCTGTAATCTGTTACCTGGAACACGAGTTTCCCTCGTAAATTTTCCGGAAGAATTCTCGGAAACGGTAAAGTAAATACTCAAAAGTTTTACCAACATTTAAAAAAAAAAAACACGTGTTTATATTTATATTTATATGAATAAAATGACCGTAAAAACGGCAGAATAAACGAGATTTCACGTTATTTAATCAAATCTCCAAAAGCAATAGAATTAGTCACGTGAAATGTCCACCGAATATTAGCAAAACTTTTATTAAATTGTAAAAAAAAAAAAAAAGTCGTAGAATTTAAGAAAAATTCTTTTCATCTAGTAAAATTTTGACTTGATGATGTAATTGAACTTGAAAATCAATTATTATCGTCTTGAAGAATTTCACTTACGATAATAATCCCGGAAATCGAATCAACAAGATTACAGTTACTGTATGACAACATACAATTAGTAAAATAAACATATTATAAAATTAACGGAGCTTACACGGAGACGTACAGGAAAAAAATACAATAGTTATTTTTAGAAAATACGAATGCCGTTCCCGAAGGTATTCTTTTACCGAATACCAGTGACAAGCATAATATACAAATTTGGCAATATTTTTGAAAAGCTCTAATCCATTTTCGACTAAATATGGAACTTTTAAACTAACTATAGTTACTTACTGACCATATTTTTATCTAATTGTATTTTATATTTGCTATAAAAACGATTGTTTGATTCTCTATAATACGAAGACCACGCTATTTGATGTAATCTTTTTTATATACTCAAATACAGATATTGATAAAATCTCAAAAATTGCGATTTTGGATTTTCGTTTGTTTTTAGAAACTTGTATTTATCATTTTGCTCGTCGAGTGTTATTTGCTCCTAAACGAACACCAACCACACCTTTGGTACATTCCGGTCAAAATCGACGAAACGTTTGTCTGTCATCTAGTGAAAAACGATTATTATTATTTTTTTTTTTTTTTTATATTCGCTGACATAATAATATTTTGAAGATTTGAAAAAAAAGTTTTGGTGAAAAACTAACAAACTATGCTCATCACGATATTGCTGCTCGACACTTAAATACTAGAAAACTATACGCTATCTAAGTGTAAATTGTCTTTTATATCGGTTGCGGCGTACGCTACGTCGAAACCTTATAAGAATCTTAATTGGCGAACTATATTTAATGTACAATGTCTATTTTATAATATTATGTATGATGTATAATTGTTGAGCTATAATAGTCTCTGACTAGAAGCTAATAGAAAAAAAAAAAGTGTAAATATCACACCGACATTTCTAGGTAAAAGTTTAAATTCGATACTTATTATTATTATTATATTGCCATTAGGTCAAGAAAACCCAAAACTGGTCGATTAATCGATGATGATGAAAAACTGTGTTCTGTGAAAAAGTATAGACAACCTCCGTGAAAAATTGCCATTAGTGACGTCATAGATCTGGAGATTTCTTCTCGTGAAGATCCGTCCGTAGACGTTTCGACGCGGTCGGCACTCTGCCGAATATATTAATCGTTTTTTTTTTTTTAAAACTAAGAAAAAATAAAACGAAACGGTCTCGTTTAATCCGTTTTGATTCGGCCCGGCGATATTATCCACGAAACAGCCCGCCGTGACTGTCACGTGGACCGGATTATTGTGATGTACCGCCGCGGCGCCACGGCATTATGACGTGCGGATCGTCAGAGACGGGATTTTTCCGCATTCAATTTGACAACCTCAATTGATGCGGTAAATTTCAAATAATCGAATTCGGAGTAATAACTACGCGACCGGCCAATCGTATCAGTCGTGTTTTTTCCACACGCGTATTGGGCGCACGTTTGTATTTCTGTTTGATATTATTTTTGTTTTCGAGGATTTTAAGTTAAAATAAACGGTTTTACGATAAATAAAACACATATAATTATGCATATCAGTATATTATTATTTTTTACTTATTATTTCAGGGGGTGGGGTTTTGAACTCCTTTTTGTGGCCACTACGTTCTCCCCATAAAATAATCAATTACTCGACCCTTTTTTCATACATAAAACTCGATCGTTTTTTGAATTTTTTTTATCAAAATCAATAAAAACTATGACGATCTTTACACTATACAGATCAATATAAGATCCAGGGCTTCAAATCGGCAGGAGGTGGATTACAAAAACAGATCGAATACACATACGTTTTTTACATTGCTATATTATTATGTCTTTTTTTCATTTTTGCTTAACAATTTCAAATGTATTTTACAAATACATTTTGATTATTTTAATTTAATTTTATGACTTTGTTTGGTCTTTGAAAAATTACGTTTTAACGTTCATAAATATTTCCAATAGTTATTTTGAATTTAAGAGGACGGTCGTATCTGTACCATCGATTCCCTCCTTCCATACAGTAGAACCACGCCCAATGTACATGTATTTTTAGATTTAATGTATTTGATAAGGTACAGTATAACGACTAGGGCCCAGCGGTTCCCAAACTGTTAGGCGCGCCTCCCTCGGGAGCCGCAAGCATTTAGCAGGGGAGGCGCGAAGTAAATGTTGATATTTTTATATCGGCGATCATATCGTTGAAACGTCTATCTAAAGGATTTTCATCCTTTAATTTCAACCCACTTAATCACTTAAGCCCGGAAGATCGAGAAAAAGAAGTAGAAATATACTCGACTGCGGGGGCACCTGTTCTGACGTAAGTGTACGCCATTAAGTACGCACGTGGCGGGTCGCACTATGTACCGTATTACGTTGTATTTTATATTTATCGTCACTATACCGTAGCACGTGTATTGTTATGCAGATATTACAGTGAAACGTTGTAAACACGGCAGTGGATGTACCGTTTAACGACGGTCGTTCACGAGTCATTAACCGCACTCTTACGTCTGCGCACGCGCACACCCACAAAACACACCCGCGCGCACACACACGTCATGCACACTGTGCGATGACTGGCGAGTGAGACGACGCTTAAATTTCACTGGCCTTTTTTTTTTTCTTTTTTTTTCGTATTTTCGCGTTTTCTCACTCTGTACATAATTCATTTCGTTATTGATTCGTCGGTTTCCAAGAATTTATTCGATGTGCCCGAAGGACCAGTGATGATCATTTTTTTACGGAGGAGAATAGGGCTGAACGAAATGTTGCCAGGATGATTTCAAAATATTTTTCGTTATAAAAATTGTATGTCCTTCGGACTCATTTTTACAACTACAGATACGTAGTATCTCCTAACTTTTTCTCTACACGAGCTCACCCCGGTATTTGAATAAAAAAAAATATTCCTCGATCGGTCCTGAAAAAAACCACGTAATATAGGTCGCAGTTTATACGCACATGTTGTGATAAAAAAATATAAATTGAAAAATTAGGAAAAATCAGAACTCAAAATCTGCATGTACCACGACTTCAAAACTAACGAGTTTCCGCGGTTTTCACATTCCCAACATGAAAAACTACACGAGTATAAGAAAAAAAAAACCCAAACATCGTTGGTAAATAAATTAGATTTATTATATGTAGGTACCAAAAATAGGTCATAAGTCCTGCGGGGATATCAAACGAATTTCAAAAACTATCAAACAGACAATTCGAGTGCGTAGTGAGAACTACAAATTTAATTCAAAAAGGAGAGTTAAATTGAGGAGTCCAAAGTCTGCGTTGGGTCTGCTTTTAATTTACTATCCTAACGATCCACGCGATCCACGCGATCTACGTCGAGAGGAGAAAACCTCGCGTATAACTCTCCTTCACTTTATGTTGACGTTGATATGTTTTTTAGATTCTGAATGAAGTGAAAGATCTGATGGATTTACAACGATGTGTATTTATTTATTTATTTATTTTTATCGAGATACACTATTTCAGCGACTCATCTTTGTTCAAACGCTTCATCCAGCAACTCTATAGATCGGGAATTTTATGTAGTTGATCCTTTGAGGTTTTATTAAGCTCTTATCTCAATAGTTTTACCCGGTGAGAGGAAAAACCGCCTGAAATGGAGTAAAAACGGCGATATTCGCGGTAAATGGTACTTTTGTTAAATCGGGGTGCCAGTTAAAATCGTGAAAAAATATCGTGAATGACAAAATCGTGAAAACTAAACAACGAAAATAAAAATCGTGAAAAGTTTTATTAGTGTAAATAAAAATCGCGAAAAGTAAAAATTCTATTTAGTTTATTATTCCTAAACCATATAGGTATAAATTAAAACTATCATCTCTGCAGTATTATAAAATGAATTCAAATTCGTTAAGAAAAATTAAATGTAAAAAATGCACCGTCGCAATACTATGAAATAAAATAATAATATATAAAAACATTATTGTCACAATACTATAAAATAAAATAATATTATCTATATAACAACATTTTCGCCATAATCCCATATAATACTATAAAATTAAAATTAAAATTAATGTGAAAAATTATAAGCAACACCTTTAACGTATTCTATCCCTATTTTTGACTCAGTAATGGTTAAGTTCAACCATGGCTTTTATTTATTGACTACGCTATCGAAGACGCAGAAGTACAGATTGACATTGATTATCTAATATTGTTATTACTCATTAGTTATAAGTTATAACTATTTAAAAGTATGTATAGGTTTTCTTAATTTTCGCTATTTGTGTTTTTGCTGTTAAAATATTTCGCGATTTTTATTTTCGATGTTTTATTTTCACGATTTTCACTATCGCGAATTTTTTTTCACGGTTTTCACATACAATCGTTAAATCTACTTTAATAAGTCCGTCATAACTCCAAAAGTAATGTTGCTAGAAACTTGAAATTTCCACGACAAATTATTGATGTAATACTACGTACTTTGAAAAAAAATTCAAAAAATTTGGACTGCAAATAGAACTTTGAAAATAACTTGTTATTTTAAAGTGTATCCGTAATACAGTTTCAAAATTTTCACTACCTAATTATACGGAAAAAATTTAAAGTAACTCGCGATACAAGATTTTTTTCTATAAGCGTTTAAGTTAATGAATAAGACCTTGGGGCAACAACGAGACATGTCCATGTTTTGGTCAAAATCACATTTTCACGAAATAAAATAGGGAAAAAAAACCTGAATCGATTGGTGCAACAATGGGATATGTCCGGACAAGTCTGGTTGTTGCTCCAAATAATGGTAACACTGTAAAACAACGTGTTTATCAATGGGCTTATAAAAAGTTTTTTTATTGTTATTTTGTATTCACATACTATACCTAGTCAAAAGACTTACTGAGTATAATATATTATTTTGTTTATTAGTTATAAATTATAATACTACCTATATTATTATAATAGCTTTTTGATTGTTATTTTCTAATTAGATACTAAATCTAATCAAAATACTGACTCAATTTATTATATTTTGTTTATTAATTATTAAACTATATTATTTTAATAAGTGTTTGATTGTTATATTGTATTTACATAATTTAGTTACCTTCCTAACTTTTTGGCTTTTGCTGTATTTTGAATGTGTTATATTTTATTTTTAAATGGCGATCAGAAGTGAAAACTATACATTTTACAAAAATCATCAGATAATATATTATAATAATATGATGTTATGACTTATTAGGTATAATAAATTACAGTGCGACAACAAGATATGTCCAAACAAGTTTGTATTGCTTCTTTACATTATTATTAAAAGTTAAGCATTATCTATAAGTGCATAAGTTGTATGTACCCCAAAACTAAAATTTACCATTTTTTTAAAAATTCGATTTTTTTTTTTTGAGTTTTTAACGTTTTTTTTTTGTTTTCTGAATAAAAATAAAAAAAAGGACATGTCTGGTTATTGCCCAAGGTCTTCTTATTGTTCTCCAATGTTTACGTGAAAAACTGTTTTTACGTCAATTTCAACTTAAAATATTTATTTAAAGAAATCGTTCCGTTCAGACGGTACATTTTAATTCGGAAGCTTTGCTCAAAATCGTCACAAAAAACGTACTAAAAAAAACCAACAACAGTTTCTTTAAAATTCAACACACTCATGCCTAGGGTTGCCATGCGTCCCGATGTACAAAATGTCCCGATTCATGAATCCCAAACAAAAGTAGGTTGTTTTTCAATTTGTTACTTGTTCTATTAAAATCTTGTACTACTAAACGTATACGATTCACATCCAATTAAGTCGTTATCGCGATTGTTATTAATGCATCAAAATCAATGACATTCAATCAAAAAAATTGAAATACATTCAATGACAAAACAATCACGATAAATGGATTTATTTTTTTAAAGAAACTGAAAATCACGAATGAAAATGCCAACTTTTGAAATTATGCGAACATTCGTTTGCAATCCCTGCACACAATGCCACGGTGGAAAGAGTTTTTTCATTAATGTCGGCCCAGCGGACTGATGAACGAAATCGCCTGCTTCTAGAGACTAAGGAGTCGATATTTTTATAGTGTCAAATTAATTACAACATGACTTGCCAAGAGTTCTACCAAATGTTAAGGGGGGGGGGGAGATCTGTTGAAAAAAGCAAAATCTTCTGAAAAGTATGGCCATCCAAGTACTTCTGCAATAAATCAAAAATATATTTTTTTTTGTATGTAACCTCAATAAATAAACAGATAATTTATCTAAAATAAAGTGTTCTAATTTTTTTTTCAAAATTGAATATTTTTATACCCTTCACCCTAGAATTCCTAGAATGTCCAGACGAGACTATAGCCAAATACGGCAACCCTACTCATGCCCATCGACTCGTCCGCGGAGCGAAGAACACCCGACGGGGCGGAAATACGTATTATTTTTTCTTTTTGCTTTCGTACGACTATTACCGTAGACCACGCACAACTGTGGGGATTATCAACGAGGTCTACGTCGAATTTCGATAAAATTAAAAAAAATAAATAAATGAAATAAAAATAAAAACTCTCGGGACGTGACGGCTCCGAAATTTCGCCCGCGGGCGTAGAACGTGCCCGGCCGCGAATTCTCCGTCGTCCGCGGTCGTGTGACATAATCCGGCTCTGCGATCCGAGCGGACGCGTGGGCGGCGACGGCGGAACACGGGGCGAGGGTTCGTGTTTTATTTTTCGTCCGCTCCCGCCGCCTCAGCCACGTTTTACTTTTTTTACTAAAACGCGTTTCTCCATCTCGTCTCGTCCCGACTTTGTCGAAAAACACTTTAATCCGCCGGAATATCACTCCTTCTCCGGATCGACTATTGTTATGGAGTCGGATTTTTTGTTTTGTTTTTTGTCTCGAAACTATTTACTTCTCTCTGGGTTTTGTTTTTTTTTCCCACCCCGTGTTTTTTTCACCCTCAGTGTTTTTCGAATACAATAGCCGAACGTAAAACGAGAGAAAAACGTGTCATTTTTTATTATTATTAGTAATAATTTCATGCAAAAAAAGAAAATAATATGTGAGAAGTCAAAAAAGTTAATTTTATACTGTACATATTTAAATATTTTTTTACGAGATATTTTTTTTATAAGTTTTAATTTTCAACAATATTCTACATACACAAAACGGTTCAAAATTTTGTTTTTATCGAATCTAATAACATTTGTTATGTTTTTTAGTGCATTTTTTGATATTAAAGCATTTTTTTAAGGTATTAGGTCGTATTTTTAAGGACATTTTTCTTGTTTTTTAAGACATTAAAGTCCGTTCCCCAATTATTATTGTTATTTTTTTTTTCTTTTCATCGGCACCAGGCACGTTTTGTATACGAATCCGCACGACACTCAGGTGTTTGTAGTCATCACACGGCGGTGACCGTCCAGTTGTTGGTCGTTGGAACGCGTTTTACGGTTCACCTCGCCCGACGTCAGTGGCGTAGCTGAATCCCAGTCAAATGGGAGGGGGGGAGGATCTAACCTCAAAATGTCCCAGAGTTCCTTTGTCACAAATAAGTCAACGGTTTCAACATTTTTATGACAAAACAGACGTGAAATCAAATATTTCTCGGTTTACGCATATTTTCGAAGCCAAACATTTTACAACAAATTACAAATATTTATATTTATTTTCAGAATGTAATTCTGATTATTGCATATTGTCGTAACTAAAATAAAAAAAATAAAAACCAATACAAATATTAACTAAAAATGATTATTTACACATGAATAATATTAATATTGGTATTAAATATTTATGTGTTTTAATTTTTTCATGCGGTGCGCTTTACACCCCATGAAATGAACCATGGGGTGCTCGAGCACCGCAGCACCCCAATAGTCGGCGCCTATGTACCTATGATAATAACAATAAATCTTTAGCTTAAAATTAACGTGCGTGTCTCCAACCCCCCCACTTAAACATTTTTAAAATTTTTCTGCGCAGATATTTAGCATATAATTAGCATGTATTTGCATGCCTAATTTTGTAATTTGCATGCTTTTTGTTTAAGTGTAAAATCAAAAAATGAGTGGGGGGGCTGTAGACACGTGTCTCCGACCCCCCTACGTGTTATAAATACTAATTTTCAAACTTTTTCTTGTGCCAATATTTAGCACGTAATTAGCATGTATTTGCACGACCGGTCCCGTAACTACAACTCAATCTCAACTTCTGCAAAATCCGGTTATCTAATTCGCACGTGTCCCCAGCCCCCCCCCCCTCAAGTGAAATACTTCGATTTTCAAACTTTTTTTTATGCCAATATTTAGCACGTAATTAGCATGTATTTGCACGACCGGTCCCGTAACTACAACTCAATCTCAACTTGTGTAAAATCCGGTTATCTAATTCGCACGTGTCCCCAGCCCCCCCTCAAGTGAAATACTTCGATTTTCAAACTTTTTCTTATGCCAATATTTAGCACGTAATTAGCATGTATTTGCACGACGGGTCCCGTAACTACAACCCCGTCTCAACTTGTGCAAAATCCGGTTTTCTAATTCGCACGTTAGCTGGTTTTCCAAATATCTTTTATGTCTTTTACAGACTCAGTTTTAAATTAATTAACTTAAAAATTAATTTTAATCAGATTACAAAGAGTATTATGAATCAAAAATAATATCCAAACTATCGTTTAAACTTTTCCTAAAAGTCGATGCGTAAACTGCAATAAAGAAATTAAAAACAATCTTATGAACCTTATTTTTCATACTCGTCATTTGTCAATTACATATTTTGTTTGAATATTTTATACAATGTTAGCCTATAACCACCTTCAATACGATGACTTCAAGAGCTCTTAGACAACTCAAAAAAAAAAAAAAAATAATAACAATAATAATAATAATCTTTGAAAAAATGAAAAACTTCCTAAAAATAAAAAAAATTGGAATGATTATACTTTTTATAATGTATTTTATCATTTTAATCGTAGCCTATATTATAATGTTTACAATTTTATTTGTTGTAATTTACTTATTTTCTTATAGCAAGATATGAATTTGTCACGGTTTTCTATCCTTTATTTAGTTTAATAAGTAATCACATCATTTTAGTGATTTTTTGTACGACCGCCAAGAATACTCAACACCCTTCAGTTAATTTCTAGATAATTACTAAATTTATGAAAACCATCACTACAAACACCAAAAGTTCTAAACATTGTATTATACAGGTATGTATAATGTATATGATAATTATAGTTTATGTATATTATTATTTGTCATAAATAAAAAGAAGATGTTGAATTTTTTCATTATTTTGGTTTATACGATAATCTCTACTCCAAAACTTATAAAGAGACACCCACAGATAGTTGATAACGATCATTTTATTTTTGTAATAGATTCAATGATTAAATTAATAAGCATGTCATTTTTTGCAAAAAAAATTGACAAAATTAAAATATTAACAGTTTAATTCTTATTACGTACATATTAGTATAGGTAATTCAATATCATGCAACCAAAAATGGGTTATAATAAGTATGTAGATGATTGCGGTAACATATAAATTATGGGTGTGACTGAAACTAAATGACGCATACAATGATATAAATAGAAATTTGCCCACTTTCTACAGGTGTACTCCTAGGTTACGTAGCCAATCTTGTGCCTCACTGCCACCTTTATGGAGCTCTGCTATTCCTCCTTCATATTTTGTCCACGGGCATGACTCGACAATGTATCTGATGGTTTGAATCTGCCCACACTCACAGAGTGAGATATCTATCATTTTCCATTTATGTAAGAGAAATTTACATTTTCCCTGTTCTGTCCTGATACGGTTTAAAGCAGACCACATTGCACGGGGAAGTTAAAATCTTGGAACTTTCTGAGTCGGGTCGTTAATAAGGGAGCTATTCACTACGTTCTCATCTTTTCAGCTTTTTTTCCCCATATCTTCTTGGTTATCTATAGTGTGCTCGATTTCCCATACCAGGTGTCTAGATTTTAGTCTTTTATACGATGCTTTACTTATGTCATTAAAAATCGGAAGGTTTGTTGAGTTTTGGACTTGTTGAAGTATTTTTTTATGGTAGCCATTGCACTTTTGTTGACTGGACACAGCCTCATATGATTCTCATCGTATTATTTAATTCGACATCTACTCTCTTCGTATGGGCACTCCTCCCCCGTACTGGAGCACAATATTCCGCTGCACTTTACACTAGAGCTAAGGCTGTTGTACGGAGTATATTTGCTCTGCACCGCCAGCTAGTTCCCGCTATCTTAATACGTTTGTTAAATACTAATTAAAGAAAAAGAATCTACTTTGAAAAAAATTGTTCATTTTATTCGGAAAATAATTTTGGGGCTGGGAGGCCCCACTCCTTTGATGACCCGGGGCCTCCGCTCCTCTTAATCCCCGGCCCTGGCGGCGACGACGGTTTTCGCCGCGCGATAATGGTGAAAACGTTACGACGCGGCCGACGACGTAAAACGGCGTTTATACAGTACGGCAATAAAAATAATAACGACCCGAGGGCCTTTGAGACGCCACGTAAACCATATACAATAAACACACTACGTGTAGAATCCTTAATGTCACGCGCCCGCGATACGTGTGACAACGATAATAACAATGTAAGTGTGTGTTTTGGCGCACACGCCAGGGAAATGAATACTTTTTAACCTCGTTCGGCAGTAGTCGTGTCGAACAATACGAAATACGCAATTAACACGATCGTTTTCGTACGATTTTTCAATTGATTCTCGTTTTTTTTTTTTTTTTTTTATTCGCACCACAATTCCCAACTTTTCGTTAAGGGATTTTATACTTGATTTTAGGGTATATTTTCGGATTTTTTTTATTATTGCCGTATTTTTTGCATTATTAGATTTTTCAACGTTTTATACATTTTGTTTTATCGTCATCATACGAACTAGTGTTGGGAAAAATCAGAATTTGCCAAGTTCTGATTTCCGAATTCTCGAAATTCAAAGTCCGAAATCCAGATTTTGAATTTTGAAACATTGAATCAGTATTGTTTTGTACATTAATTACGATAATGTTGTGATGACTACGCATATTTCGCTATAAATTAATATGTTTTATAAATTTATTTAAAAAAATTAAAAAAAAAACAAAAATAAAAAAAATATCAACAAATTAATGACATGTAGGTTAAAACAATTTCAACTAAATGTTTAAATTATTATAAAAAGTAATAATTAACAACATTCCTTACACTTTTACGTCATGGGTCGGGTGAAATTTATCTCATAAAAATTTTAAAATTAGAATTATTTTCTATGTTTAAAATTGAAAAATCCACTATGTTAGTAATTAATAGGTTCTATCCGAAAATACGAATTTTAAATTTTTAAATCCATATATGTATCTTGATTTCGGTGAGACTTATGATACATGGTATTTTTTTAAAACAGAAATATTTATTTATGATTTCATACAAATATAATTATTATATTTAAAATTAAATGGTAACGAGAGTCCTGTTTTTTCTTTTTCGCATGGGCTCGTATTATGTTTAGACGATTAACGTTTGGGAAAATCGAACAGCGATCGAATCGTCACAGACCATCACAATTAACGTTTAAGTCTCACGTAGAAATCCCGGGCCGATCTCAATAACTTTAGTGGTTGGTGAATTCTCCAAAAGCTCGAGAGAACTCACAATCGGCAAACGTTTTAATATAGTTACGTTTTACTCGCGAACGACTTAATACTTCATGTAAATATACGCCGAGGACGCCCATTCGTTATTATTCGGTTTCGCTTCGTCGCACACATGGGTATCGAAATCTGGCGAAAATTATTTCTGAGTTTATAACGCATTATATACCATGAAAAATTACGGTTTACACTTGTGTTCGAATACATTTACAATAACAATGATCAACACGTTGGCAACAAACATTAATTTAGACAAATATTGTGACAAATAAAAACAAATAATCAAATGAATAAATCGTCATTGCTCGACAAAGACGGCGCATCTGAATCTTTTAACTTCGTCGACTCTAACAACTGAATCACATTTGCATTTAAGGTGAATTTCCCCGCTGCATTGGTCGGTGCATTCTAGAAATAAAAGAATTTAACATAACATATAACAAAACATTATTTTATGTTGTACGACATTGTTATATTATTCTACAAACGGAAGCTATAGTTACACAAAAAAGTGCAAAGAAGCGCAAAATTATTTTCGTCCAAATGACAGAATACGTCTTTGGTGATTATGTTAAGCAAACATTTGATGCCCGGAAGTAAACTTAAACTTTATATGTTACCATAAAATCATGAAGAAATACAATTTCATATTGTTTATATTTTAAATGTGATTTGTAGCTACAATTTCAAACATTTCTACAAAAGCCGAAGTCCCAAAGACCAAATGTTTTTGATGGTCCATAATCAGACAACGGAGCTCTTTTATAAAGGAGGCCAACCAAGATTTCCTTGATAGCTTGCCTAACCAGGGCCTGTATATAGTATATACATACATACATATATATATATATATATATATATATATATATATATATATATATATATATATATATATATATATATAATACTAATAAATAATTATATTAATTATTTGTGCAGTCACAAGTCACACACGAAGAGCGCCCTCTATCTATGACCATTCTATGTGTGCAAAAGACCTGTCGATTAGTATGAGCACAGAATAGATAGATCTATTCTGTAGTATAAGGTCTATGGTGTATACTTATGTGTGTGATAACGTAATTTATTATCTAATTATCTTTAAATATTTAATTATTATAATTATAATATATCATTGTACAATTGTATATAATTATTATTATTATTGATACGTAGGTATAATAATATATCGATTTAAAAAATAGGTTCGCCCCCCTCCCTTGAAAACTGTCTAGGAATGACCCTGGTCGTCTTAGGCGGGGATATTTTGATACATCAAGGGGGGGGGGGCTTGACAAGTTTACCTTGACTATTGACATAAGAAACATTTTTCAGAAACAAGCTTCCGTCTACTAGCTGGTTTAGTTCATTTTAACTGAAGGGCCACGTACGAAAATCACTCTGGGGAGTTTTTGAAAGTTTTGTTTACTTTTAATTACTTTGTGACTTAAACATGAACTGAATTAAGTCGTAAACGAGAATATCGCGCACAGACCAAGCTGAAAGTCATGCGTCGTCATAGGATGGGTTATTTGGTTACGTCTGTGTGGGGAGGGGCTTGAAATTTGCATCGTACCCTTTGACGTAAGAAACATTTTCCAGAAACAACCTTCCTTCTACTAGCTGGCTTATTTCGTTTTAGCTGATGTGCCACATATATAAACACGTAATTAGTAAAGGTATAATGAGAACGAAATTAAATCAATAAATAATAAAAAAAAATAAAATTGTTGATAGGTACTTCACTTTTTTGTTTAAAAGTTATAAATCTGTTATTTTTGGCAATCACAAAAATAATTTTGTCGTTATTGATACATTTAGATTTACTTTTTTCTATGTACGAAATGTATTGAACGCATTGAACTCACGGTGGAACGAATAGTAAAGTATAGTTAAGGAATAAAAACATTCCGAAAGAGCCTGATAAGGTTCTGAGGGGCTTCAGATCCCAAGTTCCTCCCCCCAATAACCATCTGTGCGAGTCGTGCTCTGTCATAATGATCCTCCGTGTTTTTGTCGGTAATCGTTCTTAAAATATCAACCAGTTTTCGAAGTAATCATTTTTTTTTTTTTTTTTTATTTGAAAATCGTATTTTATTTTCTCTTATTTCTTTTATTTGTAGCTGCGTAGATATTTACATGAAATATTTATTTTTACATTTTATTATAATTGATTTTTTTTTCGACGGAAGGGTATTAATTATTGATAAAAGATAATATATTATCAACCATAACATCAAATCTTAATAACAAAGCATTAATTTAAAAACCACTTAGCTCCATTACATTTTTTTTTTAAGTTATTAATTAGCATTATTTATTAATTTTAATATCATTGTACGCTATGTCCCAAGGGCGTTATCACTTGTTGTAAAATACTTCTTTATAATGAAGTCATTATTATTATTTTTATTACATTTGTTTTTTTTTTTTTTTTTTACTTGAACTACGTAATATCATTATTCAAATTCACTAACAGTTTTGTAAATGATTTGTTTTTTATACACTCTATAAACCAACACATATTATATTGTATGTGCTCATCGATAGAAAACTAAAAATGACTATTTCCGAATAATGTTAACTCACATAAATCGACTTTTGAAGTGATATTTCGATCACGTCAAAACGGATCGACCAACACAGATTTGAGTTTACGTTTGACTACACAAAATACGAAAAGGCCTATAAACCAGTGCTAATTTTAGTTGACAAACCTTTTAGCGCAACTCGAACGCCAGCTTCTATAAATACTTAGTAGACTTATGGGTTGTTATTTCAGAAAACAGTAAGCTAAAATAATAATGACAACAATAATACAAATTATACGAGTAGAGAATATTTCGTTTTGTATTTCTGCGATAGATACGACGACGTATTTCCATAAGTTTTCGAGAATTCCGAATTCAAGAATTATTTTAAGCAGCAACTAGATCAGTGGTTCTTAACCGGTGTTCCGCGGAACACTGGTGTTCCGTGAACTTGGCTAAAGTGTTGCTCCAAAATTTCAAAATTGGCAAAAAAAAATCAAAAAATGATTGTCTATTCAAACTACAGGGATAATTTAATTTTTGATTTCATCGTTTTCAATAATTGTACTTATCACAACACAATACACTGTATAAGTAATTTTGGGTAAAACCGTAAATTATTGTAAAATAATATACAAATAATATAGGCTAACTAATGCAGAAGAGGAAATGAGAGTAGCGCATTGACATATAAGACCTAATATTGAAAATATTATATGCAACAGTTATCAGGCCCAAATACACATTAAAATATTAAAAATTCTAAAATGTTCTGTGAAAATTTTATTCATTTTATATCATTTACCAATTGTATTATATTATTACATTGACTAAATACGAGGATCATTATGTACCTATGTAATTTTATTTAAAAAAAAAAAAAAAATGTTAAGTACCGTTTATTTTACGACCTAGTGCTCCGCAAAAATCGTATAAAATTATATGCGCTCCGTGGCTCTAAAAAGATTAAGAACCACTGCACTACATGCTGGATTGCTCGTCTATGAACGGCTGAACGCCATAATTTTTGAACTCAGTTCATTGCTGCGGATATTCAACATGATATCAAACTGTTTCGAGTATAACCGTCTTAAACGTTACCGGGTTTTATAATAATAATAATAATAATAATATATATTTATTGTTATAAAAATCAATAAATAAACAACACCCCAAGGGGTAGGAATACAGTTATATAAGAATTATAAACTAAAAATTATTAAATAAAACATGTAACATTAATTATTTGTATTATAAATACATGACTTCAACGTGGTGCATGAATCAAAAACGAAATCGAAATTTTTTATTTGATTGCATAACGTTGGTAGGCACATCGGACTATTAGAGAAATAATTAGTTTTTGACTGTGGTATAGAAAAAGCAGGATTTTGTCTTGAATTGAAGGAGGGTACTTTGAGACCAATTTTTTGTAATAGTTCAGGACAGACGATTTCTCCATTAAAGATTTTATAAACAAAAGTGGCATCAAAAACTAACAGTCTGGTCTTTAGTGATTTTAAACCTGCAATTTTTGCAATTTCATCCGTATTTTACACAAATCGTTTCGAAATATTTCAATGTTCAGCTCGAGTCGGTCGTGAAAGCATTTTTGAACCGGAATTTCACGTCCGTAAGATTTGTTCGCGGCGGCACGGCGTCGAGATTTTAAATTTTCACGTAAAAATACGGCCGCGGAAAACGCGAGAGAAACAATCGCCCCGTAACAACGGTGGCGTTGAAAAGCGTTACTTTAATCAGTTCTCCGAACGGTTTCGCGGCAATTAATCACGACGGTTTACACGAGCCGAGCGATTTATCGTTAACGTGACCCCGAGTCGTCGTGACGCGATAAAATATTAATCTTACGAAAATTTTTCTTTCAGGTATGTATGCCGGCGTCGGAAAGCGTGTCGAGTAAAACGTGTTTTGGGATCGCCTCTCGAGTTCGTTCGCGGCCACCGTGGTAGTCACGCTTTTCGCAAGTTCCGATAACGTGTGTGACACGTGTATTTTTTTCAGGGCTTAAAAGCGTACCGTATGATATGAAGTCGGTAATAGAACTTTTTCAATACTATATAACGTTGCATGGTTTAATTTTATAGGTTCTGAGTGAAGCGAGGTTTTACAGTGTTTATTTTTTTTTATCTGGATACACTTTTTATTCAATTTAATTTTGTCCGAATGTTTTATCCGGCAACTTTATAGATCAGAAATTTGATGTAGATAGTACTTTGAGCGTTAATTAAGCTCTGATCGCAATAGTTTTTTTCAGGCGACCGGAAAAACAGTCTCGAAATAACCAAAAACGGCGAAATTCGCCGTAAACGACATTTTCATTAAATCGGCTTGAGTAATTTCGTTATAACTTCGAAATCATGTTGCTAGAAACGAAGGAACTTGAAACTTTTACCATGGATTATTGACGTATCCCTACATACTTAAAAAAAAGTTTTCGAAAAAATTTGACAACTTTTGGACTAAAAATAGAACTTAGAAAAAACCTTGTTTGAAAAGAGTTTATCCCTGATAAAGTTATAAATATTTGACAAAAACTTTTGAAAATTTAATATGACTTTACTCATACACTTCTCTAACGATTCTGAAAAAATTCAAACATTATATCTCCGGGTTTTTATATAAGCGTCATATATTGATGAAGTATATGATCGTCATATTTTTAATATTCGATCATAACTTCTGAAAATGTAATACTATGTATGACCTTACTCAAATACTTTACTAACGTGTGCCGTTTACGACGAATTTCGTTGTTGTTACTCGGTGTGTCGGCAGTGTTTCCTCGGGCCTGGAAAAACTTTTATGAGGACAGCTCAATAAACCCTCAAAGTACCATCTAAATGTGATTTAGGGTCTATAGAGTGGTTAGATGCAACTGTTGGACCAAGTTCAGCGAAAAGCGTCTCTAGAAAAAAAAAAACAATTGTGAAAGTATAAGTTGCCTCGCTCTACTCAGAATCTGAAATCAGGGATATTGTATCGAGTCTCTTGAAAATTGATTTTGAGTCCCCTGCCCATACTGTGTTCGCCGTTCGGTAGACAACGATTGGAAGTCATTTTAGCGATCTCACGAAATAATATGTCCACGTGCTTGTGTTTAATTTATTTAAACCAAACCACTCGAGCACTTCGTTCATCCTTTTATCACCCCCAAGATTTGAGATGAATACTTTTTTTTATTTAATACTAAATTTATTTTAGCTCTATGGCTCTTTGAAACTGGTAAATAGTAATTTGTGAAACATTTAGATTTATTGACTAGCAAGTAGTGGACGAATTATCTAAAAAATCTAGGAAACAACATTTTGTTGCATAAAATAGAAATAAAAAATAATTCAAAATAAAATACATTGTTGCTTTTTAATATCTGTTAACTATTAAACATAAATTGTATTAAGTTTTTCAAAACATATCTACCGTTGTTTCATATTTAATTATTTAAATGCAAAATTAGTGTAAAAAATAATCAAAATTCCACCGGGTTTATTTTTAATTTATCTCATTTAAATATGTGATCTCTTACTTTCGTGTGTTTTGTAACTTTGTTGTTGTGCCATGAAGCTGAGTCCTCAAATGTATACTAACGCAGTACCTAGGTATATAAATCATACATTTGTCCGGTAGTCATTAAAACTTTTTACTGATTAAGGGTTACTCATTAAATTTTTTATTTTGATCCCCCTCCCCCCTTGGAAAAATCCAAAATACGTCATTGATGTGAGTTAAAAGTAATTGAGAAATCTCGAATCCATAGCTTTGGGTAAACACTTTGACTATACAGAGAGCGTAACTGCACATAACACTTGAGAGCTACACAAATAGAGAAATGGCAACGGACTGCAGTTTTGCTTTACCGTCGTTACTCGCACGGGGTAAATAATGACCCCGGCTCATCCACGTTTATACATTTATAAGTGTTTACGTAAAAACATAGCGTGCATGCATGGCATGGATATTTATACGGGGTTTTTATCGTTGGTAAACGATAAAAATATTTCGTGATATGTCGTGTGAAGTCGACTAGTTCCTTTTGATGTATTTACATTTTGTTTTGGCTTCTGTCTCTGTATTCGCATTAATTTGTTTTGGAAATATTTGAAATATATTTACTAGTCGACGAACGTTCGTTTGTTCAAAACTATACGGACACATTGTACATATATCAGAGCGTCCGAGAATGAAACTTCGAAATGCACTTCGTGTTTTTAAATCGATTTCTATTATGACCACCCAAAGGTGGGCATTAACGTGTTAAAACGCTGAATGAAGTTGTTGAAAAGTTAATTTTTTTTAAACTTTTCAATTTAACTGATTAATTATTTTTGTTTTCGACTCATTAACTTATTGACTTATTAATTAAGTTAATTTTTTTTTTTTTTTTTTGGTCGAATTCTCAAAAATGTTACTCAAAAATCGAGTAGGTAAGTATAAAAATAAATAACGTGGTCTTTTTTTTTCCTGTTTGAATCGATGGCCGGGCGGGAATCACCAAAGTGACAAGATATATCATTCTACGAATGGGATCGACGTCAATAATATACAGTAAATACAATTCTAGTGCATAAAGCATTTAGTCATATTATTAACATAAATTTCCTCGTTATAAATACCAGCATGATAAAGGTATATTAAAATGGGATTAGAAAATAATATAGGTACGAGTATAATCATTGATTGAAAATACTGTTTATTATCAACGGTACAATAATATCATAAAATCAAAATAATTGTCGGTAACACCATTGACTTTGTCATAAAATATTAGGACTACAGTAAAACGTATTGCAATATTATCGCAGTTTAGTAAGAACTATCTTCAAAGCTACATAAAATAATACATATGATATAACATTTATCATCCTAATTTTTTTTTCATACGTTTTGAATAGGGGTATTGGAGGATTGCGGTATAATGTATTTTATAATTATTTTGTATTTAAGTGTTTTTTGAGTCCAGTAACAAAAATAAAAATTTGAACATTTTTGTGTAATTAAATAATTTATTTCAAGCGATTCATCAATAATTACACAGTCTTGCAAAATATATGCATTTTGCTGTTGTTTGTAAAATAATATCTGATCCTAATAGACATAAGCACGCTGAAGTCAAATTTGGAATTAGATTGCCTCTATCACGTCTAGTTTTTTTTTCACAATTCAGATATACATTACAGGAGAAAAATATACGTTTTTTTTTTTTTTTTTTTTTAATTTGAAATATTTTAAATTGTAAAAATTAAATTTATGTCAAATAAAAAATATTATTAAAAATTATCATATAAATAAAAACATTTGTTTAGTTAAATAAAATTCGAAGTTAAAAAAATAACTTAGTCATTTATTTTTCCCTTTTTTTTTCGAAGGTTCCTAAAAACCAAATTTATTTTACGTTCTTTTATAGTTTTTTTTTTTTGGTTTCACGTTGTAAGCACCGTTGTAATCGGCCATCATACTGACATCCCATCGACCTTGATATCTCCTTTGATGTCTTGATGAAAACGCTCACCTTGTTTTTCACTTAATGAACCCAAATTTTCCGGAAAGTAGTTAACGTGTGTGTTTAAAAAGTGCAATTTTATGCTCATATACTGTAACCCAGTAATCTTAAGTTTTCCAATAAATCAGCTACAATCGATTTGTAATTTGGGTCTTTCGTATATTATGCCTAAAAGCTTTGATATCACATTTTTAAAACTAGTCCGAGAATTTTTTTCTTTATTTGTCATACTATGTATTTTGAAAATATGTAGTATCTTTCATAAGTATTCTAATTTGTGGTCCATCAAATACATACCTTCTTTGAGTTTTGCTTCAGATAAAATAGAAAATTTGTTGCACATATATTGAAGACAATGTCCATTTGTATCAACGGCCTTTACAACTGCTTTGCTTCATTATACCTTAGGATATAATTATACCTTATAATATAAATATTGATCTTAAATTATTTATAGATGTAGTCTTTAAGTTTAAGGTAACAATTTACGATTATACCAATGACGATTTATCTCTACTTAGTTTTTAGCATCTTGGTACGTATTACTATAAATACAAATACTAGGGCACTTTATGACATGTACTCGCATGTAGGTTGAACAATTTTCGTATTTTTTTATTATTTTTTCAACTGGCTGAAGTTAACTTTATTTCCTATCTTACACTTACGCTTATCGAATTAATTTTTTTTTCGTTAACTTTTAACTTTTAATGGTAAGCAATTTAATGGAATCAACTTAACTCAACACAGTTAATTGTTTTCATAAACTCGCCCCGCTTTGTAATCGCGTATCGGTTGAAAAACTGTCGTCGCGAAAACTGAAATCAAAACTCAAAACACTATTTATTATTTAGTTCTCGCGTGGTTGCAGGCTTGCCAATGATATCGTTTTTATCGACTGCGAGTGACGACGTTCGTTCGTTCTTCGGTCGCGGACGAAAAATAGGCTTTCTGCGGGATCATCCGACGGCGTGCGAATCGTTTTGAAAAATGTACTGCAACCGCGACGTTTCCGACGTGCGCTCATTTTTATCTCCCAGCCCCGACGAGTGGAAAAGACGCGGGGGCCTGACCTATCACGTCGGTGTCGTCGACAATTTATGCCACGACGGAAAAATGCATTTGTGTGCTACAACACTGGTGTCTGCAGGTAGTCAGCCGCCGGCACAGAGATTACTTATATCTGCCGAACGAATCAATTACGCTACCGACGCGTTCGGAAAATCCCGACGGGCCGAGCGGAATACCGCGATTCGTCTCGAGGAGCCTGCACGGATGATTTATACGGTTTGAAATCGTCACCGGCCGAGTTTCAGAATTTCCGTTCGCCTTCGTGATCGACAGTTCATTATTGACGACACGAACCATCGACTGCCAAACGATAGCGTCGTCGACACGAAATTTAGAAAAAGATTTTTTTAAACTAGTCGAGTCCGTCGATTTTCCCGGATTATTCCCGAACTGGTTCTACAAATTATACACGAATGTATGACTTTTTCGAATCGATCAACTGCACGCGTTCTAATCGTACATCATTAATAATTGACGACATGGACGGAACCACGAGACATCTCCAAATTACGAACGTGTTCCGGAGAGACTTAAAACTAATTTAAAAAATAAGTATAACATGTAAAAATTAATAAAAACATTTAAAAAAATGTTTGAAATCTAATTCTGGGTTTATAATCGACATTGTTTACCATATTGTCAAAATCAAATTTCCGAACCGATTAATCCAAAAACAAGTTGGAGATGTTTGATTGTTGCTCTAAAAATGTGACCATCGGTACCAAAGCATTATACGTACATCACTTTAAACATAGATAACACTTTACAAATCAATTATTATTTTTTAAAAAAGTAATAAAAACAATAAGTATATGAGGATGTTAAAATAAAAATATTATTTTTGTTTTAACATTAGTTTATTATAATCATAAATAAATAATAAATAAAATAATACGTAATATCACTAACAGAAAACAAAACACATTGTGCATACATTTTTTGTAAAGATATACGTTTCATCTTAAGTATCGTTGAAATAATAATACAAAACAAATTACAAGATAAATTAAAAAAAAAAAAAAAAAAAAAAAAACAACAACAACAAGTATACGTAATTTGTTTTTGAAATAAAAATGTAACTCGTGTTTCAACATTAGTATACAAAATACCCTTTAGAATATTAACAATAAATAAAAGAATATGCGTCAAAAACAAAAAAAAAAAAAAAAAAAACAATACGTATAATGGATTATGATCGGGATCATCAATATGAAAACTGTTCGAAAACGTGGTCAAAACACACTCATAATGGTTTAATTATTTAAAAAAAAAAATTACAATGACACCAGTAACTGGGTACTAAACTAGTAACTACTAACCATACATAACCACTGAATTATATAATATTCAAAGTTATTAGACCTAATAAATCTGCAACAATATTTTGAAATAAATTGAAAACGGAAAAAATGTATTAGATTCATTATGAGTGAATTCATTATTCTAGAAATACAGCGGGATCAATGTTCAGTGCAACAACAAGACATCTCCAGAGATGAGTTGTTGTCGTGAAAAATAAAAATCTGACACGTCACTTTGTACTATATTACGTCCGTATTAATTAACAGTTGGAATCAATAGGAATTTTTTTTTTTCTATTAAAATGTACATTAAATTTTTTTTTGAAAAAAAGAAAATGTAGATGTCTGGTTGTTGCACCCACGTTTTCAATCGTTTTCTCGATCTGAAATATGTCTAGGAATATTTCACGCTTGAAATAAATGATTTCATTTTTTTCGTTTTTTATTTTTTTTAAGCTTTTTTCGAATCCTTTTATAATCATAAAAAGGAATAATTACTAACGATTTTCGAGAAGAAAGTTACTTATTTTATTACTTTGAAACTCAATCTTTTGGGGTGTTCGATACAAATACTACGTCGTAAATACGATCAAAACCATCATATTTGTCGTATTATAATATTTTGGTGATATTTCAAACAATCGAAAGAATCGACGTTTTGCAGCACAATAAACACAGTTTGATTTACTAACGGACTGATATTAAAATCGTTGCGCCGACTTTCGTGAAAACGACATTAAACGTACCATAAATGCTCTTATCATATTACAAACAATATGAATAACGATTTTGCTTAACAATTAAAACGCTATTAAATAATGAATCCAATTAATGAACGTTAAAAAGTTAAAAGTTTTCAATTATAATGTTTTATGATGACAGTCGTGAAAAACAAAAATATTAAAATATAACTTAATTATTAATTTTGAAAAAAAACAAAACAAAAATACATACTTATATATATATATATATATATACACTAGAACCTCGATTATCCGAACTAATTGGGACCACACCTAGTTCAGATACGCAAAAGTTTGGATATTGAAAATAAAAAAAAATTTTTTTTTTAAAAATTAGATATTCTATATTTGTTATTATTATTACTAATATTTTATCAGTACTACATACATTACATTATTCAAAATACATTATATACATAGGAACATTTTATATATCATGTTTATCATATTTTTTTGAAAAAATTATCGATCTTCATTTGACAGCGAGCTGCAACGCGGGTTTTTGCAGCCAAGTCTCGCAAACGTTTAAGACGAATTAATTGATGATCCCGTTACGTTTTGATTATCTACGTACTACCGATTCACACACGTATACGTGTGTATATACGTATGTACTGTAATAAACCAAAAGCAAAAGTTATGATAAATTCAATAAACCAGCCGCGGATACGAGTGCTTCAACGAGTTTTACCGTTCGGATAACAGAACGTTCGGATGCTCTAATAATTGTAGTTCGGATAATAGAGGGTTCGTATAACGGAGGTTCGGATAATCGAGGTTCTACTGTGTGTATATATATATATATATATATATATATATATATATATATATATATATATATATATATATATATATATATATATATATATATATATATATATATGTACCCGAGAAAATGTACATAAGATTAAAAAAGTTTAACAGGATGATAAAAACCGAACGCTTTGCGGCGTAAAAGTAATGTATAATTATAATAATAATAATATTTTCGAAATGTAAAGGGAGTTATCACGTGATTACAAAATATCCATTGTACGTTTTAATTGATACAAATAAAATTGAAAACGTTCGAGCAGGGAAACATCAAATCGATTCGAAGACTCTATATGATAATATAATATAAAATATTTACAGGGCTCATTTCATAATAATTAATGTGACGCAATTTATCACGTGATTAATTTATTCCGAATCCAATAAAATATTTTGTTTTTATTTTTAATTTATTGATAAAACAAAAATATACGTAATTCACCCCATGAAGTATTTTCGCTTCTTGGGCAAGTTAATGGGGATGGGTGTGCTGAATTTTCAAGAAATAAAATATTGGTTCTCTGGTCAAACGATTTAGAGAAAACCAACAGAATTATAATAAAAAGTCCATATATTTCACCATTTTTCGTCTAATTATCAATAGGTTTTTTTAATCAAAATAAGTACCCTAAGTGTTTAACATAAAAGACATTTTTTTTTTTTTTTTTTTGTAATCAAAAGGTTCCAAATATTTCGTTCCATCTGGATTCAAAGGTTCATTATGATTGGATAAACCGATTTCTTCAAATAAAACGTTTAACTTGAAAATTTACGTAAAAACAGTTTATTACGTAAAAATCATTTAATAGTTTAGGTAAACGTTAATTAAAGTCACAAAATGTAAAGATTTTCGATTTTTTTTTTTTTTAATATTGTAACTTAAGCGTATGAGTATAGTTATCACATTAAATTTTTGAAACTTTTTGTTAAATATTAATAACTTTATAACAGATAAACTTCTAAAATAGTTTAAAAACGTTAATTCACTGTTGGCTCGATGAAATGCCGAAAACTAAGTCGTTTTACGTATACGTGATGATTTTTTTTTCATTTCTATAAAATATATTTCATCGTAAGTTCATGATATTAGATTATATCGGTTTTACGCAAATTCCGATTGAGATTCACTGCTGTAACGTATTGTCGCGATGGTCAGCCGTCTTGTACCGGTACACACTCATCCCTTTGAGTTCGGCTATTGGAAAAAATTAAAATTTTTTTTGATAGAATTTTTTTTGTAGTCCAACTAAGGTCTCTGATTTTTGCAAACATTTTTTTTTTTTTTGACACTACCCCCCTTTTTTGACCCGGGACTCATAACTCCCGAGAGGGCTTTGTGCTTACCGATTTCGAATTTATATTTCTAACTGTAAAATATGAAAATAATTTTCATTTTAATATTATAAAATAAAATTAATAAATAAAACATTTATTTAGAAAGTTATATGTTAAGTGATCGAGTCCAAGATCAAAAAAAAAAAAGAAAAAAGAAAATTGTTTTTCGTAAATTATAAAATTTCTAGACACCACCTTATGTCACCCGTCGCGTCATAGTTATCAAACTGCTGGTACATATTATAATAAGTGTTATCTATTTATAATTCGTGTTTCAAAAAAATTACAACGCTAGAAACTCAACAGTTTCTTTAAGCATCAATATGATATTGTACAGTAAAACCTCGTTAAGACGCCCTCGAAGGGGAAATCGTAAAACCGTGTTATAAGCGAGATAGCGTTATAAGCGATATCCCGCTTATTACGCTCTTGGAGCGTTATAGGCGATACCCGCCCATTAAAAGCGTTTTAAATGTGATAATAGATAGAACAAATTAGAAAAATTTTCATAGTGTGACTTGTTATGTATTACTAAGTAACATAAGTTGTATTTAAAATTAAAAAAAAAAAAAAAACATCAAATATACATACAATAAAATTACAGTAAAACCTTGTGAAAACATTCCCGCTTAATACGCCATCCCTCTTAACACGTGGATTTTTTCCGGTCCCAGGTACTTGTACACTTTTAACATTGAAAAAAATTGTTGTTTATAGAATACACCAATTTTTTCATCATACAGTTTAATAATACTCAATTTATCGTCACACACGAATAAAAATAAACATACAAATTATAAATCTGCGTGTGATGTCACGTGTACATTTCAAGGTTAAATTAAAAAAAAATAAATACAGTGGATTCCGCTTGATGTGGGCACAATGAGACCAGCCCTGTTTGCCCATAATAAGCGGTTGCCCATAAAAACCAAAATTAGTTAAAAAATTATAATACAAAAAAATGTTTATTTTTACTATCGTAAAATTGAAAAAAAATGGAAATAATTACTCTATAAATTAAATGATATATAATATGTTATATTGTTTAAATGGCATAATGATTTTTATTATTTTCAATAAACACAATCTCAAAGATACGACGAAACCGGATTAAAAAAGGAGTCTCTGTAAATTGCGTCCCATTTTAAATTTTTTATGTAAATTGTGGCCCGGGTATATTTTATATATACGTAAATTGCGGCCTGGGTAAATTTTTGTACATATGCCTATCTAACTATTTCTTATTAATATGTAAATTACGTCTAAGCCTTTTTTCCACAAAACCAATATTTTCCTTCCCATTTTTCAGACTTAGGACTATAACTATAACAGACTTAAAACTATCTATAAAAATATTATTATCATTAAATTTCAAAAAATACTTACACGTTTTAACTGTGCAACACCAACGTTGAATATCATTGTTTAGAAATTTATGAAAACGAAATTTGAAACCATCAACTATTTTCAACGTTTTATTCCTTTCACTTTGCATAACGTACATTTTTATTAGATTGAAAAAAAATACTGTAAACTGTAGAGCAACCACAGATATATAAAACAACTAGATAGCCGACTCATTGAATAAAATTGAAGTCTAGAATCCATATGCGAACAGGGAAAAATATGATTGATTAATCCATGACATTTTATATTATTCCATGAAATATAATTTTTCTGTGATTGAAACCAAAGATATAATATAAAAATGTTGTTTTATATATCAGTTATATTTTTATATGGATTCGGATTGAAACACAATTTTTCGATTATAATTTATAAACTATAAACTATAAAGTGCAATTCAAGTAATTCAACATCATGGTGGTTTCTTGTTCTGTGTCTGGTTGTGTCAATAGGAGACTGAAAGGAAGCAAAGTTCATTTTTTTTTCGTAAGTTCCCGGGACGCAATTTACATATGTTTTAAAAATACTCGGGCCGCAATTTACGTATTTTTTAAAAGTACGCGGGCCGCAATTTACATAGTATAGGGACGCAATTTACCGACTCCGTAAAAAAGTCGTTTTTAAATACATATGTGTATATTCTAACACTATGATAAAATAAAATTGCCCACATTAACCGAATCGAGTGCCCATATTACGTGGTTAGATTTAACATTGTTAATATACATTTGTATTGGTACCAGATCTGTTTGCCCACAATAAGCGGATGCCTATATTAACCGGTGCCCACATTAAGCGGCATCCACTGTAAATAATAATATTTTTTTTTTTTTTTTTTTTTAACATTTATTTGAATATATACAATCTGTAATAATGGTTACAATAAGCATATGGGCTGAATTTACAATGGTTGTGATTACGTGAGGTGAGTAGCAACCCAGCGGTAACACTCGACATGAAATTTGAGATTATTTTTATTACATTATGTAAATTTTACATATTTAAGTTTTTTTTTTTTTTTTTTTTTTTTTATTATATATTAAGGGAGTAGTGATAATTTAGATATCTAGATCGCGACACCAGCGTCTCTTTAGTCTTCTCGGTGGATTGCCTGGAATGTTTGCGGAGTTGAGGGCGAGAATAAGTGGGTTGGGATGGTTTGTAAGGCGAGAGCGGAAGCGCTTGTAGGAGGATGTGGCCACTTCGGCTACAGTCGGTAATCCAAGATCAGAGTGTAATGTATGGTTGGTAATGTAAAAGGGAGCGTTGGTGATTATACGAAGTGTTATTGATTGGAAAGTTTGCATTTTTTATATGTTCGATTTTTTTGTCGTTCCCCATAATTGTATACCGTAAGCCCATATGGGTTTCAGAAGGGTTTTGTAAAGCAATAGTTTATTCTTAAGGTTTAGCTTGGATTGTTTGCCTAGCAATGGATAAAGACTTTTTTGTCTGGAGTTAAGTAAGAGGCGTTTTTGTTTAATATGCTCGGCCCAAGTTAAGCGTTTGTCCAGAAGTAGGCCTAGGTATTTAACTTTAGTAGCTGATGGTATTATTTTGTTTGCTAGAGAGACGGGAGGGACTACGCCTTGTCTGAGGGTAAAGGTTATATGTGAAGACTTTTCATTGTTTATTTTTATTTTCCAGTTTGAATACCATTCTTCCATCGCATTAAGATGATTTTGTAGATGTTGGCTGGCGACAAGAGGGTTTTCATTGGAGGTGAAAATGATTTTGTCGTCGGCAAATTCGGCAACTGATGTATTAGGAGAAATTGGTTGGTCTGCGGCGTATATGTTATAAAGAATTAGGGACGAAATGGCGCCTTGGGGGACGCCCGCTAAGATGGGTGCTAGGTTTGAGAATTCTGAGCCTACTTTAGTCACAAAGTGGCGATTTTCTAGATATGATTTGAAGAATAGGAAGTATGGAGGAGGGAGAAATTTTTTTAATTTGTACAGAAGTCCAGTGTGCCAGACTTTGTCAAACGCTTGAGCAACATCGAGTAGCACTGCGGAGCAGTAAAGTTTGTTTTCGAAGGAGTAAGCAATGGCGTCGGTTAAGCGATGAATCTGGTGTATGGTGGAGTGCTTGTTCCGAAAACCAAATTGGGTATGAGGAATTATGTTTTTGTCGTTAACGATCTGAGATATACGTTTGATAATTAATTTTTCACATAGTTTTGAAAAGAAAGGAAGGAGGCTTATTGGGCGATATGATGATGGAATGTCAGGGGGTTTGCCAGGTTTCGGGAATAAGATAATTACTGAGACCTTCCATTGGAGGGGCATGTAAGATAGTCTTAATATAGAATTAAGAATATGGGTTAGGTGAATAATTGTTTTTTTAGGGAGTTGTCTAGCTACCTCTGCTGTGATTAGATCTATCCCAGGTGATTTTTTAAGAGGAAAAGATTTAATATAGTATTGAACCTCATTTGGTGAGAACGGTTTGGGAGCTAGATAGAGAGGTAGTGGGGAGAAGAGGGAGTTTTCAATATTTGTGTCTAGAAGATTGTTGTTAATATCATTATGGGGTTGAAAGACTTTCGAGAGGTGTGAGCAAAAGGCATCTGCTTGTTCTTTATTTGTTTTGCACCAGTTGCCATTACTATTTTTTAGTAGAGCTTGGGTGGTTTTCTGCTTTAGGCAGCTGCGGGTTGCCCTCCAGAGTGACCCACTTCCTGCGGTAAGTGAGGAGGTCCAGTTATTGAAAGATTCATTTCTTATTTTACTTAACATTCGTTTTAAGGATGAGGCAAGATTATTGAACAAGTTTTTGTCTGAGGGAAGTCTAGTGCGTTGCCATCTAGCTCGAGCACGGCGCTTTTGAGTAATTAGTTCTCTAACGTGGGTGGGAGTTGTAAGGGAGTTGGTATGATAATTTTGGATGGTAGAAGAATTCCAAGCAGCTGATTGAATGGATTCGGTGAGATTTTGAACTGCATCCTCCACCTCGTTGGGTGTCTTTAAACTAATATTGAGGTTTATTTTTGAGTTTAATATTTCACGAAATTTAGTCCAATTCGTAGAATTGTTCGTAAGGCATGCTTTGTTTGGCTTGGAGGAAGGATGACCATCTAAGGAGAGAAATACTGGAGTATGATCTGAGCTTGGGTCTAATAAGTTTTTTATTAGATGATTTAGATTAGTTGGGATTTTGGTAATGAAAATATCGAGTATGTCCGGACGCTTTCTGGTAGAAGTAGGCCAGTAGGTCGGATTTGGGGGATTAAGGATAGTGAGATGATTGCTGGTGATTGATTGGAATAAGGAGTGTCCTTTTGGATTGGTTGAGTGACAGCCCCAAGTTTGGTTTTTGGCGTTTAGATCGCCTCCTACGATGAAGTAGCGACCAAGAGAGTTGAAGAAGGAATCAAATTGTGAAGGCGTGATTTTATGTTTGGGGGGACAGTATGCTGCTGCAACGGTTATTGGCACGTGATTTAAGTTAATATTAACTATCGCCGCTTGTAGAAAGTCGTTATTAACTGGGGGGGCAGCGGTGAATTGGAGTGTTGATCTGATAATGATGGCGGCACCACCATGGGCGGTGTTGTCGGGATGGCATGAGGAAAGGATGTTGTACCCGGGAAAAGAACATTTAGAGTTGGACGTAAAATGTGTTTCTGAGATTAATGCTATGTCTATTCGTTTTTCGTTTAATGATATAATTAGTTCGTTTTTGTGATTGGCTAGGCCATTGGCATTCCAAAGTAGGATGGCTAGGGACTGAGAGGTGAATGTGTTATTTAACATTTTGAGCGAGAAGACGATCGAGGACAGTGGTGAGGAGAGATAACAGCGGGTTGATTAAAGCTTTAAATTCACTTAGAAAATTTGTCAGAGAGTTATCATTGGACTCTGTGGTGGGAATGTGGCCTGTTGTTGCGTGGGCATAAGTACGAGGGGGTGAGTTTATGTCGGGTGTTTGCTGCTGGGAGGCTTTACAATTATTAATATTTATATTGTTACGACCTTTGGAGACGTTGTTTTGGGTGACATGACTGTTCGAATTTGGCTTCCGGAAGCGTTGGAGGTCCTTGTAGATGTGACATCCCTTATAGTTCGCTGGATGGTCGCCCTCACACAGGGCACATTTGGCAGGTGAGTCGTTTGATTTATTGCAACTGGAAGAAAGATGGTGGCCTCCGCAACGGACACATCTGGGAGAGTATGAGCAATATTTTCTTGTGTGTCCATATTCTTGACAGTTGTGACACTGGATGACTTCTTTACGCCTGTGTGGTTCCTCTATTTTTATTTTTGTGTGGAGTAATGACGTTACGGAAAAGATGTCTTTATTTATTTCGGCTGGCTCCAGGTCGACGAAGAACATAGGAAGTTTATTTTTGGTGGTTTTTTGTAGAACGTTGGAAACTTGCCTGACGGAGAAACCAATTTCTTCGATTGCTATTCCGACTTCAACTGTTGGAGTAGATGGGTGAAGGTTTCTGACCACTACTCGGAAGGCCTTTTCCTCCTGGGGTTGGTACGTGTGGTATTGAGCTTCTCTATCTTTCAGAAAGTGGATTACTTCACGGTAATATTTAGAATCTGATGTTTGGATTTTTAAATCGTTTATAGATGATTTGCAAGTGAATGCGTCTGTACCAATTAGTTTAATTAGTTCATTGCGCACTTCAACAAAGTCAAGGATACCACGGACATAAATTGGTGGCGGAAGTTTTTTTTTATTATTTTGGTCGTCAGATGGGGTTGAGTTGTCGTGGGAAGTGGGATTGTTTTCGATGTTTTCGATCACGGTGGTGTCATCGATTGAAAGTGGTGCAAATCTGTTTACCGTTATAAATAATGGTTTGACTTTCTTAGGTTCGGGGTTGGCGGTGTCTGTTGATGAATAATTTCGCTTTGACGTATTTTTGTTTTTTTGTGTTATGAATTTGTCATCGTTTTCGTCCGTTGAATCGGAAGAATTGAAGACATCATTTGAACCACTCTGTATACGAGTTCCATGTGAACTATTTGCAGTGTCGATAGATTCTGTTTTTTGTTTTTGTTTGGAAATAGCTTTGGACGAATTTTGATTAGGCATGTTTTTGAGTAGTGTATTTTTGTTACGAGTGTTGCTTGCAGTTTGATTGTTCATTATAAAAATACGATAATTGTCGGTGGATCACAGTAATTGCCTGTCCAAAGGTCACCGCGCTGGCGATGCCTTGGAGAAGAGATAAGAGAATTATGTAACATACACTAACGTATTTGTATGTACTTACGGCGTATTTTTTTTTTTTCTTTTAATTTTTTTCCCCTCTGTGGGGAATGAAGCCGCTCTTAGATACAGGGGCCTACTGCAGTATTAAAAACTGAGGCGAGTGGTTGTTAGCACGAAAAAATCGGATGGAATTAAGGCGATTATTTTTAACATGAGGATTAACGATAATTGCGTGACCACACGGTTTGGCTGTTCGCGCGAGACTATAAATAATAATATAAAAATTAAAATAAGGAAAATACAAAAGGAGTGGTGAAGTCACGTCAAACCGACGACGTCAGCTCGGGAGTCGGATTTACGTTTAAAATATAACAATATTATTATGATAATACGGCGTCAGTGGAAAAAAACGGTCGGAGGACGCGATTTGCGAACGGTGTACGATGGATAGTGTAATCCGCGAATAGAAAAATAAACGTATGGATGAGAAAAAAAAACAAAAAACAAAAAACGCCGTCTTACCGACCGCACTAAATTGTTTACTTCCAACCGCTCCAATGAGCGTGAGAGGAAATATTTTTTATTTGCTTATTTATTTATTGTTATTATAATTTATTTTTATTTATTTATTTTAAGCTTAAGATTTCACGTGCACACCGAATCGGAAGAGACAGCGCGTCACCGCGATATTGTCACGACATGATATGATATGCGATATCAAAAAAAATAAAAAAATAAAATAATAATAATAATAATAAATAAAAATTGAAAAGAACGGAATACGTTTTAGTTTACTTTTTTCGCGAGTACTCGCGCGTCTGGATAATATCTTCACAAACCTACATCACGTTAAAACGCTAATGTTATTAAATGGCATCACACGCCCGTCAGATTTTTCAAACGTCACGTATGTTTTCATTTTAAAGGATGGTGAAAAAAAAACTCAATTTCATAATTTTATCGAATAATTTCGTCGTTTCCGATGTTTTTTTTTTTTGTATGGCATGATTATCCTGGAGTGTAGTCCCTAGGGTCTAAAGTTCGGATGACGGTTTGGCAGAATTTCTTTTGGAGCACCCGTAGATTTCTGCCATGCCCCGGAGTAGAGGGATTGCAGTCTCTCTCCGAAGATAGTTGTTTCCTGTCCAAGCAGAGAGACTGCCCGAGGCCGGGTTGGAAACGGCGACGGTACGCGTCGCAACCGCCGCCTTAGTCCACTCGGCCACTAAACCGTCCCCATGATGTCATGTTAAGCAAATATGTACCAAACTTATCTCATTCGTTTAAATTTCAAATCACAAAGGCCATGGAAAATACTAAATGTACTCATTCAACTCATCGCAAGTAACGTAAAAGTCGTATCAAACTGAATACAGGTTTCAAAAAGTAAAGATTTGAATTATCTCTGACGAAGATAAACAAAATTGTTTGCGTCCCAAACATAGAGTACCCATGTTACGTAGAGTGTAATTATTATAATCAATACCATCCGATTGTTTTCTTATCGTCTCTGTATCGACCACTCTTTAGAAGTCGAATCACTTAACTCAAAGTAACTCGCTTGAAACTTTTGTAATTAACATTATATTATTTCGAGATTCTAACAGGGTAACGGTGATATAAGTTTATAATTCAATATTATCAACGTAAATAGTTTTGTTTATAAATCCCAATCTCGTTGAATTATGAAGTTCTCACGGATTATAAAATCAGTACGGCCCTATACCGGCAAATCAAACTTTGCCGAGTATCTGATACTCGAGTAAACACCGAATACGAATACAAATCAAAACACAAGTGTTTCTCACGAAGCTCAGTCCCGAATTTCGCATGGCGTGTTAAAATTTTAGAAAATTGTGTAAATTTACAATTGAATTCTAATGGTATCAATAGCATTTTTTTGTTTTGTTTTTTTTAAGCATTGTTATAAATATGTACCACGTTTATTCGTTTTCACGGGGAATTTTCTCGGTATTTTCAGGAGCAACGGACTGTTAGCCACAGACCAATTATAAGCGTCGCTACGTTTGACGGTATAAATTATACGAACTCGCGAAAAATAAAAAATAAAAATAAAACACTAAAAGACTTCTTAAAAGATTTCGTGTTAAACGTCGGACGACGATTTGTTTAAATTAAAAAAAAAATAACCGGCGTCCGTTTAAAGTTTAAAGCGCAAAAACCGGAAGAACTTTTCACCGTAGAATGCAGGACTATACGGTTTTTTCCGGTAGACCGTTTAGACGGTCTCGCAGAGTCACGAGTGTATTGTTATATTCTTTTTTTATTTTTTATATTTTTATTATTATTTGTTTTTTTTTTTTTGCTAATTTGAATTTGAATTTTAAAGCGGCCACAGTTAAAAAATAATTTCGAACCTATTCGATATTTTCATATATAATTTTGTGTCGTTCAAAAAAAAGTTAGCGTAACGGATATATGGACTTATTTTTTTTTATATCACTTTTTGTTTTCCGTTCAGAAACGTATGTTTTCGAAGAAAATACGACCGGCGCGACGGAAGGAGGTTTACTCGTACGATTACACGCACTGCAGCAAAAACGACACTCGATTTACGACGACGTTCGAGTGTTAACAGATTGAGAAAAAAAATGCCGAACAAACGATTCGTGAAGCGATTGATTTCGGAAAGCGACAATCGCAAACGACTCCGACGCCGCGGAAATTTTAAAGAATTAATAACATTGCTGTTCGACGGTATCCGGCCAAAATAGCGAAACTAAATTATAACGAAAAATAAATTTCGAATATTGGGGAAAAACTATATATCAATGAAAATAATGTGTTACTAAAATTATATTTGTATTTTAAAACGATCATTATTGTATTTTATCGCTTTATCGCATTTGTCGCTTATTCATACTCGTACACACACTATGAACATCAAATTATTGTGTACGGCTATAGAAGACGGAATTGACGTTCACGTGTACTGTGTTTTTAGTCAAAATTGAAAATTTGTATTTTTTCGTATTACGTAATTTATTAAATCTAAATTCTAATTTGAAAACATTTGTAGCGTAACTTTATCTTACAATGCTAATGACACTTTTTTAAAAGTATCGCTCATAACTTAAGTATGCAAAAGTTAAATTTGATTGAAATAAAAAAAAGTGCCAACATGATTATTGTGAATACAATATAATGAAAAACATTTTTTAAAAATATTGCTTTTCGCTGTTTTGAATTTCATAAAAATGTAATTTCGTTTTTTTTATTTTTCGCTGTTTTGTTTCCGCTACTTTTTTTTTCGCTTTTATGTCCTAGAACCTGTTCGACTCGTAAACAGCGATCCGTGGTGTTTGCACACCACGTAGTCGGTCGGTTATTGCGTCATTTTTCCGATCTTATACGGGACGTGGTCGATCTCTGAGGGCCGATTCGAGTTAACCGAAGCCGGCGGAATGATTTTTAAGTTAACTAAGAAATCGACGCGTGATAATTTTCATAAAAAAAAAAAAAAAAAAAAAAACACCGGTCGTATACTTACCACCGTGGGTATCACAATGGTTAATCTAGGAATATATATATATATATATATTTTTTTTGGGGGGGGGGCTTTCCCACAAAATTCAACGCTGTATTATATTGACGTCTATGCAAACTACGAATATACAACTGACAGAAAAGAAATAACATCACAGAATTTGTTTTTGATTTTTTAAATCACATTTACAAAAAATAAAACAAAAATCGTTTTTCACTCTAGTTAAGTATTAACATTATTGTTTTGTGTAATATATATATTGCATTTTAGGATATTCCTTATTAACATGTTGGTAAGAATTTATTTTTATTTGTTCGATCTCACTGCCCCGTTATATTGTTGTACATGCCGATATAAAAAAAAAAATGAATGTGATTTCGATGGCTCAACCCCTTACCATGCTTCAAAAGGATTGAAAATTAATAAACAGGGATACATATGTTTTTTTTTTTTTTTATTTAATCACGTTTCTGTAAATATTAAAACCACAAATAAAATCATTGAAGACAAATTATAAACTCGAAAATTTTACCAAAAAAAAATATATAATTCGTTTTATTTCAACTTAACGATTAGTTGCACGGTAAAATAAATAATAATAAATAATAATTCAATGTTTGTAGTCTTTGGCCAATAGATATTTCTTAAAACTTTGATGATTTTCACGATAGTCTTGAACAACCTTCACAAATAATCAAATAAGTTCTATTATAATAAAATAATATAAAACATTTTGAGCTGATTTGAATAAAAATTAGGCATAGAAATATCTAAAAAAAAACTTTTAGTGAATACTAATTCTGATCCTCTTTTTTCGTAACATATTTTTGTATATTATACCAACTCGATATCAGTTATGTAATCAAGTTGAAACTAACAAATTATTTAGAGGTATTAAAAATATGCTAAAGATACTTAAGAGATATAATTAAGATTGATCGGTATCATTATAATGTTCGTGTTGTTTTCGTCTGGAACAAAAAACCAGACGAAACGCGAACTCCTTTAATTTTTCGCATAATTATACCTTTGAAATCATTACGCCGTAACTTAACTCTTAAGTAACGACTGGTATTTGACAAAAATAAAAACGAAAATCGCAAAAGCACTAAAAATCATATATCCTCGGTTTATTAAATAAACTCAGTTTTACGTACATGTGTTTCGGACTGTGCAGCGATGCAAATGCAAATGTGTGTGTGTGGGTGTGTGAAGCCATTACGTGATCTTTAATGCGTCTCCGTTTGTTTAGGTAATTCGCTCATTGTCGTATCGTCCTAACAATCGTTCCCAACGCACAAGTGTCGCGTCGTTTTTTGTTTTATTAATAACAATTAAAATGTTTCGGCACGCTAGGTGCTATTACAAGTCAGATAACAATTATAGTGGTTGGTACCTAAATTTGGAGAAACAAAATAATATAGAGATCGTAAATATACAAATAGTTGTTGATAATTGTAGACATGGTTGAATATAAACAGTTTCAATTGAAATTGATATAAATTTAATGAAGATAGGTTACAACAAGGCATTTCAATTTCAATTTTTTTTTTTTTTTTTTTTTTTAATATGATTGCATTTGACTTATGTTCTAGATATAGTTAAATCACTGACACGGACAAAATGTAAATTGTTTTATTACAATTAAAAAAAATAAATAAATAAAATCGGTTTCAAAACTAATTAGATACCATTAAAAATCCTCTAATAAACAATGCCGCCTCTGCTACCATACGTAATAATCCTCCGAAACGCTTTGAGCGCAAATTTAGTCGAGATCTGCAAGATTATTTACAAAATCCACTATTAGGAACAATTACATAAACAGGGACACAGCTCATGCTCATTAACATTGTTACTGACACTATTGTTTTATTATTATTTTTTTTTTCGTCACTAGTCGCTTATGCTTACTGTACCATTTTTACGTACAGATTGTATAATTTTCTAGATTGAAAATAAAAATAAAAATAAAACTAATTGATGAAATAAAACATGATAAATCAAATGTGAATAATGATTTTTTTTCAAAATGTCTAGCCGTCACGATTTGCAAATAGATTTGTGTGCCAAAGACTGTTTATTACCCACGTTAAATGAATAAAAATAAATGAAAACAAATTTGAAGAGTTATATTAACTATGGCCTATTTTTTTGAAATTTTAATACTTTTTGAAAATTCAAGTTGAAGAAAAATCGAACGAAAACCGATAAGTCCGAATTTTTTGTTTTTAATTTCACATTTTGCATCAACTGCATCAGCTCTATCGAATGAGCAATCAACTAACATTATAATATCTCTCATAGTCCAAGAGAAAGTTCAAATAAGTTTCGGATCAATCTCATTGATATCTTATAATATTAAAGCTAACTTGCTTACTCGTGCTCATTTGACAATACTGGGTTATATTTTTATTACTATCCAATTCATCAAAAACTCTTAAAGTTTTGAAAATTCGTTGTTTCCTTTTTTTTTTCATTTCAACTACCATACTTTATTAAAAATTGAGAAAGTAATGAAAAAAAAAACGATTGGCCGGGTTCGACCTGTACTGCACGCGTAAAAAACTTCGGCGCAAAGAACTTTACCCGCCACCGCCGAAAAAAAAACTTGAAAATAGTCAACACTCATTCATAACTCGTTTGTTTGCAAGAAACTTCGTTATGACCAATTTGGTCCCACGACGCGGGCGCCGAGATTCTGCGGACCGCGTCTCGGCCGCTAGAGAAATACGGCTATTATCAACACGTTCATGTGTTTTTTTGGGTTGGACACGTATTTTTTTTCTCGTGACCGAATTCGCGTTGTCGATTTTCCATAACGATTTTTCTCAAAAGTCCGTTTGCAACGTTAGAAACGTATTGTAATACAGAGGAACTGTTCATATTCTTGTTTTTAAATCTTTTTTATTCCACGCCCACTTGGTATACTTTCAATATCCTCACGGTTATCCCCCCCCTCAGATATTAATTAATGTTTGATTGATCAGAAATTTAACTTTTATGTTCCAAATAGGTGACAATTAAGTTTTAATTGCGAAGACCTTTTTTTCCATTTTAACCGAGTAATTTTATCGAGAGCATTGACTTTTGGTTTGAGACTTTAGAAGTACGCAATAAATTAATTACTTTATTCACTCATTATTAACGAGTTGATGACAATTTAAAGTTTTCAAAGGACTATGAAGTTTTCGATGGAAACCTTAAAATGAACGGGACGGTATTATTTCCAACTCGTCCAAAGCCATATCAAAAAATTTGATATAATCGTTTATAATTAATTGTTCGTTTTTTCCCCCTTTTACGTAACACAATTTAATCATTTCTCCGTGATCACCGCTCGCGCCCACCCTGCAGCAATGTGTTGAAGTCTCCCTTTGGAGGTAAACCTCCTCTAAGGTTCCATATCACTGATTTATATTCATTATCGTTATTTACTAATCTCCCGTCTGTTTGCCGTCGATATAACCCTAAAACCGATCAGTCGATTAAACCAAAAATAGTGCCGAGATCTTCTCTATATGAAAAAAATAAAAAATAAATAACGATATGTGTACAATGTACATATAAAGATGTATAAACTCTTGTTACTGAACGTTCTATAACTGGATGGCCTCCCTCCTCAGATATTTCTCATGTGTTTGTAAATAATTAGTTTATCCTATCATCTAATCGAGCATTTATCATAGATCGTTAATTTTCCGAATGAAAAAAAAATTGTTATTATGATGTATATATTTGGCCACTCTCAAAAATATATTTTATAACATAATTAAATAGTTTTTCGTTTAGCGGAAAAAGTATCAGTACGTTTATTCTTATAATTGATAATATTATCATCATCTTGACGCCGCCGCGCCGTCGTGGTTGAATCGTATTGAATCGACGCGGATTTTTCTTGTCTTTGTTTCAGTGTTTTTTGAATTGAAATACTAAAATCGCGTTGATAATTTATCATTGGGTTTTTGATTTTTTTTGAAAACTCAACTAGTTGACACTGAAATTATTCTTTGAGTTTCACTCGGGATCGTTTTCGGAAATTAATGATTTATCGTTGATATACAATTCAAAACAATAGGTATACCAATAATACCTGTACTCGTATGTTTGCATATCATATAAAAGTGGAAATCCTTAGATAAGAACTTTACTACTCTACACCCAATATCGTTATAATGACCTCGTATATAGGGCTTTTGTCATTTTAATTTCATAAGATTTGTTACTTCGGTCTTGATATCTGATATTTTTTTGCTTCTTTATAACTTGCCTTAACATTGTTTACATTTCAATATTTACTGATCGCGAACATTTTTATTTTTCTACTGAGTTAAAAGTGTCTAATCACTAAATCGAGCACTTTTACCCATTTTATTAAATTGACATGGATTACACTGTTATTATTCTAAAATTTATTTTCAAACTTAAAATTGAAAATTGTATCAACTGTTCACCTTTACGGTTTTTCGTTGTTTCGAAAACTTAACCGTTGATAGTAAATATTAAATAATAGTAAATATTACCATTAACACTCGAGTTTCCATCGGAATCGATTTTCAAAAAAAAATTTAAAACAATCGCATCATAACCTAACTCATCGTTGTCCAGTCGAAAAAGAGACTCGTCAATTATTATCGCAACACTATTATCTTGTATGAAGACCAAAGAAGCATAAACTCGTTCGCTGTGAGGCGTATCGCATTCGCCAGGTACAATAAATAAATAAATACGGCTGCCTATTCGATAACCGAAAATGATGAGGAGGTGACGGATTGACTTTACACGGAAAACGATTCCTGAGGCGAAGCTATCCCCGTAATCCCCCGGTGACTACATCACCGAGGGAGAGGGAGCGTAGCCCCTCGAGCTACAGTTTTGAAAAAAAAGCTGGTAAGTGAGATGATGGTGGTACATGTTCATTCTTCGTCCCTTCGGTCCTCGGACAAGATATTGGTGATGAATGTATTAAGTTTTAAAGAAATGATGACTCATTTCTTTAGTATAAAACGATTCTGAGCAAAGCTTCAGTGTATAAGTATTGTATACTCAATACTTTTCGATTTATGACTAAATACCTAAAATCTGAACAGTGAAAATCTCGTTTACGGCGGATTTTTACAGATTTTACCGTTTTTACTCAGTTTTTTGATCGTTATTCTTGATTACTGGAAAAACTATGGAGATTTCGGAAAAATGACCTCTTTAAAGTACCATCTCAGTTCAATTTCGAATCTTAAAAGTTGCTGGACGAAACTTTTGGACAAGGATTTCTATACGAAAAAGAGTTTACAGAAAAAAAAAATTAAAAAAAGTGAGATGATGGTGGTACAAGTTAGTCCTTCGTCCCTTCGGTCCTCGGACAAGATATTGGTGATGAATGTATTACGTTTTAATGAAATGATGACTCATTTATTTAGTATAAAACGATTCTGAGCAAAGCTTCAGTGTAATATAATATATTATTATTTAAATACTGTTTACGTATTTTACGGTTATTTGTATAATTTTTGGTGAGTTATAATAATTTATTAAAGTGTGTATAAAAAAAAATCCTGACTCACGATTTTTGAATTTTTGTTAGGATAATTAGGTAGGTATATGAGTAAGGTCATATTAAATTTTCAGAACTTTTTGTCAAATATTTAAAATTATATTACATAATAACTTTCAAACAATTTGGTAAATTAAAAGTTCTATATTTAAGTCAAAAAAGCTATAATTGTTCTGAAAATGTTGTCCAATATAAAAATGTATATATTTGATATTGGATAAAATTTTCAAGTTTCTAGCTTCAATACTTTTCGATTTATGACTAAATACCTAAAATCTGAACAGTGAAAATCTCAATTACGGCGGATTTTTACCGTTTTTACTCAGTTTTTCGATCGTTAATCTTGATTACTGGAAAAACTATGGAGATTTTGGAAAAATGACCTCTCTGAAGTACCATCTCAGTTCAATTTCGCATCTAAAAAATTGCTGGACGAAACTTTTGGACAAGGATTTCTACATCATTGTAAAACCATAAGATCCTTCACTTCACTCAGAATCTAAAATCTCTCTCAGAACGAATTTCCAACCGAGAAAAAAAACTATTTACCGACGCGGTTAATTTTATATGGCACACAATACGCCGCGATATTATGTACGCCGTACGGCAACGGCTCTCAAACTTTTTTGTTCGTGGAGCCCTTATGTTCATAAAACAATTTACGGAGCCCCGAAAATCAGAAATATCTATTTTAGACAACAATAATTCACAACAAATGATATCAATTGTTAATGGTTTACTTTTTGTTAATTTGTTAATTTTTTATTTTTTTGTACCTTGTAGAATTTACATTGTAAATAAGTAAACTAAATTATCCTACACGTCAAATAAACAAAAAACCCAACTTTTATCTCATATAATTTTGACTATGACACAAAATGTGTGGATTTATAATTAGTTTAAGGTTTTAGAAATGTGAAATAATACTTTTTGATACGATCTAAATGGTATTGAATAGACATGTAAAAATGTAACTAAGTAATGTAATAATTTAATAACTTGACTTTAATGAATACAGATATGCCCAGGGAGCCACGGAGCCCCTATACTACTCTTGCGGAGCCCTAGGGCTCTGCGAAGCACAGTTTGAAAACCGCTGCCGTACGGTATTATACGGTGTATACAGAACTCGCGTGAACGGCACGCGATAATAACAATAAGAATAATAATAATAATAATAATAATAATGATAATGATAATAATAATAATAATTTATTATTAATACGACACAGAACGTGGTGTGTCCGTTTTAATTAAACAGAGCGCGCACGTCTTTTGTGCGCCGCACCGGTGCGATTTGACGGCCACCTATTGTAACACTAATAATTAACGGGTAATGAATAACAATAATAATACGAATAATAATAATCATACTAATATTAATAATAATAATAACACACGAACGTAATGCGTCGTAACCACGTCGTGGTGCGTATAGTCGTATTGTGATAATAATTTACTGTCGCGATAGTATAATATGACATGATATCGCCCTGTCACCGGTCTAACGATTGGTTATGATGCAATTTCATTGTTTTAAATGTTTTCGAAAATCGATTCCGATCGAAACCTAACCGTATAGTGAACAGTTGGTACAATTTTCAATTTTAAACTAAAAGTAAATTTTAGAATTAAAACAAGGTAATCCATGTCAATTAATAAAATGGGTAAAAATACTCGATTTAGTGATTCTTTTAAAGTCGTCGCGCATTTAAGTCGACGCCGCCGGGCCGGATTAAGATATTTTGCACCTCGGGCCAAACCCACCTTAAATTAAGGACTACTTTTTTATAAACATAAAATTGTTTTACTATAATTCGGTATTTATTAAATGTTAATTACGTATAAATGTTAATCTACGTATGTCTGTGAATCAACATTCAGTAAGCCGAAGTTCATAAAATACAAGTACAAGATCCTGGTTAACAAGTGAGAACGTTGAAAACATTTTGAGAAATCAGTTTCTTCGCCACCTGCTAACATACATTCCATATTAGATAGTTGTGAAAGATTTCGCCCTTCGACTTTAACGAATTAATAAATTCAAGTAGGCCTATTCATGAAATAAACTAAAAGACATTCCCCTACTTTTTTAAATGCAAAAAAAGTTAATTTTTTTGATGTAATAAACTGATGTTGTAATCATATTGTTTGAAAATTATTTAATGCCACTTCATAGTGTATTATAACAATAAGAAAAATATGTTTTGTAATAAACCTATACCGTTTAGGTTTAGGCCCTGAATAAACTGTACAATTTGTACATGCGGCCCTAAGGAAAATTTGATATGAACTATTAGGCTCCCTCAGACATCCAAGTGAGGGCCCCTGTTCTAAATGGTACCTGCATTATTTCAAAACATTGCGTCTTTAAAATCTGGCGCCCGGGGACAGATTCCCCCATCTGCCCCCCACATTTAATCCGGCTCTGAGTCAACGAATTAGTATGCTCCGACAATCAGTTATGGCGGATAATCGAATTTCTCGCTACCCGTGTTTAAACTTAAGGAGTTAAACGCAGACAAAGACCATACACTCGTAGCATATGACGTGCGTCGCCCGCGAAGCCTCACGGAGAACGATTTGATAAAACTCAAATACAAAACTGCTAACAGCGTACCCGTAACGCCGTCGTGTCGCCGAGACTTCGTGACTTTACACGAGTTGAAGTACAAGCCCGTCCGGGCGTAAAGTCATATTTATCATGACATGCCACTGTGTTTTTCGTCTATGTACGAGCCGTCACGATAACGTCCTTTACGCCAAACATGAACGCAGTGACTTAATCCATCCGGAGGTTATTGACAGCAACTATCACCGCCGTGAAAATAAAAAACAAATGAAAAACCGTATGAAAAACGACACTGATCGCTTTACCCGGCAGCGATCTTGACGATAATTCTATCATCGTCACTGTCGTCGTTATGAAAATATATCTTCGTTATCGCTCGAACACGACCGCGTTTCGGGACACACGGCGACTCTGCGAGCACAATTTTTACAGGACGACGCGACATGCCTGCATATATATATATATATATATATACGTACAGTCGCCAGACAAACCGGATCGGCCGGGAAACTCCCCATTTTCCACCTGCTAATCCGGCGTCATCGTCACGAGAAAACGAGCGAGTTTCCAGAAACAGCGAAACGATCCGGATTTCGGATTTTAATCATGACACGTTCGTTTTAAACTTGACGAAATAATCGTCGAAAATATACTGTTTTTTTACGACGATCAATCAATTTTGATTTATCGTCTTGCCACCATATTTTATTTTTACACTATCCGACATCGAGTTCTTAATTATCAAAATGGTTTCCTTTATCTCGTTGGATCGCCCAACGTCATTCAAACTTTTCATAAATTAAAATCTTATTAATATAATAATATAAATAATCGTGCTCGATTTTGAATCACCGGTGATTATAATATGAAGACAAAAAGTAAAAATCTAAATCAAAAATAATAATAATAATAATAATAATAATAATAATGATTGGTTGTAATAAGTATTTAATTTTTATTTTAAAAATAAGCAAAAAAAAACAAAAACCATTCGACATTAATTTGATAATCTAGCAACTCTGAACAAACACAATATGTACTAAAAATGTCCATATACGATATTAATACGCCATTGTGGAATCGGTTATAAATCTTCAGTAATAAATTATTATAATTATTATTCACCGAGTACCGTACAAAACTGTTGTACGATTTCAATGATTTATCGTTATTTTCGAATTTGAGACTTGAGCGTACAGCTACACTAGGTTAGCCCTCGATATGTCGATCGCAGACGCGATCTTATTCGAGTGCTATTACTTGTAATTTGTATTATACACTCCCCTCGAACGCGCTGAGTCAAAAAGATACAAACATCGAACTCCCGTCACCGTTATCTATTGGATTTCGATACATTTTTTAAAATGTATTTTTATTTTTATAAGATAATAAACAATCCGTATCAAAGACACAACGATTATATGCGGGGTAATATTTTAAAAAAACGTGATGCATTAAAATTTCAGGAAATAAGCCACCCGTTGATGACACTTTCATTTGTTTTACGTGTGAATAAATTGTATTAAGGATTTTGTTTTCTTTTTTCCCCTCTATTGTAGTAAATCACGGAACCGTTTACGTTTTGGACGCCTTGGAGGGCTACTTGGGATCGTGAGGGATGAAATGTTTTTAATGAGAGAATTTGTATGCGTAATTAGACGATTATGGAATCTTCTGTAAAAACATTTAGCTTTTTTTTTTGATATGTAACGTCCCCTCCTTAAAAGTCACCCTTTTGAGTTTACTTTTGTGGACTTTGTTAATTTTTACGAGATCTCGAGGACTCGACCTCGGTGTGTGATACTCATAAATGCTACAGAACAGGATTACCTCACATAAAAGTACAAAGACGGCATATACGATTAATTGATATATTAACATAACAAAATTACGATACTGATATGATGAATATTGAGTAGGTGAGCACTGTGGGTGCTCGAGGATGATGTTATTTGACGTCCGATGTCTCGTCTTCCTTTCCCGATTGATGGTCTTCGGTTCACACCTCGAATCCCGCCGATGGCTCGTCTTCCTCCAGTGGTGGTTATAATTGACTTTGAAGGGGGGGAAGTAGGGTCAATAATGTTGAATAGACCTTTCCTCAATATTTTGAAATAAAATAAACACTTCATATAGCATAAATATTTTTTTACTATTCATATTACATCAAATATCATTAAAAAAAAAACTACAGTAAAAACATGTGCCTATTCTTTTGTTTAGCAAAGCGTGTAATAATATTTTCTATATCTATAGAAATATCTTTATGAATGTGGAGTAATGCTAGCCCATTCAACCTTTCTTCGCCAATTGTTGACCTTAACCATGTTTTCAATCTACGTAAATAAAAAAAGCACACCACACATGCATATTATAATGTAAAAGCCATAGAAATACAAGTTAATTAAAGAATAGCCTAACAGTTAGATGGAAATAAGTAAATACCTTTAAGCTAAGCAAAAAAACTGATAATACGCGTAGGTACACACGGTTCCTAAAAGAACAAAAATTAACTAAGCGCACAGACATCTTAACAAATTGCAGTGCGATAAAAATTAAAAATAGGTACATGTTTTTTCCTTATTGTGTAAGATTGTACCATGATTTATAGGTACTAAATAAATAAATTTACAAAAAACGGGCCAAGGGGGGGGGGCGATCCATCTATCGCCCCCACCCTTATAACCACCACTGTCTTCCTCTCTCACAGCTACTCTCCTCTGCTCTACTGTTATTTTTCCAATGTAATCTATACACATCAAAAACCCCTGGTCAGCATTCATTCATGACCTCATTGCCGTTCCGCACACTCAAAATATTAGCGAATATGGACTATGTACGATGTTTTCTAAATAGCTATCTTTACAGATACATAGAATATAAATATATGTATATATTAAGGACGAAATATGTAAAAATATATATAGAGTTTCTAGTATTCGATATTTAGGATTGACCATAGATAAAAATTTAAGATGGAACCTGCATGTAAATAACATTGTATCACGATTGCGCACAGTAACCTATCGTTTCTATAAATTAAGAGCCTTTTATACCAGTAAAAACTTTACGTATTATCTATTTCACGTTATATCAAGCGATTCTCCAATATGGTTTGTTAGTATATGGAGGGCTAGCCAAAAATGTAATTCAACCGAAGTGGTTAGAAGTTAATACAGTAAAGACAAATCATTAGGGTTTGTCTAAGTAAACAAATCATGGTAGGTTCAACCACCACTAATTTTAAACTATTCAGCGTATTACCATTTGAAAGTCTGTATAAAAAAATAGCTATAATGTTTATAATAAAAAACTTTAATTCATGGATAGAGGATGGAAAAATATGTAATAAAAGAGAGATTAGAGCATATGATGTAAAATTAAAATTTACAAAAAAGAGCTTTGGTCAAAAATTCGTAGACTATCTCGGGTCAACATTTTTTTAATTCCATGCCAATTTATATTAAGAAAATTGTGTTCTGTAACTCCAGGAATTTAGAAAAATGTAATTTAACTAAAATTGTTGTAAATTGGTGAATAGATTCTTTAGAATAGCTTGTTTGTTTATACTTAGTTGTAAGTTCGTGTGTCAAAATTGCAATTCAACAATGTAAAATATAAAATTAAATATAATGTAATAATATTGATAAATGTAAAATACAATATATATTACATCATAGAAACTCTCTACCAAAAACACAAGCCTAGCTTAAATTTGGTAGATAGTATTTATTATTGTAAATTATCAATTATTTATAATAAATTAATATTTAAAAAAAAATATATATATATATATAATATATATATATATATACCTATATATACAAAATTTCGATGAAGCACGCATCTATAATGAATACAAAACACACATACAGTTCGTGTTCGCCAACCGTCCGAGCAACACGCATAAACCGTCCTCGCTTATCGTTTCTTAGCTCCCGATAGCACAGTCAAGTTCATTAGCGCAATCAGCATTTGGGTAATATGAATATATTTATACTTAGTTACACATACATAGCTAATTAAGAAACCAAATCGAGCATCACACAACACACACAATGGGCGATACGCCGCCCAATACATTAATGAAATCACACACCCAAAACATTTTCGAACAATCCAAAAATCAAAATGCACAACAAACAATCAATCTTAAAGATAAACTGCTTGCATCATCTTTAAAACCATCCAATAATACTATGATCGAAACAAACACAAATCAACTCACCAACTCGTCGCATAACAGCCAAGCCAACCATTCAGACAGCTCGAAACCCAAAAGCTTTGCAGAAACGACTGCACACCAAAACTCCCCAAAAATGAACCAAGCTATTGTTCTACCAATAATTAACGACATAAAACAATTAGAATACCTTACAGCAATTAGTAAATTTACATCACCATTAAACATCATCGCCGCTTCTAGAATATCAAACGACCGTTTTTGCGTATTCTTAAACAGCCAAAACACCGCCGACGAACTAGTGAAAAACCACCCAAATATTATAATAAATGATAACACCATTCCTATAAGAAAACTCATTAACCCATCCAAAAAAATCATATTATCTAATGTTTACCCAATTATTCCGGACCAAGTCATTTTCAAAGCCCTACATGAAATTAAAATAAGAACCACATCTCAAATTACACACCTAAAATCCAATCTATCTACAGACCAATTTTCTCACATTACCAGCTTCCGTAGACAACTATATATAAACCCAGAAGACTTCCCACACCTACCCAGTTCGATTACAGTTACACAAGAAAATACTACCTTCCGTATATATCTATCAGATGATACACCCACATGCTTTACATGTAAACTAAAAGGACATATCTCGTCATCATGCAAAAATAATCCAACCAACATCGAAAATGACATAAATGAATCAGTTCCTGACCTAAACAACACTTATCACGAAGAGAATTCCAACGAAAACAAAAATACTAATAATGAAAATACAGTAAACAATCATACAAAAGAACAAATCAAGCTATCATCTAACATCGATAAAACAACACTCGATCAAAATAAAAGATCACTATCTAACTCTTCTACCCCATTCACATCACCCACAACTCAATCTCACCAATCACGTTCACAAACCGATAAATCATTCGAAAGCGAAGATACTATTACGATCTCATCTACAATTAAAAAAAAAAATAAAAAACCCAAAATTAGATCAAGGTCAAATTCTTCTTCAAACAACAAGAACAACGAAAGCATTGACACTCAATTAGAACCTTGCTCCTACCTTTTTGAACACCCCACCAAAATACCCATCAACTTCAATCTATTTAAGTATATAGTCGAAAATTCATCAAATAAAAAAGTGAACCTAAAAGACCTTTGCAATCAATGTGGCACCGATATCGAAAGTCTACATAAAACCATAGAAATAATACGTCCCCACCTTAAAGATCAACGAATCAAAATCAAAATGACAAAATTATCAAACTTGCTATTCCAAATAATGCCTCCCACTGAATAAAAAACCAAAAGCAGACTACGTCTCCTTATAAAAAAAAAAAAAAAAAAAAAAAAAAAAAAACAATAACACAAACCAATTCATTAAAATGCATTCATCAAACTTCAACAAATAGGACCAATGATATCCGAAGACTTCATCCTCTTCCTCAAAGACACCGGACTGGACAAAACGATATAAAAATAAACAAAATTATCAAACATAACCTTTAATATGTAAATACCTAACACAATACACTGTTAAACTCAAAAAAAAAAAAAATGTAACTAATGGCCCAAGCTGCCGAAGTTGTAATTTTGATCAATAAAAAAAAAAAAAAAAAAAAAAACACACATAAAAAAAAATAAAAAAATAGTACGCACTTCGACCCATGGGATATTTTTCGCTACGCGCTCGTGTTGATAGTGATGGGTGTGTTGAATTTTGAAGAAATAATAGATCATTTCTTTAGTTGGACGACTCTGATCAAAGCTTGAGCATTAAAAGTCAAATTATAGACGAATTGAACGTGTTGATTATTTAATTCTACATAATATATTGTTAACTGTGTGTCGAACTGAAATCGAAGGCACACTGAATCAGACTGTTTTCGACAAATACCAAAAAGACTGGCGCGTGCAGAGCACTACAGGGGTAGGTACGTCTTGACGGGCTCGTAATAATTCGCGGTGTTTACGAACGCGTGTACTTGACACAACACACGATTTCTCGAATTCGGATTTACGACACTTGCCCCCTCCCCCGGCGCCAAATTATAGGGGCCAGATACCGGCGGTAGCAGCTCGAGAATATGGTGGTGACCGGTGAACTTTTCGGGATCGGTTTAGGTTTTTCGTCGTTCTACAGAGCGACATGCGTTCACACGACGTCGTGATAATATTGTGCACTCGTATTGCAATTTGATTAAGTATTTCCAATTTTTCGTCATATTAACATGAACATTTTTTTCTTTTCGCCATATAATCTGTTATTTGTTATTATTCGTATTGTTTTTCTCTCGTCTCACAGCCGTCGAGCGAGACTCGTCGTCACGTGTTCGTTTCACGCGATCGTTTAAATCAAAACGAAATACCGTAGAAAAAATTCCACCCACACACACACACACACACACACACACACACACACACACACACACACACACACACACACACACACACACACACACACACACACACACACACACACACACACACACACACACACACACACACACACACACACACACACACACACACACACACACACACACACACACACACTCACACAAACACACACACACACACACACACACACACACGTTATTAATTCGATAGTTTTCATTTCGGCGTTATTATTCGCTTTTCGATTTATGAACATTATGTTTTGTATACACTGAAATGGAAAACGCAGGAAATAAAAAAATTCTACGTTTTCCGGCGTGTTGACGCGCCATCCGGAGGAGTGCACGATAATATTGTTTTCGTTTCGATTTTCCCGCGCCCTTCCCGGTCCACGTCGATTTTTTATGATTATACGGTTTCCAAAACAAATAAAATTCGTTTAATTCACTGAACCGTGACCGAAATCGTCGTATAAAACGTGCCGGGCCACAATGTTTTGGCAAAGGATTGCGGTCGACGAACAACGCGATACGTTATTTTAAGGGTGGGACTCTGTTAACGACGTTGTGGTGGTTGTTTTTTGGTATCATTAATACTATTATTATTATTATTGTTTTTTTTTCTTTTAATTTAGACGTCGTTCACAACGACGATGTACGTGATTCGTCCGGTTTTATTTTTCAGAAATGTTCATCGTTTACTCTTATGAACGGAAAGTTTACGTCATTAATTTTATTTAGACGTGTACTCGTTTTTAGATTTTGAGTGAACTCTTTTCCGGGTAGTCATAGTGGTCCGTCAATTTTGTCTAGCTTCTTCATAGATCGAAAACCGCGCGTATTCGGTACTTGATACAAGTCATTTTTCTCGGTAGTTTTTTCCAGTGAGGAAAACTGCAAAAAAAAGAAATAAATCGAATCAAAACGGTAAAAAGTATACTAAATTTTACACTTTACTAAATTGATTTTAGTTATTTAGTCATAAGCCAGAAATTAATGATACGAAAAACTTGAAATTTTTATCATATACTTACTATTGACGTATCACTACATGCTTTAAAAAAGTTTCGAAAAAAATTTGACTTTTTTTTTGAGATAAAATTACGACTTTAAATATACCTTTTTTTGTCAAAAGTTTATTTCTGATAACAATTTTAATATTTGACCAACAGTTTTTATATGATAACACGCATATAATTTAATAAATAAACTGAAAAAATGTCAAAAACCTTTTGTAAGCACTTTTTTACTGTAAGCGTTTAAGTAAATTATTACGATTTACCGGAACTGTCTGTTTTTACGTCAATTTTCAAATGTAGTTATTTAGTTGAGGGAATCGGTCAATCTAAACATAGTGAAACTTACAAGTTTTGAATATTTTTGTGACAAATCCTGTCTTCTTTTTCAAAAAAAAAAAAAACTTGAGATGATTTTGAAAAAAAACAAAACAAAAATTACCGATGATTAGACGAAAAATGTGAAATCTTTGAACGGCACATTTTAACTCTGGAGCTTTGCTCACAGCCGTTATCACTTATCACACTTTTGATCTAATTTCACATTGATAATTTCACAAACGGTAAACATTGTAGACCGTGTGCCCTTAAACGACACAGAGCTATATTTTTAATCCGATGGTTGTCGACACCGTGATCAGTGGTGGTCAGGGGAGTGTTAGGAGCAATCGTCCACACCTTTTTTTTTTATTTCAAATCTTAACTTTTGTTCTTTGTACTCTCTACGGTATCAACAAATACACAAAATTAACGACGGATTTCACAACAATGTTTCGTGAAAACAAATTTTAAAACTGTGTATTTCTCGATTTGTTAGTTTTTCTTTTCCCGTCTGTGGCGAACAGTTTCGGATAAAAGACGTCGTCCAAATGTTACGTGCGGCCCTCTTGAATATCAGTGATCGGTGATTTCATCTTCTTGTTACTCGAAACAAATCATTTTTATTTATTCTTAAAAAATATTCCAATACTTCAGCAAAACTATCAACAATTAACCGATAAAATGTTACGTCAACGAGAGTTTCGAGAAATCGGTTTTTAGTCATCTGGTCGTAGATAAGTCAAAAAACGATTAATATAGAAGCTCGATGGGTTCACCGATCATATTTTAAAACATAATTGATAATATACAGATTAATTAATGACATTTTTATAATCACTAGATCGCTTTTGTGCTAAACATAAAACTTTGAAAATAATATCGAAAATATTTATCTCGTTTCAAAAAAAAAAAAAAAAATTAAAAAAATTTCCAAAGTCGTCGATCAGAATTCCCGATTTTATTTTATGATATTACGTTTTGTTTCGTGAGACGACTACATTTTTTTTCGAGACCGGGGTGCGTCCTTTATCTTCAAGATGAATTTTCAAATACGCCACTGACCTTGATCGCAGCATACAGTGCGAATACGTCGTTTGACACTTATAATATTATCAATTCGAACACGGGCCTTTTTTCTCACATAACATCGCGGTCGATACGTATTTTATTTAACACGGCGGAATGCCATCAAACTAAGGAAAAGTTCATGGTGTTATAAGATCTCGAAAAAAAAATAATAATTATAACGATTTTTGTCCGCTTTATGCGCCAACGACAAAAGTCGTAGTAGAAAAAAATATTTTTTTATTTTTATTTTTTTTATTTCATCCTCCGTACACGTCGTGCCTATAAATTTAAATTAGATCACCGTCGTTTTAAGTGTAGGTACGTCTCTTGTTTAATACTAATATCTCCATTGTTTCGCGCCGACTCCATTGTGGCGCCCGAACGACGGAGAACATGTCTTTCATATTATCACAATCGCCTTCATAATGTATATTCATTAAGAGTTAGTTGAAAAACACAAAAAAAAAATTAAAAATTATAAAACGTTTATGAACGACGAGACTCGACGTAATCGAGTTTTTTAAAAAAAAATAACAATAACAATAATAATAAATAAAAACAAGCAATAACGATGCGTTCGTTAGTCCCCGGGTCTTTAAATGCTCAATTTTTTAAGTCCGGTTATTGTGAATTTTTCACTGTTTTTCTTTTAATGACCTTTGAATAAATTATACGGCTACGTTTAGAGCAGCGGTTCTCGACCATTTCGATACTATTATCCAGAAAACAAGTTAGATATTTACAATTAAATATAATTTAATATAATTGTATTAATAAATACAAAAAAAAAAAAAATGTTGAGCATTGAGGTGATAAAACTATCGGCGTCGTCATTAGGACTGGGGAGACATAAGGTAATACTGAAAACTATTTACAGCAATTATTAAATTATTTGATTGTTATCAATCATAACAAAATTATCATTACAATAGTTGTACTCGCGATCGATGCAGATTTAATAATAACAGGTTTAAAGTGCATAAAAAGTAGAAAAAATTAGTCTAGTTTTTACACCCTGGAAAATTCCTGTTTTATACCTTAAGGGGTAATTAGCACCCAGTTGGGAACAGCTGTTTTAGAGGAAAGGCCGAGATTTTTTTTTCATCAAATCACTTCAAATTAGAAAAATGTCCAAATGAATATGATATTTGACGAACGTCTTACGATTTCGTATTCAAACATCAAAACAATAAAAAACAAAAAAACAAAAACAAAAACCAAAAAAGCCGTGGTTACAATTTAAAATACGTATACTGTAGAAATATTTCATTCGAAATTTTTTACGTTTATATCCGGGGAATCTATTCACTTGGTGGCGACGACGGTGTCACTGGTTTCAATGCCCCTATCATGTATTTCACAAAACGGTCCACAAACGTCGAGACTCGCGTACGAAATATTAACTCGCACGCCGTTTTCGTTCCGCAGTAGTATATTTTCCTTTTTTTTTTTTTCCGATTTTCGTGTTCGCTCGAATAAGTTTAGAGAAATATTATTAATTTTCATACAAAGCTCGACAGAGCCATGCGATCGATTCGACTATATAAGCGTAGGTGTGTGTGTGTGTGTGTGTTTGTGTGTGTGTGTGTGTGTGTGTGTGTGTGTGTGTGTGTGTGTGTGTGTGTGTGTGTGTGTGTGTGTGTGTGTGTGTGTGTTTGTGTGTGTGTGTGTGTGTGTGTGTGTGTGTGTATGTTCGTTAGTCGTTTCGCTGCAAAACATTAAGAGTCATGTCAACGAACAGAGTACGGGAAAAGTCGTAATAATCGTAAATAATTGTCGTGAAAGAAACCATTTGTCTATTAGCTATTGTTCGTCGTTATATTTGCCGATGACTGTTCAAATACATCGAGAATGGACATTGGTAGACGATTATTGTCCGTTAAAATACATAATTGAATCGGTCGTTTCAAAAACGATATAAAGTTGACATTTTACACAAAACTCTTCTAATTATCGTGTACGGTGCTAGGTTTGTATACTATTCAATCAATAAATATAAGAAAAAGTAATCGAAAAATAAAAATAGAATTAGAATACGGGTTATAACTAGGACTGAGGACATCTAGTACTTAAAAGTCTCAAAATATGCATACACTAATGCACTAAAAAAACAAGAAATATGCACTTAAATATATTCTGAAAATGTATTTTATTTTATAAATTCAACCAATCATAATATTATTATGAAAAAAAAAAATAAAAATTATAATAAATTCTTGAAAAATGACGGGCAAAAAAATGACGGTTCACTTCACCTATGTACGTTTCGATTTTATCAGATAGATAGTAAATCATCTAAAGTTTAGATTCTAAACGATAATAAAAATATTATTTTTAAAGAGAAAATTTACCATTTAGTTCTTTTTTGTCTAAACTAATTCAAGAAATTATATCGAAAATTACCAAATATGATCTTGGTGTTTCAAATACAGGGGTTAGGTTAGGTATACTCAAATATGCATTCATAAGCAACATTGACAAGATATGCAAAAATATGCAAATTAAAATTTTAAATATGTCTTTCTGGTATAACGAAACATATTTGTTGATCACTAACATGATTCTTCGATCTTTCTAAAAAAATATGAAAAAATTAGAAGTCCTTAGCCCTAATTATAACATAAATATTCAAAACACGGCATCGCCATTACAAGCAACTGCTTACATGCGATGTGTAAGCAGGGGTGGCGAACTTTTTCAGAGTCTAGTGTCCACATTTTCCAAACAAAGTTTCTCAAACTGTTCACGTGTCCCCCCTACACACACACACACACACACACACACACACACACACACACACACACACACACACACACACACACACACACACACACAAAAGAAAGTGTAATGCAGTCAATTTTATTGTTTATTTTACAATTTTAGATTCTGAACGGAGTGAAGAATGTATTGATTTTACAATGATGTGTGTTTTTTTTTTTTTTTTTTTTTTTTTTTTTTTTTTTTTTTTTTTTTTATACTTTTGTGTCTGTCGACACGATTTGGGGCAGTAAAAATGCTTCGATTGCCTTATATAGCAACTTTTCTGAAAGAAAATTGAATCTAGTTGGTACTTTGGGGGGTCAAAAGTTAAAAATTTTCAATGTTTTTTTAACGCGCCGGGAAAAACCCTTAAAAAATGAGGGAAAAACGGTATATTTTACGCAAAACCAGTTTTCGACAAAATCAAATTTTTTATTTTGCTATAACTCAAAAACTAATCGATGTAAATACTTGAAATTTTCACCAAATGTTTAGATTAGCGTTCTCTATACACCGTTAAATGTTCAAAGTATTTTGACTTTTATTGAGCTAATTATAGACAATTGAAATTTTCAATTTTTTTAAGTATTTTTTTTTAAAATAACGATAAAATTTTTTTTTTTGCCAGAAAATCTTGAAAATTTAATACAAGGTTTCTTATAAGTTGTTCCATAACTGATAAAAAAAAATCCAAAATCGTAAGTCACAATTTTTTTTTATAAGTGCTCAAAGTTCCAATTTATACGAAATATGTAAAAATTGCGAAAATTTGAAGTTATTTTGCAGTTGAAAATTCATAAAATTTTAAGTATTCAAAACTAAGAATTGTAAATTCGGTACAAAGTTTGACATACGTTTTCCTTCAATTATCTGTAAAAAAATTTGCACTGGAATAAAATCAAAAATTTTTATGAGTGTTTGAAATTACAATTTTTTCACATAATCGCGTAAAATAACAATTTAGGCATCATTGATTTTTGATATTTGTTCTTATTCAAAAAGTATAGGTCGTAGAAACTTAAAACTTTTACAAAATGTTTAAATAGGCATTTTCTTTACATAGTTGTATTTTCAAAATATTTCGTTTATTTTTTAGCTATTTATAGGCATTTGAATAATTCGATTTTTCTTAGATTTTTTTTTATAAAAGTCGATAACAATTTTTTGGCCCTACCAAATCGCTTGAAAATTTAATAGAAGATTTTGAATAAGTTGATCTAAGAGTGATTCAAAAATTATTCAAATACATAGGCACAATTTTTTTTTATAAGCAGTTGAAGTTCAAAAATCGACAAAATTTGTCAAAATCACGAATATTTGCAAATTATTTTGTAGTTGAAAATGTATAAAAATTTTTGTATTCAAAGATAAGAAATGAAAATTTAATACAAGATTGTTAATAAATTTTGCTTACGATAAGTATAAAAATACCGCGATACGTTAAATTAAAAAAAAATTTGAATGATTGTCTGAATCTATAATTTTTACAAAATCAAAAATTGACGCGTTGAATAACGATTTACTATAAAAATATTATAGAATTTTGTTTTTCTTCATAAGTATTAGCCGTACAAACTTTAAACTTTCTCCAAATGTTAATTTTGGCATCATCTATTCGTGGTATAATTGTTGAAAAGTTTTTAGCTATTTTTAAGACTATTTATCTTATTATTTTTTCTGAAATGTGAATAAAAATGTAATACAAGGTTCTTATGAAAGTTGTACTTACTGGTATAAAAAAAAATTCAAAGCAAAAGTCAAAATTTTTTGTGTAAAAATCGTAAAAATTTGAAGTTATTAGATTCTGAACGAAGTGAATTTTACAGTTGAAAATTCATAACATTTTAGATTCTGAACGAAGTGAAGAATGTATTGATTTTACTATGATGTGTGTTTTTTTTTTTTTTTTTTTTTTTTGTTTTTGTGTCTGTGTACACCATAACTACTCGAAATAATGCTTCAATTTTGAACTTCAGGGTATGTTTTCGGTGGCAAAACGAATATCGGAGGTACCTTAGAGAGGTCACAAGTGAAAATTCCCAAAAGTTTTCAAATGCCACGGGAAAAACAAACAAAAAATGAGGAAAAAACGGTACTTTTTGTGCAAAACCCGTTTTCGACGAAATCGATTTTTTTATTTAGCCGTTACTCAAAAACCAAAAATTGTAGATACTTGAAATTTTCACCAAATGTTTATATTGAAATCATCTATACGTGGTAAAATTTTTGAACACTTTTGACTTTTTTTGAGCTTTTTATTGACAATTTAAATTTTTGACTTTTCTTAGTTTTTTTTTCTGAAAAGTGGATAAAAAAAATTTGGCTGGACAAAAAATCTTGAAAATTTAATATAAAGTTCCTCATAAGAAGTACTTATCGGTATAAAAAAAAAATTCAAAGCGAAATGCACACCTTTTTTTTTATAAGCATAAAAAGTTTAAATTTTTATGAAATATTGAAAAATCGCGAAAATTTGAACTTATTTTTTTCTGAAATGTGGATAAAAAAAATTTGGTTGGCCATAAAACTTTGAAAATTTAGTACAAGGTTCCTTATTAGAAGTACTTATTGCTATTAAAAAAAATCAAAAATCGTGAGTCACAATTTTTTTTTATAAGCATCTAAAGTTCAAACGTTTACGAAATAATTACATGATTGCGTAAAATAATAATTTAGCCTTAAACGATTTTTGATATTTGTTCTTATTCAAAAAGTATAAGTCGAAAAAACTTGAAACTTTCACCAAATGTTTATATTGGAATCATCTATACGTAGTACAATTTTTGTAAACTTTAGACTTTTTTTGAGCTTTTAATAGACAATTGAAATTTTCAACTTTTCTTTGTTTTTTTTTCTAAAATGTGGATAAAAAAAATTTGACTGGACAAAAATTCTTGAAAATTTAATACAAGGTACCTAATATGTCGAACTTATCGGTATAAAAAAAAAATTCAAAGCGTAATGCACAATTTTTTTTTTATAAGCATAAAAAGTTCATATTTTTACGAAATGTGTAGAAAATCGCGAAAATTTGAAGTTATTTTGCAGTTGAAAATTCATAAAATTTTAAGTATTCAAAACTAAGAATTGTAAATTCGGTACAAAGTTTGACATACGTTTTCCTTCAATTATCTGTAAAAAAATTTGCACTGGAATAAAATCAAAAATTTTTATGAGTGTTTGAAATTACAATTTTTTCACATAATCGCGTAAAATAACAATTTAGGCATCATTGATTTTTGATATTTGTTCTTATTCAAAAAGTATAGGTCGTAGAAACTTAAAACTTTTACAAAATGTTTAAATAGGCATTTTCTTTACATAGTTGTATTTTCAAAATATTTCGTTTATTTTTTAGCTATTTATAGGCATTTGAATAATTCGATTTTTCTTAGATTTTTTTTTATAAAAGTCGATAACAATTTTTTGGCCCTACCAAATCGCTTGAAAATTTAATAGAAGATTTTGAATAAGTTGATCTAAGAGTGATTCAAAAATTATTCAAATACATAGGCACAATTTTTTTTTATAAGCAGTTGAAGTTCAAAAATCGACAAAATTTGTCAAAATCACGAATATTTGCAAATTATTTTGTAGTTGAAAATGTATAAAAATTTTTGTATTCAAAGATAAGAAATGAAAATATTATGTAATATCACAGCTGATAAAGATAATTAAATAGATTAAGTTTATTATAATATAATCACTAGCTGACAGCTGCTGTTCTATACAAAATATTGGTAGATTGTAAACACAAGGTGTATAACGTACCTTTACATGGTTGAATAGAACGTTACTAACTTCCAATTTCCAGTTATTTTAATGTGTGTATCAGTTCCATAAACATGCGGATTTTATATATTATTATTAATTATTAATATTTAAATAGACGTAGCCACGGAGCATTCAGCATATATGGACGGCGGGGTCGGGTGGTACCGTCACGATAGTGCATTTAGGCAAATAATATGGTATTTACCTACGCCCTATCTATGCACATCCTGGTTTGTCCAATGCTCACGAGCAGAAGTCACATGAATAGACAAATGTAAATTTAACCCAATCTAGGATATTAAAATAAAATATATATTACAATTTAAGGCTGACATCTTCATCTTCGTTCAGAATCGTTTTTTTTTTTATAATATAAAATAATTCCAAAATCTATCCAATAATGCCTAATCTAGCAATGCATCTCGTGTATCCCACCCAACTACTGTATCCTGTACTTAACTTACAATGATTTATCATTGCATTCAAATGTAAAGTACCATACAACTAAACTATCGTAAACCAGGTGATCCCATGATAGAAAGTGCTATACACTCCTCACCATTATCTTGTCCGAGGAGCGAAGCGACGAAGGACGAACTTCCACCACCATTATCTTATCGGCTTTTTTTTTTTTTAATTTTTCAGGACAATGCGAATTTAGTTTCAAAACTATTATTTACGCTAATATACTGTCAAGAAAATAAATTTGAAATCTATACTCATTTTTACATACTTCTTTGAAGTTAGAATTGAAAAAAAAATATTTGATATCGAAATATTTTTAATCAAAGTTGAAGGGAGCATGGATTTATTCAGTTGTTGCACCGGAAAGCACATTATTTTTTATTGGTTCTTAAATAAAATTAATTTTACTCTTAAAAGTTGGATCATTTTTAATGCTATGATTATCTATAAATATCAAATGCCTCTATAAAAGTAATATCACGATACTAAGGACACTAAGACGGTCCTTGTCTATAAGGTATGCAATTCTAATTCTGACTTTTCTTAAATTATATTATTCGAATACTCTTAAAAATGACTTACAAGAAGTTCCAAGTGAATTAAACAAGGTTAACGCGTTCCACAAATGCGTTGAAGTTCCCTACATAATTTTTTTTTTTTAAGAAAACAGCATATTTTTCTTAGATTTTCAGCATAGTATATAAAATATTGATTTTCAAAAAGAAATTACAATACCTATATAATTTGTTAAGAAAACTATTTTACATAATTTATAATTTCGAATTATTTCTCATAAACTTATCTAGAATTAAAGTCATAAATTTATCTAGAAAATTATATTTTAAAAATAATTATTGTACAAATCTTCCAAAAAAAAAAAAAAAACAAAAAAAATAAAATGAAAAAAATATATATTTATATATAAAATATATATGTATTAGACATTTGTAAAATATTCGTTGATATAAAATGACGCTTGATATACAAGGACACCGATAACGAGACAATAATCGTGTGATTATTATTTCAACGGCATTTGTTAATCTCAAGTTTGAACATTGAATAGGCCGATAAGGAGTATTGACCTTCTTTTTAATAAATATAAGAATTGCACACTACTCAGTGCTGTATCAGACTTTAGTGTACCTATCACAAACCCGATTCCCGGCTACATATTTACCGTTTATTGTTAAATTATATTTAAATAAAGCGTTTCTTATTTTTTTTTGTGTGTGTTTAAATTATTATAACGGCTACAAGAATGAGTTTACGTATTGATTCGTACATACGTATTACTAAATAAGCCATTGTTAAAGTAACATGTTTCGAAAAAAAATTAGTAGCCCTTATAAATATGTATGCGTTCCACGAAAAAAAAAAAAACCGAAATGAAACCTCTGTTTCCGACTACCACGCGCGTGTTCTCGTCGAGTTTCGACCGATCATGTGTTTTTTTCATTTTATTTTTATTATTTTATTTTTTTCATATTTTTCATTATTTACTTGATGACGACTCGAAAACACCACTTAAATATAAGCGTAAGTTGACTGTTAATGATTTTCTGTGAGTGTAGCAGAAGAAATAATTGACGAATAAAAAAATAAAAAATAAAAAATACAGAATTGGTGAGAATTAATCAGAATAATGAATTATTTTACCGAGTTCATTTCAATAATACATTAACATTGCAGTTTTTAATAATTAGCACTTTATAATTCGAGTCGTTAAAAATATATATTAGGAAATAAAGTGAATTACAATAAAATATTTAATTGGAGTTAAGAAAAGAAAAGAAATTATCTCGATAGATATATTTTATAGATGCTTGTTTTTTTTTTTTTTTTTTTTTTACGTTTTACTTAAACGTATAAAAAATTACTACCCCACCGGAGTCTCGTTACTCCGAATATTTTTACGAATTTTCGTTGGAACGATTTTACACGGAGGCCTTTTTTCCGAGGGTTTCACATTTTGAACACTTTGCGTTCACTTTATTTAATATAAAATACGGCTTAAAAGCCGGAGGATTTCACGAAAACGTGTATTGTGTAACGAAAAAAAAAACTTAAAATGAAAAAAAATCATAAAAATTCGACGCGCCAACTTTATTAATAATGATTTACGTCCGGGATGGAACGTTATGACAATATACGGCCACGGGTAGGTATCGCGAGTATTTCGCCGAACGAACGTTATTTTAGAGAGGACGTGACGGCGACGACGACGCGCAAAGGGGCCAATAACATTGAAAGCTGGCAAAAATATTACTCTCGTCGTATCGAAAACTATCTCATCGTACCGTGGCGGCCTGGCTATAGTTCGGCGGGACGGCGACCACCGACTGGGCCCTGTTCTAACGAGGCCACTTGAAACTATGTTTTTTTTCTTCTTCTAACATTAACGACCGAACGAAGTCAACTGGTGGTAAATGTGCACCGTATGCCATGAAATTATTGTACGACTATTACTTTCATACACCTGCGTTCGCTGATCTGTACTTGGCACATACATTTATATTTTCAAGCGAATAATAATAAAAACAAGATTAAGACCATGGCTTATAATCAAAAACTATTGGAACCTTTATTTGCTTAATAGCACCGAAAGTGACAATTCTTAATTTAGATCAAACAATAAATTGTTATGCACATTCATCAAAAGAATCGTAAAAAATTGCTTTTATATTAACTACCAGGGCTCGGATTTTGTATCGAATGCTTCTTTTTTTTGTCGGGGGGGGGGGGTGATAGAAAGATAATATTTTTATATATAAATACGTTTTGAATCGTTTTGATTTCAATAATATAAACTTTTTTTTTTCGCTTTTTTTTTGCTTTTTCCCTATTTGGTTCTTTTTTTATTAATTTTTACATATTTTTCTTAAAAATTTTACTCATTTCTATGTATGTTATACTTGGACTGAGTCATTATTGCCATAAATTATTAAAATGGCGAAAAAACCAATAATGAATGAATGACTGATGAAATAACTACGTATAACCGAAATCGTATAGTTTTATTTACAATTTAGTGACCGTATTACAGTTGTATTTACGACTTCAGGAAATAGGAAAATTATCTGAATCATACCTGCGTATTTTTATACCTACTTTATTTAAAAATATAACTACTGTTTTAGAAATAAAACATAAGTGAGCGGAAGCTAATGGTAAAGTAGCGAAATTGATTTTAGAAAAGTACAACTGTGTTTTTTCAAAAAATAACGGATGGGAATTTCAAAATATCAAAAGTAGTCATAATTGCACTGCACTAAACATTTATGTCGAACAGTGTGATTTGAATGATTTAGTTTTTATGAAATATGCATACATTTTATCAGTTGATATGAAAAAGCCTTTTTCTACGTATAAAAATATATCAGCACCAATGGGATGAGTTTTAATGAAAGTAACTTGACCAAATATACGGTTGTAAATTCATTTTTCAATATTTACTATTATGTGTAATTTAAATTAGTTTTTTTTTTTAATTAAATTTAATGAATTATTTTTTAGGATTTTTTCGGTTATTTAAAATGATTTTTTTAAGGATTTATTTTGCTACAAAATCCGAGCCCTATAATTAGCAATATTTTTTGCGTAGTTAAATTAATTTTTGTATTTAAATTTTATAGCCGTATTTTATTTCCAGAGTTTTTTTCATAAGCATTGTAGTAAATTATTACACGATTGTTACGTCAGTTGTCAACTTTAACAATTTATTTAAAATAAATGTGTATTGGCGGTGACCAAATGACCGAAGTTTTGATGTTTTGTGAGCACGTTTCGAATACGACTGTAAGTGTGAATGTGATTGTAAAATTTGCATAATTCATTATCAATAAAATTACTTACATTTTAACGAGTTTAATGTGCTTATCTGAAAGTTTTTTTTTATCGAAAAATTTAAAAAAAGTAATTTCCTCAGAAGTTTTTCATGGCTACGCCCTTGCTCAGACTGTTTTAGATTCATAAAAATCTATTGTTTAAAAAAAAAAAAAAAAACATTACAAATTAGAAAGTGTTTTCATTATTGAAAATTAATTTTGAAAAACATTTCATTATATGCTTAAATGGTCTTGTTTTTCTATATTTCAATACAAAAGACAAGCGTTTTCTCCACAAACGTATCTTGCGAGATCCACTCGTACGTCAAATCGTGTAGGCCGTAAACCTCTATGAAAACGGATTTGAATTTTCGATCAAGTCTTCTTCGTGTCCTACACGCCTTTTTTCAATTTTCAATTTATTACTTTTAAACGACGCTTTTTAACGCCAAATAATTTTGATTCGTACGATATTTTAAAGCGATTTTTTTTAAATAAATAAAAAAAAAACCGAAACGGAAAAATAGGTGCTGTACGTTCTTTAAAATACTTAGTAATTGAAAATTCAAATCTATTATCATATTTGATTTGTGTCCCCTCAATTGGAAATACTAATGGAACTCATCGAGCATGTTTCAAAATACATGATTTTATTCAAAAACACTGCGAGGCATAAGAAAAAAAAAACGCCTTTGATTCAATACCAAAATCAATAATCTTCAACTGATACTGCCCACCGCCGTAACACGTACAGTTACACTTTGTTTTCACGGTCGATCACCGCAGCTGTTGCGTCCTCATGATTTTGTTACGCTATGAATTCGTCATCAGCGTTATTATCGGTTGGTTTTTTTTTTCTTAAGGACAGCCACTCGAACGCGCCTCGTTTTTTTCCGTCCCTCCGTAAAACGTCGACAGAGCCCACGCAACTTGTAACATCATAAAACAATAATATTATCTCGTCGTTCACGTCCGTATGGAAATACGTTTTGTTTTTTTTTTTTTTTTGAAATCGTAGAAACACGCCGATTGACAAGCCGATCGGTGTCGCCTTTTTATATTGTAACATAGCATCATCACCATGTGCAGACATACATACCGAGTAAACGTACATAATATCCAAAGGTGGGCATTAACTCGTTAAATAGTTTCAGTTATGTTAAAATGTTCATTTTTTTTTTTTTTTAATTTTCAATTTGACTAGTTAATTATTTTTGTTTGTAACTTATCAAATCATTCGGTTAAAATTTCTATTATTTTTTATTAACCTTTATAGCTAAATATCAATTTTGCGCCATAAAGTTAATTGTTTTTTTTTTCGACGAATCCTCAAAAATGTAGATATAGAAATAAGTAGGCAGGTAAAAAAATGAATATCGAGGTCTTTTGTTTTTCCTGTTTGAATCGATAGCCGGGCGGGAATCATCGAACTATTAAATCCTGGTGCCAAATATCAGTCTATAAATGAATATCAATAATAAACGACAAATTCAATTCTAGTGGACAAAACATTATTTTGGTTGTTCGAGATATCAATAATATTATACGAGTATAATAAAGGTATATAATGGGATTAGAATGTATACTCGACATTATTGTTGGTAATATCATTGACTTTGACATGAAGCATTAGGACTTATAGTAATTGGAGGATTTGATTTTAGTATTTTTTGTATCTGGTCACAATAATGCACGTGTGAACATTTTTGTATAATTGAATTATTTATTTTGTAATTCAACTAAAATTATTAATCTTAAATAATGTAAATAGGTATGTAGTCTACGAGTTTATGGTGACAATTTACAGTTACACAAATTGATGTTTTATCTTTAGTTAGTTTCAAGCATCTTGGAACATATTTTTATAGATAAAAATACAAGGGCACTTTATGGCCAGATATTAAGTAGCTTTAAACGTTATTTTTTACATTTTTCTTTGTTAACTTTTAACTTTTAACTGTAGGTGATTCAATGGAATTAACTTAACTTGTCACAGATAATTATTTTCATAACCACCTTTGATAATATTTATAATAGCTGACTAGACGTGAGCTGCCCCCAATCTATTTTATTACGATTGTGAGGCCTACGGCCAGCTCTTACCATGTGAAATACGACTGTTCGTCTCGACGCCGTCCTAAGACCCGAACTCCGATTCATGACGTTCATACAGGATTCCGTTTATAAACATATTTACGAGTATCAATCGGACATTTAACTCTAGAACACGTGCCATATGTTTACACCATTAATGCTATCCATTCGTCAAATCGACGAGCATAAATAAAACGTATATAAATTTATACAAAATTAACAAATTTTACTTTTTTTTATTGTTTTTGTTTACTTATTCATTAAATCATACAAAAACTACATAATATTGTTATCATATTGAGTTGAAAAATGTACATACATTTATATTAAATTAACAGATTTTTCCTTTTCTTTGATGTTTTTTTTTTTCGTTGAACCATTAAATTATATTATGTAAATTCTGATATTATTATAATATTGAATTGAAAAAACTGTTTTTATCAGATCACTAATCATTACAATTTGGGCATTTTATTATTTGGTGTTCGTCGCATATATTTCTCTGACAAGTAGTACATTGTGTTTCGGTCATTATACGCCATTTTTTACAGTCACAGCAGCTACAAAATTTTCGTTTATTGGCAGTGCTCCTTCTGTTGGCTCTTTTTGTGCTTGTGTTGTGTTTTTTATTCCCAAAACTGTCTTCAACATTTCACCCATTATTTATTAATTTATATAAATCTGTACTGCTAACTATTCGTCCAATGAACTAATACAACTTTACGTATATTGCTTAGTATTAGTCGATTTGACGATGTAAGTGATAGGTACGCAATTAACGGCCAACGACTAACTGATAGCACAGATATTATTATATATTTTATCGATTATGACACAACAAAATATTTAAGAAAGACAGATGGGAGGTAGAAGTGGATTTGATAACCATGCTAAAAGTAATTACTATAAAATTACCGGTTTTCGTCACATCGACGAATGGTAAGTGTTCTATAGGGTTAACGTTTATCTTGAACCGAACCGATCTACATTTATTCGTAATATCAAGATCATATATTATGCCATTAACGCTGCTGAGCTACGGTTAAATACGCTAAAAAGACGCGAATATCTTCCCGGAATATTGTATAATATGTAACCGATCATCCCCGACTGCGTTACAATATTTAATCAACCGAAACAACAAAAAAAACAAAAAACAGACGATTGACTCGTAACGCGAGACGATCGATTATTAAAATATTTGTCGGCCGCGTACCGTGTGAAAAACGTTATTGTTTTATCACGGAGTGACGGGGAAAAAAATTAAGTTTTTAAATATTATATACATACGTTTTGTTTTTTTTTGTGTTTTTTTTTTTTTTTATAAGGCGTACGTGCCACTGGGAGTTTAAGTCGATAGTTTTTTCACGAGACTCACGAAAGTTATACAAGGCGTCCCGATTTATTGAAATGACCGGAGGCGAAAAACGCGTAGCACCGCGGAAAAATAATAACGTCGTCCAGAAGCGTGCCGAAAAAGCACGGAAGGAGACGGGAATAAAATCCCAGAGATAAAAGGTCCATTAGACAAAGGATCGACGAAAAAAGAAAAAAAAACTTTCATCTTCGATAACGTTATTAGACTACTGTGACGGCGGGAAACGACGAAAAGCGTCGGCCGACGGAGCTGTATTATACGCGTTTTACAACGAGTTCGTATTTAAAACGATTCGTTTTTAATAGAAAAAAAAATCGGTTTTAACAATTCCACCGATTTCGTTGTAACGATCTATGCACAATGAAGTAACGATACGTGTGTGTTTGTGTGTGTGTGTGTGTGTGTGTGTGTGTGTGTGTGTGTGTGTCGTGAAAAAAGCCCACTCGCTGAACGAGCCAACTCTCCGGTTTTAAACGTGTTTTAAACAATAATAATAATAATAATGATAATAATAATAGTAATAAAAAAACAAAAGAATCGTCTAAGGTCAATAGTTATCATGGGGGGGGGGGGGTTATGGACGCTCATGCCATACCTGAGACCTTTTTATTTTTAGTTACGTAAAACTACTAGGCACTTTGATAAAAAGAGCATGTATCTCATTTTTTTCGGAAAAACAGAAATTTTTTTATAAATCGCATCACTCGTGATTGGTATGTGTTTTTACACTCCGGACAGTAGCCTATTAGTCAGTTGTGACGTAAAATATATTTAAAGTTTTGACACTCTGCGAAGTTGGTTAAGTATTTTCTGTAATATATGTAGACCGTTGGTATAATATTTTTTTTTGGTATTTTTTTGCTATGACAGTTTGACATAATTAATATTAAACGTGTATATAGATTATACGTCCCGACTTCTTTGTTGTTTAACAATTTATTTACACCTTTACAGTATACGTGTATATCAGTTTTGACATACGTTAAATGTCTACTTGTTTTGTACGGCTGTTTTATTTTTTTTTTCATATTTTGAAGGGGTGGGTATTTAAAGGGGTGGTAAAAAAAAAAAATAATACGAAAACCATACTTGAAACCGGTGTCTTCGTACGCCTACGGATAACAGTAATTAATACGATAAACGTATCGTCTATGATGGCGATAAAATAATCTAAACCGATACGAGGGCGATTAGAAAATCGAAAGCTTTTCCAAAGAAAGGAGTCTGCGCGCCCGTATGAAAATTGTAATCGAATGATAAAATGATCGATTTTACCGTTAACCTACATCGAGCGTATAATTCTATTTCATATTTCGGTGTTTTTAACCACTAACAGACAGACAAATGAAACGACACTTCATGACGAGGATGTAAATCGTCTAAACTGTTTAGAGGACTTAAACAAGAGATTCATTTGCGTAACTTGAACTGACTTTCCAAAATTCTGATTTATGAATTTCAAAATCCAAAATTAGAACTCTCAGATTAAAAAACCAAATTTTGAGTTTTGCGTGGCGGATTTCTGGATTCTTAACGAAAAAAAAAATTAAATTTTTGTTGTAAAACAAAAACGTATAAACTGCTAACCTTACGATTTTCTTATTTTTATTTTTAATATAGAAAATAATTAGAAGTTTAAAATTTGTATAAAATAATTTTCACGTGTCCTGTAATGTTAAAACATAATGCATTTTGTCACGTACTTCTTTGAATTACTTTTAATAATAATGTATAATACATTAAATTTAAATTGTATAACCTTCACGTCATTTAGCAGTTGTTATCAAAACATTATTGTCAGTAATAAATAAAACAATATTAATTTAATGTTTCAAAATTTAAAAATTCCTGATGTAGAATAAAAATCCGGATTTCGGACTTTGCAACCCGCGAATTCAGATTTTCGAGCTCTGGCAAATTCGATTTTTTTCCCAATGCCAATACGACGTTGAAACAATTTGAAATCGAGAATAAAATAAACGTGTCTTTTCCGAAATCGTATTACACCACTAACAATACGTCGGGTTCGGGAAAAGTATTGGCCGTTTTTATTTTTATGTTCTATGTTTTCGACTAAGTTCTCCAATACTTTTCCACCCCTGTTATTATCATAAGTTTGATTACGATCATTTTCATAAAAATACCGATGGGGTTTATTATTATTATTATTATTATTATTATTATTATTGTTCATTCCGATATCATTTAAATAGAATAAAACGAAATTTTCTGGACGTGTTTTCACGTGGAATTAATCGAAAAATCGGACAAACGCGTTTTGCCAAATACAAAAGCAATCAAATGCATGTTTATATACAGTGTGTTTCACTCAAATGGTAACACGAAATATTAAATTTCAGTGACCTTGAATTGAATTTGGGTTTTTTCGAGGAATTAGGAAGTACTAAAATACACATTTTGTGATGCTTTTCGAAATTATAATTCTTTTATTGTGCGCATGCGTAATAAAACTTAATTTTTTTTAAATGACAACACCTATTTTCAACATCAGATTCGGATAGAATATTTTTTTTTAAAACAACTTTGATAAACAAACTTTTTATCTATCTCAAAAATTGAGTTAGGGATATTAATAAATAGTAGGTACCCATTTATTAAGATAAACAAAGGTAGGTAGTAGAAAACTATAAAGTGTTATCCACTAGCCGTCCGATAAAAACACGTTATGAACACGGTTTATGATTGTTTATGATAGTGGTTCACATTAAGAATTGTTTTAAAATAATTAATAGACTAACTTTTACCATAGCTATTTCTAACCAAAAATAACAATAAAAAAAATAAAATACAGAACATTGACAAATTTAGCAAACATGTTTTTTGTTTAATTTAGGATTGCTGTAATTCAGACAATTTTTGAGATAGGTAAAATGTTTGTTTATCGAAGTCGCTTAAAAAAAAAAAAAAAAAACAGTTCTATCGGAATTGGGTGTTGAAAATAGGTGTTGCTATTTTAAAAATGTAAGATATTGTAGCGAGTGTTTTTTGAAAACATTTTTTATTTTTTATTTTTTTTTCATTGAGATTTTCTAAAAATAATCAATCTCGTCGATTCATCAATACTGAGAATAAACAATTATTCATAAGTTTGACGAGGATGACAAATTCAATTTATAAAATACGTAACTAATGTAATATAGTTTAAATGATGAAGCCCGAATAATTAAAAAAATATAATAATAATTGGATCAGCGGTATGCTTGGTCATCGAGTGGAGAAGATGTGTTGAACGTTGAAAGATAATATGTGGCAATAGTTGAAGAAGGACATAAGATGGGTGCGTTTAATTGATAATATTTAGGGCGGTCGAAGGGAACATTGTGGATGTCACGATTCGAGAGGTTGACGTGAAGAGTGCAGGGAAATCGTTTAGAGACAATTTGAATGAATGGACCGGGAGTAAGGTTTTGGAGTCGAAAGATGGAGGTGATGGATTTTCTAGAAAAGTCGAGATTATCGAGCCTTGGGCGAAGAGGAATTGAAGGGATTACTGCAACAACCAGATAAATCCATTTCTCGAAATTTTTCAAGACAATGTAAATTTAGTTAAAAAATTATTATTTATGCTAAAATCCTGTCAACGAAATATATTTGAATTCTATACTCGTTTATACATACATATTTGAAGTTAGAATTGAAAAAAAAATGTTGGTATTGAAATACTGTTGGTGAAAGTTGTAGAGAACATGGATTTATCTGGTTGTTGCACCGAAAAGCGCATTAATTTTTATTAATTCTTAAATAAAGTTTATTTTGCTCTTGAATCTTGTAGCATATTTAATGCTATTATTATATATAAATATCAAATGGCAGCTTATGGCTCTAAAGAAGTAATCACAGGAACCCTGTGTTATCACTGCAGCAAATTAAAAAACACGATAAATCCATTCCTTTAAATAATTCCATCACTATCGAGTGTGTTTTGGAAAAAAGTGGATTTTCCTGGTTGTTGCAGCAAGCCCTTCAATTGTTGTTTGATAAACGGTTCTATACCGATCGGCGAATCAATCAGGAGGGATCGATTACCGGTGGCTTTGCTCATAAGTTCATCGCATTAAGTCCGTGGTTTTTGGCATATTCTAATTTTTGAGGTCAGTGATTTATTTCAAACTTTTACTTTCCTCTCGATAGTCCCTCGGCGTACGAATGACAGAAACTCTGGCAACAATCAACGACAAAATGTTTAACGTCTCAGTAAGTTTCTAAACTAAACAGTTTAAAGTACAAAAAAAAGGCACATTTTTAAGACAATCGTAGGCCAACCTACCCGCGTCGTCTCCAAGTAGAAATACCAATGGACTTCTCAATACGAAACCGGAAATAGATTCGCACGTCACCTGAATAAGCTCGGAAATCAGTCAATACATATTATTAAATATTCGATTTCAAAAAGCACGTCCACCCTGGCAAATAAAACCGGAGGAGAAGAACTAGACGCGTCTGAGACAACAATGACCGGGCATGTACGTTTTTTTTTCCACCGGTTACGTGTGTATCGGGATATAGGACGCTAGTCAGCAATTGATTTGACGATTTCATTCTGTTTTATCGTTATCGAACTGCCTATCAAAACCGTCAGTTTCATTTACTGTCCGACACACATAGTTTGTAACACTATTATAATGTATTTTGAAAAACCATCGCTTATCTTCGTTTTTTGCAAAAAAAAAAAAAAAAATTAAATGATAACTGTGTTTCATTCAAGGGTGCTTATAGCGGCGTAACACCAATACATTTTTAAAATAAAATGTTTATTTAATGATCAAAAAATAAATAACATATATGACTCGTGCGAATTGTAATTATTTGTTTTTATGTATATATATGTATTTGTGTGTGTGTGTGTGTGCAAATGAAACATTTATTTTAATAAATTATTTTCAACTTTAACTGATGAGTGCTTTTAATCTATTGCATTTAAGTGCTTTTTTACTAAATAAAAAACAGATATAAAAACGTATCCTACTATTATTCGTTATTTTCAAACGTTATTTATTCATTTGTTAATTAATAACGGACGCATAAGTACATTAAAAAGTTCATTTAAAAATTTTCCGGACTATCCACTTTTCGCTTTTTGTGGACGCGAGTTACCTACTGAAAAATTAATGGGACGTAAGTAGCGTACCCTAAAAATGTTGGATCTTGATTTTACACGTTATTCCGGGTAAAAGTGAAATTTTGTTGTTTCATTATTTACAGGGATAAAGATTCGTATATTTAATTAATTTAAATGTTTCAGCGAACAGTTATAAAAAATAACTTTTTACGATAATTTCATGGAAAAATTGAAGATATCATTTGAATAAATTAATAATTACAATGTTGTCATTTTATAGGATATTTTTTCCAAAAATTGGGACACTACAGTTTTTCATTTACACTAATTTAATTATTTTTTTTATTTTTTAGTTTTCCAAAAAATCACGTTCTAATAAATACCTTATATTGTATCATATTTATAATCAGCTCATCGCATTTTTAAATGACAATCACTCAAAGTTTATAACACATCGATTAACAATTGATTTATAAAAAATATCGTAAAAATTAAATTCTACGTAATTATTTTGTCGGAAATAAAAAATATCGAAAATCATCACGTTGATGAAAATAAGAAGTTGAATCGTCAAAATTTTCAGAAAAACAAGACCTATAAAATTAATGGTAAAACTAACATACTCTAACCTAATAAAATTAATTAACTAATTTATATATGGATTTCGGAAAACTTACGAGATAAAAAGTTAATTCTTTATTTTTTTATATAAATATGTATGAATATTAAACCGTCATAAAATAACAGTATTTACTCTAGTGAGTCTTAAAAATAAAAATAAACTCCATTATCTCTATCAAGTCAGAAGTTATCGGTCCGTTTAAATCTGCACAGGACGAATCACAATATTTTAATTGAACTGAATTGTTTTTTTAAATTTTTTTTTTCGTAATGGTGCTCACAACGTTTGGCGAACGACAAGTTGAGTACTAACGAATACCGTTGGTATCGCTAAAAATACATCGAACGTACACAAAAATATCGCAAAATGTACGTGAATTGAAGAAAGTCGTAACTCGTAACTGTATCGAAACGCAGTTTCCAATGAAGCCCAAGAAAAATCCGTCGAACCCCTTGCGAACCCTCTCCACTTTGGGGACGTCGGAGCACACTGTTTACGCTGGGTGTGATGGAAGTGATCGGTTACAAAAGAGGAAAATAAAAAAAAGACGTACGAAATTTTCACTCTATTTTTCTTCGTTTGATTTTGCGACAGGAACTACGTTACACGTAACTACGTAAGGCACTCATAAATCATAACGACACCCGTAACTACTGGACAGCGCGTCTGTCCGAAACGACGACGGGACGTGAACAGAAAATAAATCGTGTTATTTACCAGCGCTTCTACGTGGCGTCTGACAAAATCGCCTCCACGCCGTTTCGATCCACTTATCGTCCGACTCTCTCCCGTGACTGTTCCGCGCAGGGTTGCAAAAAACAGTTTTTATTAAAACGAAAAACGCTTTAAACGCATAAAACGTTTAAACTATGTATTTTTTGTTATATACTTTTTTAGATTCTGAACGAAGTGAAGAATGTATTGATTTTACTATGATGTGTGTTTTTTTTTTTTTTTTTTTTTTTTTTTTTTTTTTTTTTGTTTTTGTGTCTGTGTACACCATAACTACTCGAAATAATGCTTCAATTTTGAACTTCAGGGTATGTTTTCGGTGGCAAAACGAATATCGGAGGTACCTTAGAGAGGTCACAAGTGAAAATTCCCAAAAGTTTTCAAATGCCAAGGGAAAAACAAACGGAAAATGAGGAAAAAACGGTACTTTTTGTGCAAAACCCGTTTTCGACGAAATCGATTTTTTTATTTAGCCGTTACTCAAAAACCAAAAATTGTAGATACTTGAAATTTTCACCAAATGTTTATATTGAAATCATCTATACGTGGTAAAATTTTTGAACACTTTTGACTTTTTTTGAGCTTTTTATAGACAATTTAAATTTTTGACTTTTCTTAGTTTTTTTTTCTGAAAAGTGGATAAAAAAAATTTGGCTGGACAAAAAATCTTGAAAATTTAATATAAAGTTCCTTATAAGAAGTAATTATCGGTATAAAAAAAAAATTCAAAGCGAAATGCACACCTTTTTTTTTATAAGCATAAAAAGTTTAAATTTTTATGAAATATTGAAAAATCGCGAAAATTTGAACTTATTTTTTTCTGAAATGTGGATAAAAAAAATTTGGTTGGCCATAACACTTTGAAAATTTAGTACAAGGTTCCTCATTAGAAGTACTTATTGCTATTAAAAAAAATCAAAAATCGTGAGTCACAATTTTTTTTTATAAGCATCTAAAGTTCAAACGTTTACGAAATAATTACATGATTGCGTAAAATAATAATTTAGCCTTAAACGATTTTTGATATTTGTTCTTATTCAAAAAGTATAAGTCGAAAAAACTTGAAACTTTCACCAAATGTTTATATTAGAATCATCTATACGTAGTACAATTTTTGTAAACTTTAGACTTTTTTTGAGCTTTTAATAGACAATTGAAATTTTCAACTTTTCTTTGTTTTTTTTTCTAAAATGTGGATAAAAAAAATTTGACTGGACAAAAATTCTTGAAAATTTAATACAAGGTACCTAATATGTCGAACTTATCGGTATAAAAAAAAAATTCAAAGCGTAATGCACAATTTTTTTTTTATAAGCATAAAAAGTTCATATTTTTACGAAATGTGTAGAAAATCGCGAAAATTTGAAGTTATTTTGCAGTTGAAAATTCATAAAATTTTAAGTATTCAAAACTAAGAATTGTAAATTCGGTACAAAGTTTGACATACGTTTTCCTTCAATTATCTGTAAAAAAATTTGCACTGGAATAAAATCAAAAATTTTTATGAGTGTTTGAAATTACAATTTTTTCACATAATCGCGTAAAATAACAATTTAGGCATCATTGATTTTTGATATTTGTTCTTATTCAAAAAGTATAGGTCGTAGAAACTTAAAACTTTTACAAAATGTTTAAATAGGCATTTTCTTTACATAGTTGTATTTTCAAAATATTTCGTTTATTTTTTAGCTATTTATAGGCATTTGAATAATTCGATTTTTCTTAGATTTTTTTTTATAAAAGTCGATTACAATTTTTTGGCCCTACCAAATCGCTTGAAAATTTACTAGAAGGTTTTGAATAAGTTGATCTAAGAGTGATTCAAAAATTATTCAAATACATAGGCACAATTTTTTTTTATAAGCAGTTGAAGTTCAAAAATCGACAAAATTTGTCAAAATCACGAATATTTGCAAATTATTTTGTAGTTGAAAATGTATAAAAATTTTTGTATTCAAAGATAAGAAATGAAAATATTATGTAATATCACAGCTGATAAAGATAATTAAATAGATTAAGTTTATTATAATATAATCAGTAGCTGACAGCTGTTCTATACAAAATATTGGTAGATTGTAAACACAAGGTGTATAACGTACCTTTACATGGTTGAATAGAACGTTACTAACTTCCAATTTCCAGTTATTTTAATGTGTGTATCAGTTCCATAAACATGCGGATTTTATATATTATTATTAATTATTAATATTTAAATAGACGTAGCCACGGAGCATTCAGCATATATGGACGGCGGGGTCGGGAGGTGCCGTCACGATAGTGCATTTAGGCAAATAATATGGTATTTACCTACGCCCTATCTATGCACATCCTGGTTTGTCCAATGCTCACGAGCAGAAGTCACATGAATAGACAAATGTAAATTTAACCCAATCTAGGATATTAAAATAAAATATATATTACAATTTAAGGCTGACATCTTCATCTTCGTTCAGAATCGTTTTTTTTTTTATAATATAAAATAATTCCAAAATCTATCCAATAATGCCTAATCTAGCAATGCATCTCGTGTATCCCACCCAACTACTGTATCCTGTACTTAACTTACAATGATTTATCATTGCATTCAAATGTAAAGTACCATAAAACTAAACTATCGTAAACCAGGTGATCCCATGATAGAAAGTGCTATACACTCCTCACCATTATCTTGTCCGAGGAGCGAAGCGACGAAGGACGAACTTCCACCACCATTATCTTATCGGCTTTTTTTTTTTTTTTTTGGTTTAAATTTTTTATTTGTTACATACATTAAACTATAAACAGGTTTTTTTAAATAGGAAATCGTTTTTTTTACCTCGGTGCTCAGAACAAGTGTAAGTTCATCATAACAATTAAAAAATTATTGTTAGCTAAAACTTCAACACTAAAACAAATAAGAAAGTTGAATACATGTTACTAAACATTGTATATGTTAAATATAGATTATTGAATATATTTTTATTACTATCGTATATATATATATGTTCATAGTCAACAGTGCAAGTAATTATTAGTTGAAATAGTAAATTTGACTTAATGTTGTAACATAATGAGTTTAAAATTGTAAATGAAAAATAGTTTTCAAAAATAAAAAATAAAAAAATACTAATAATAACACAGAATTCACAAAGTTATTTTTCGAACAATTAATATTCTTATCAGTTCACATAAATTATCTCAAAATATACAAAACATTTACTAGGATAAAACGCTTTTTTTATTTTAAATTAAAACGTTTAAAACATAATTACATAATGTACTTGTTTAAAACATACTGTTTAAAACACTTTGCAACCCTGGTTCCGGGTAACCATGGGAGAGATAAAAAAAAAACACTAAAAACGCGAAAAAGTGTCGACACTTACTTCCTTTTGAATATTTCACAGAAACAAAGTGTGAACGTAGGCAAATTCGGTGTGATCAGTATTGCTAGATGCGTGGTATCACCGCCTCAACTACTGGTAGTCTTCTCTGCGCTCGGTTCTTTTTGCAATTGTTCGTGTTTCGTATTTTATCGATTGTGTTCAAAGCGTTGAACAGACTGTCAGAATTTTATTATTATAACGTCACGTTCAAACGAGAAGAAAAAACGCTTGTTCGGCGAACGTTCTTAATCACCCTTTTCTAGGCGTTTGTTTTAGTTTCGAACGAAAAACCCGAATCGCGATTCACAATAATTTGATGATACACAACGGAACCTAATATTTTTTTTTTTAAATACGTACTTCGCCCCCATCGTGTACTCTTCGCTATTCGGGTGAGTTAATGGGGGTAGTTGTATTGAATTTTAAAGAAACGATACGTTTATAATTTCTTTGGCTAAAACAATTCTGAGTAAAGCTTCAGAATAAAAATATACCGTTCATAAATTTCACATTTTTCGTCTAATTACTGAGGCGTCCCTAGAACGTTTTCAAGGGGGGGGGGGGAGCGAACCTATTTTATAAATCCATATACTATTATACCTACGTATTAATAATAATAATAATAATAAATTAATACAATTGTACAATGAAATATTATAATTATATTATACACATTAATAAAAATAATAATAAATAAGTACAGTTATACAATGAAATCTATTATCCGTTTGTTTTTTGCAAACCAGTCAATTATATTATTTATGTCTAAATCTATATTTCTATGGACATGAATTAATGCCAGTCCAGTCAATCTGGTGAGCCCCATTTGGCTCCTAACCAAGTTTTTAATCTAAAAATCACGAAATAAATAGAAAGCAATTAGGTGAAAGCAAACCACTAATGACTAATTAGTAGTTATAGTATTTTGATTTATTATCTTTTTGTAGATTTAGTTTTTTCTACTTAGGTATAAAAATAAATTAAAATTTTGTTCATTAAAATTTTGTTGATATCATAGTAATTTTATACATTCAAGATTGTTATGGTTAGGTTCACCTGCCCTCTAGGGGACGTGCCTGCTTAATTATCTGTAGATTTTTTTCTCCAAAATTAACTGGAGTTTTTTTGTTTGTACAAATAAGATTTTAAGAAAATATTTAAAATTGAAAATTTATCGAAGAAAATAAGCATCTAGACGGAAACGAGTAAAATTTATTGGATTTTTCATCAATAATAAAATCGTTTTAAAGTTACTTTGGATAAGAACAATTTTAGGAAATGCTAATGTGGTGAAGAACTGGAGTCGCCTAGGATCTGTGAATCAATTACTATTTAAGTGCCTCCTGAAATTTAGGTCACATCAAACCTATATGTTTTTTTTGAAAATCTGTATTAAAAAAAAAAATCCACCGTCGACACTGTTATCACCCGAATCACACGACTAAAAGTAATTTTTATGTTATTTTTTTTTTCAGGTGAGAACCAGTTACAAGACGTTTTTGTCAACATCATAAAAGTGTTTTGAATACCAAACCGAGTTAAATCATATGCGATTTCGGGCCGCTAATCAATAACAATCACACGTGTTCACGAAGTCATGTAAAACAAAGTCTTGGGTATGTTCTTAGACAATACACATTCGAACACGGCTAGTCGGCACGAGTGTCGTTAAAGTGAAGTTTTTCGGATCAGGAAAACATTTTTTTTTTTTTTTTAATCACGCGAGTATATCGAATACGTATGCTTGATTTGAGGTCCCTGACCTTACGGACCGTATTATATAAGCTCCCTGGGTTTTAGGCGATGTAAGCCGTGAGGCATACAGCACCTGGATTCTTTACTGAAGTGGTTTTAAATACCGTACGATGTATGCTACGCACTTGTGGTTTGAAAAATTCGTCTATAGTTCTTTATTATTTTTCAAACAATCTTCACTGTCGATAAGCGAATCGTGCGCTATAACCGTTATGTATGACCAGACGTCTGCCGTTAAAAACGGGATTGTCCCTTTTTTGATCATCGTGTCCCGTTGTCCTGCCAAACTTCGAACGGGACTTTTTTATCCCGTTTTTATAAGATGGTCCCGTTTTAATCCCGTTATTTCCATATTATTACGTTAATTTTATGAAAAAAATATCGATGTACGAAACGAATATAAAACAGTTACTAATAAATTAACATAATTATTTATCAATAAAGGAAAATCTGGGCTATCGGAAGAGAGCAAACGTATTACGGCCGGAAAAGGTATAAACATACTTTTGCTTTTCATACTATCAAGCGTATTCATTCGTTTCGATATATGGATTGTACGTCCGAACTTATAAAGAAAATTCATAGTAAAAATTGTCTTGCGCTCGAATGACATGTGAATTGATTATATCAAAAGTAATAGCCGCTTTTGCAATGGAGAAAGTTTTAGAAGCGTAAAAAAATACTAAATTTGTAACCCTTATGAAAGATACATCGAATAACAAAAATCTAAAACTTGGTATAATTTTTTTTGGGGGGGGGGGGGAGTAACAACTGTTCCGATTTTTTTTAATTTGGTCACTCTAGACTAGATCATTTTAATACTTCTGAATGAATACCATTCGACAACAGTTTTTGAAATGAAGACACCGTTTAACAAGGAACACATTGTTGTCTTCCGTGATTTATGGAGGACATGAGTTAGAATGAATTTGGGTGACTAATTGAAAATATTTTATCAGTCATGTATCAATAAATGAAATAGTTATCGATATACTTTAAGTACACTACGCCTGCAATAGTACGATACTATGATATTTCTGTTTTACTCGATCATTGTTTTCGAAATTGTTTAGAAATTCTGGAATATCAATAAAATATCTAAAAAATCATCACATCTGATGTCTTGGATGGCTCTCAACATTCTTTATGTACCGGTTTGTCACGTAATAGGTATAAGCGTGTCATTGAAATTACGTCAGAAAAATTAAATTTGATGAAGGTTAGGTTGCAAATGCTTGTGCATTCATAAGATAAAAAAAAAACAACTTTTAATGTAAGATAAAAACTAAAAACTAAAAAATGTATAGAATTGATGAAAATAATTGATCAAAACATTGCTTATTTTTTTATGCTTATGTGTTTTAAATGCTTTTTACTTTTGTTGTGCCCGATAGTTATTCTCAAAACAAAAATGGTCCTAAATACGATCCAAATTTATACTATATTCTCTAGGCTATATTTATTTTTAAAGCAGCATTCAGTTATGTTATATAATTTATTTTTAATCATCTCCGAAAACAACTGAGCAAATTGTCAAGTAAAAAAAAAAAAAAAACAGTTTTGTTTTCACAATTAATTTATTTGAACGACAAATCCCGAGGTGTAAAACATTTCTGAAGTGTGTCCCAACAGTAATCACTGGTCGAGATATTAGATTAACGAAAGTAAAACACACTCTCACACACACACACACACACACACACACACACACACACACACACACACACACACACACACACACACACACACACACACACACACACACACACACACACATACACACACGTACACATACATGCACAATTCAACTCGGTGTTGTTCAAGATCCAAACACGTGTCTAAAACTCTCGTCGACAACAGAAATTTTAACGCTTTTGACTCGCACGTGAACAGCATTTTGAAACACTAATATTAAAAACTGTCAAATTGTATGAAAATAAATTCTCACGAGATATCCCTTGAGCAAGTCTCCGTAAAAAACGTGGTAGACAAAAACCCCACTTGAATCCTATATTTATCACAAAGGATCGAAGAAAAAAACGTTAGGAATACACGGGAATTCGCAGAAAAAACACCCTTAAGCTATATATTTGGAACACACAGCAGCACTTAATATAAATTTAGTCTTAAGACAATGCGTTATGAGTGTATAAGAAACTAAGCCCACTTATCATAACAAGAAAAATATTATTACTATCTGATTCGGTGTGTCTGGCCCTAATACGAGATCGAAAATAAAAATAATATCATCCGGATACTCATTTTTTAGACACAACTCAATTTGTGTTGCATTAACGTCGAGCGTGTTGTTTTTTAGTTTATTCGCGTAACTAATTGGGCACTCGATATGTTTTTTCTTTTCCATCTGTATTTTAAAACAAAATGCACGCGTTTTTTCATCGAACATATTATCTTACGAGTTCCATAAGCACGTTTCATTTCACGGATAAATATCAATTATGGAAGATTGAAAACAGATTCTCAATAGTGTTTTTTTTCCCACTTTGCCTTTTTCTCAATTTTGTTTTTATGATTATTGAATTACTCTTTTTTTTCAACATTTGATTTGCATTTATTAATGATGCACCTTAATACTTATTTATTATTTTTTTATACAATTCTGTAAAGTAGTTTTTAAATTTATAAAAATAAAATTAAAAAAAAATAGCTGGTAAGTGAGATGATGGTGGTACAAGTTCGTCCTTCGTCCATTCGGTCCTCGGACAAGATATTGGTGATGAATGTATTAAGTTTTAAAGAAATGATGACTCATTTCTTTAGTATGAAACGATTCTGAGCAAAGCTTCAGTGTTATATAATATATTATTATTTAAATACTGTTTACGTATTTTACGGTTATTTGTATAATTTTTGGTGAGTTATAATAAGTTATTAAAGTGTGTATAAAAAAAAATCCTGACTCACGATTTTTGAATTTTTGTTAGGATAATTAGGTAGGTATATGAGTAAGGTCATATTAAATGTTCAGAACTTTTTATCAAATATTTTAAATTATATTACATAAAAACTTTCAAACAATTTGGTAAATTAAAAGTTCTATATTTAAGTCAAAAAAGCTATAATTGTTCTGAAAATGTTGTCCAATATAAAAATGTATATATTTGATATTGGATAAAATTTTCAAGTTTCTAGCTTCAATACTTTTCGTTTTATGACTAAATACCTAAAATCTGAACAGTGAAAATCTCGTTTACGGCGGATTTTTATCGATTTTACCGTTTTTACTCAGTTTTTCGATCGTTATTCTTGATTACTGGAAAAACTATGGAGATTTTGGAAAAATGACCTCTTTAAAGTACCATCTCAGTTCAATTTTGAATCTAAAAAGTTGCTGGACGAAACTTTTGGACAAGTATTTCTATACGAAAAAGTGTTTACAGAAAAAAAATAAAAGAAAAAAAAAACTGGTAAGTGAGATGATGGTGGTACAAGTTCGTCCTTCGTCCCTTTGGTCCTCGGACAAGATATTGGTGATGAATGTATTAAGTTTTAAAGAAATGATGACTCATTTCTTTAGTATAAAACGATTCTGAGCAAAGCTTCAGTGTTATATAATACATTATTATTTAAATACGGTTTACGTATTTTACGGTTATTTGTATAATTTTTGGTGAGTTTTTTTGTAATTAAACCCTCATAAAATATTCAATTAGATATAACTCATTCAAACTTCAATTGTTATAACAATTATAACTCATTCGAAATTAACTTAAAAGAAATCAGACAAGATCGTAAAAAATCGTATAATAATTTATTAAAGTGTGCATAAAAAAAAATCCTGACTCACGTTTACAGAAAAAAAAAATAAAAAAAATAAATAAAATAAAAAAAATAAACATCATTGTAAAACCATAAGATCCTTCGCTTCACTCAGAATCTAAAAAAATACGTGATGTGGGATAACTAGAATATTAAGAAGATTTTTTTAAAAATTCGAAACTGATTTCATATTTTATTCCAATCTACGAATTTGGACGTACTGACGGAACTTGCTGAGAGCAGATTCGCTATACAAATTTATACTTATTCTTTTCAAATTCTTATATCTAGTTTGTAAGTCACTATATTATATTATGTGTATCCTTAGTATAGGTACAACGCATTTGCCCATGTGAACTTTCTGATGAATCCGGCGGGCGAATCGAAAACGTCAATCAGACGCCACCATATTTCGTCGTCGTCGGCACCGGCGGGTCGAAAACAACCGATACCGCCGCGGCGCGGCGCAGGGGCGAGAAGACCCGAGACCGGAACGCGTTCCAAGACGCATTCCTTGACGCTCGAATATTCCGAAAACACCTCGAGGCGAATGATAAATATCTATGGTTTTAAAAATGTCATGAAACATTTCATTCGGATGAAATTTACAAATAAACGGATACCTAAGAAAAAAAAAATGGTCTGAAAAGTGAGATATTGTGAAAAGAGTGTTAGTTTTATGTAACAAAATAAATACATCCTACAGAGAACAGGTGGCTGGGAACTATGTAGGTCGCTATTTTACGTAACATCTAACAGGAACATTTAATAATTTAAACTGCATCGGGACTCATGATCTTAGTTCATAGGCATGACTGGGTCATCTTTTAAGAAATAAGATTAAAAAAACCATAAGATCCAATCAGAATCAATCAGAATCTAGTTTCCACATTTTTAATTTATTTCTCCAGTGTTATTTTTTGTATTCAAATGTAGAATATTTTATTAAGTCGAAACACAGATATTTTTGAAATATATAGTACAAATTACGAATCACAACATAATATAGGAATATAATAAAAAAAATTGTTTCATAGAACAATGCAATTTTTTTTGTATAATAAAGTATTAAATATATACTACATAATTTGTATATGTTGTTCTTTCCAGAGATTTTAGTTGCATTACAATTATTATACTCTACAATGCGTTTTTTCATAAATATATTAGAAAATTAACATTTAACGTTATTATTGTTATTTATTTATTTATTTATTTTTTTTTTTTTTTACGGTATAATATGATGTCGTCGAATAATATTGTTTCAAATTTGAATTTTCTCGATAACTTACAAAAGGTACCTATTGGCGTTACTTATCAATTACCACTCACTTTTAAATTATAAATTTTTGTTTAAAAAAAAATCGTAAAACAATTTTTATTCAAATGCCAAATTTAATTTTTTTTTTGTCAAAATTTTATCAGGAAATTTCTTAACCCTGAATAAATAACAATCATGGATTTGTTAGTAGATTTTCTTTTTACATCTTTTTCATCTTATCACAGATATTTCAAAACTTGACACTTACATAAAATTAACTACATACCACATGATAACAAGTGTTATGAAGTGCTATATATCAAATAAATGTAAATGTATAAAACACTTTTAGTAGAAACCATAACTAACGGTGATGATTATTTTCTATGTGTAATCTAAAATCGCTTATCTGTATAGAGAATGGTGAACAAAATATTTTTCATAAAATCATTAAAATATTTCATGAAGATTAATGTGATATTAAAATTTTGAATATCGCACGATAATGACTTCAATCAAGCAAAAGGCGGAAAAAGCCGTTTTTCTCTATTTTCCGTTTTACTCGACACACGTACAAGGCTGTGTATCTAGATTATTTTTTCACGACGGTTCTGAAATATAATGTATGTTGTAATTTAGTTTATATTAAATTCAAGTTTCTGTTGTTCGATTGAAACTACGACGAAAACGATTGTTATAATTTTTTTTTTTATAAATATAATTAAATAACTATTACGCGTATTTGCGCTCGGTTTGATTTATATCTGTAGTTGACTTTAAAATGTTAAATAATAGTCACTGTTCATTGGTAAAAACAGACTAATGGAATCTGTTTCGATATTGTAGTAATAGGAATCGGTTCAACTGTGAGACTCCCACTCCAAGTTGTTTGATTTCAGTATTTATTTAATGATCAAAAGTAAGTATTTATGAATAAAGCGATAAATAAAAATGAAATTGTTTTAAAAATCCTTTTTTTAATTTGTAAAAATTCAGTGGGTGGTTCAGACCCCACGAGCCCCCCTCAGATACGGCGTTGTGCGTGCAATATTTTTAGAACCTTTTTTTGTATTACGTCGAGGTAAATTTGAACATGTCAATTTTTTTTCTAATTTCATTATTATAGAAATTATATTATTATTATTATTTTTTTTTTTTAAGGTGTATAAAAATATTACGAACACGTCAGTGATCGATATTCGATTGTGAGTTCTGTTGTCTCATCATTGCAATACGCACATTTTTATATAGGCTGTTGCAGTAAGATTAACAAAGTGTGATTAGACTCGGTGTAAAAACGTTTAAATTTCTTTCGCGTACAATTCAGACCACTAATATCACGTCCGAATAAAAAAATATAGTGTTTATACGTTTTTTTTTTTATTTTATCTACGTTGTTTTTAAATTTTTTTTTAATTACTATACTAAATCCTAACCACAGTTATACATAATAAAACATTTTATACAAAAGAAACAAAAAAAAAAAAAACACGTTGATGTTTAAATTATTCTTCTTTTTATGAAACAGTTTAAAACATATAAATATTTAAAATTCAGAGCACAAAGACTCAACTAAAACTTCCGTCATAACTTTAAATTTGTATAGTGTGCTTATAGCTTCTCCGTTATTAGTTCGATAGGAGGTACAAATTTCAAAATTACGATTTAAAAAAAAAAAAAACAAAAAAAACGTTTCGTTTTGTAATACGACGTGATAAATTTTAATTACCAGTTGAAATAGACTAAAAACTTAAAAGGACAGAAAATAAAACACGCAGATCGATAAACACGAGAAAACTCGTTTTACATTTACATTGCATTTCATTTTTTTTTTCACAAAAATGCAAATTTTTTCGTTGTGCGTAGGTACAGACAAAAAAAAAATTGTTAATCGTTCCGTTCAATGGATTAAACAGCGTTTATAGAAAATCTTAATGATACACTCTTGTTTAATGCGATACGCACATAATTATTTAACGCCGGGTACGTGTTACGAGTATGATAATAATAATAATAACAATAATATTATCATCGTATTATTATGCGGTATTATAAAACGTCATATTTTCGGATTACACGACACCGCGACACCTGCAGGCGCCCCAAGAGGTTTTCCGAAGATTTGCATATTGTGAACTGTGATTTTCGCATCTCGAAATAACGCCACGAACGTCGCAAGCGAATGTCGTTTTCGAATCAAACGCTTCGGGTCAAATAATTAAACGGTATTTTTTTTTTTTTTTTTTTGTTTTTCTTTATTTAGACATTTTGATACGAACGTACGTATTTAATTATGATTTTTATTTGAAACATACAATTTTAGGATATTACGCGAGAACGCGTTTACGTTTGAGTAAATAATAATATTTTCTTTATATTTCCATTTCAAAAATATTCTTATTATAAATTACTATTATTATTATTTATTTTTTTTTAAATGACCGCAAACACGATCTCTTCAACCTTTTTTTTTTCGGTTTCTTTAACGATATCGATTTTTTTCACTACAGAACAAAAATCCTCTTGAAATTACCATCGGATAATATACGGAATCGCGTCTGTCGTAATACGCTCACCGATCATACACGCGTCGCGTATTGTCATTTCGAACACTAAATTTTACACTATCATCACGCTTATTATTGTTATTATCGCGTCTTGTTTAGATGTTACACACGTTTTTACAGTAATTAATCACGTCTTTCGCATCAGTGGTGTAGCTGAAGCTCAGTTAAGTGGGATCGAACCTCAAAATCTCACAAAGTTCTCTCGTCACAAATAAGTCAGTAGTTTCAAAGTTTTTATGATAAAACAGAATATGTTAAATCAAATCGATATTGGTTTTCTTAAATTATCTGTGTCAAACATTTTACAATCAATTATAAATATTTACATTTATTTTTCACAAAAATAATTCCGAGTAGTATATAAATAAAACATAGAAAATTATCAAAGTAAAAAAGTTACAAATAAATGTTCAAATAGAAAAATGTATGTATAAACATTTTTAGATAACATGTTCATAGCAAATTGTTCTTTTTTTTTTCGTCGGAAAGTTTATCTGTAATAATAATAATAAATGTTTATTTTACGAATTACGTGCAAACAATTAATGCACAGTACATACTAATGAAACGCAATTAATAATATAAAGCAAATACTATCTACGAACACTTCTAGTGGACTTTGCTGATAACAGACGAGACAACAGAGCGGTCGTGTCAACAGAACTAAATTACTGTATAACTTAACACGTTGACACTTTTACCTACACGCATGCACAAGTCAAATATCGTTTTTCTAAGCTTTTAAAGATTTTTTTTTTTTCAAAAAATTACTGCCAGTAACTTCAATCACCACGCACAGTAGGATGACCCGGTAACAATTTCGGAAATAGATTTGGATTCTCCGTTAAATTGACTATGCCTTGACTGTGCCACTTTTTTTTAATTAAATCTTAATGTATTTAAATTATTATCATGAATATGGTCTATTTACACCATTTTCGTAAGTTAATTCCTCAGTCAAAAAAAAAAAATAAAGAAATAAATAAAGAAATACAAAATGAGACAGTCAAAGCATAGATCATTTAGTAGAGAGTCATAATTCGTTAAAAATATTGACTTCGGACTATTACACTGGCCTTAGTGATCGAAGTCGAGAGCGGTATTTTCGTTTTCGAAAATGCATCATGCTCCTGCCCCCTTAATAATTTTTCTCTTTCGTTACGAATTTCAAATTCAACGATAAAACTGTTTATATGTCAAGGCATAAAGTAAAATATACAGTAAAATATATTACTCTATGAGCCACGGATAAGACAAATATGACGTGTTTTGTCGTTATCACAACCATTTAGAAACGTTGGAAAAATAAATCATCCGATTAATAGTAATTTATGAAAACCATTATGATAGGTAATATATTATAATTTTTCACCCTAATAGTTATATAATCATCACTAAAAAATCCAAGGTAGGGGTGATCCACCCCTCGCCACACGTATACGCCACTGGTTCGCACACGAAACGTTTATAAGAAACTAATCGAATGACGAAGCATAATGAGTATCTCGGTTTAAGGTACAAAAACAAAAGTATATGTATCTCAAGAATAAAAATATCGAAAGGTCTATCGTTCAGATCGCAGAGGCAACAACTTCCGATGACATCTGAAATCGGGTGCACGCGCTGTTCGTTTAAAAAGTTTTCGATAATATATGACGGAAAAAATATTTAAATAATTAAACTCAGCTACGCGCGTCACTCGGTCGACTACAGATTTAAATAAATAACGATTCTCAGAGCCGTGTCGAATCGCGGCAATCGTCAAACCAACACGAAAGTGATCACGGGTCACCGAGGTCCGTTTGGTCACTGAAACACATCTGAACAGGCCCAGAACAGGCGATCGAGCCTGTAGGACGTATCCCAGTGGTGGGTCCAAAGTGGTGGGGGGAGATTTGCCCTCCCCAGCTACCCACTATACACTAATACCCAAAATATCTATTTTTTTTTTTAATAGACTATTGACACATATTTTCACCCATCACGCTGTATTGCGTAGTCGTTATTCGTAGGACTGGTAGCTTTCTCTCGCACTCACACACGCACACACACACACACACACACACACACATTCAGCCAAATTATACCGTACTTTTGCTTTACCCCTCCCCCCCATCTCCTCAATATCGATTTCCGGATTCGCCACTGACGTATTCAGCCATCGGAGAAGTCCACCATCGTTACGATTTTATTACGTTTACGTGAAATGATTTCAAAGTATTTTGTGATTTTTTAAGCGTTCGATTGAATCTAAACCGTCTCAAAAGAGACTGATAATCGTTCGTTTTAAGTTCTTTTCAACTGCAGCTCATCTGCCAAAATCGATGGCGCACGTGATATACATATATACTCGTGTCGGCTAGGGTTGGCACGTTATACTAGTATAAACAAAAGAGCTGGGGGAAAAAAATAAAAATTATTTTTATTATATTTCGGTTAGAGTTGAATACGAAAGAAAAAAAAATATGAAAATAAATTCAAATTGGACCGAGAGCGTAACGACGACCGCTGGTCCTAGTACCCTTAATCTGACCGTTATAATACGCTGCCAACAATATTTAACTGTACGAATTATTATTATTATTATTTTAATCGTTATCGTTCCGTACAGAAATAATGATATTAATTTTCTATCTATTTTTTATTATTATTACGATTATGATTACTATAACACACGGTGTGTGGTGATATTATTCGTGCGTAATTAAAAAAAAAAACAACGACGACAACGATTTGCCACGCCTGTTCGTAACTACCGCAAAATCCGAAATTAAAACCGAAAAATGTGCTTCCGTTCTGTATACTAGACTGATATTAAATCGCGACCGGGACGACAACAGAAAGACCGCATTGTACTTCGTTTTTTACCGATTTTCCTCGTAGTGCCGTATCGACGGCCGATACGTCATAATATTTTACATTCGTCTCGCCGGATATTCGCGTTATTACTAAAGACCGGATTTCGCATAATATATTACATGTCTATATTTGTATAAGCAATTACGTGCAACAAACGGATTTTCACCGATCATAATGAAATGAATAATATTACAAATTTGTATTCAGCATACTTTTGCATATTTCGGGTGTAATTGCATATTTTTCATAAAACTGCATGTTTTCGCATATAACTTATACATTCAAATGCTTCAATTTAATTTTATGATTTTATACACAATTATTATTACTTAAACATTTATATTGAAAATATTTTTTTTTAAATAATATAATGTTACATTTTCGTAGATCATTATTTGCTGCTAGGTAGATACCTCATTCATTACATACCGGTTTTCCTATATCGTATATTTGTGTCTTGTCTATGAAATACTTTGTCGAACGTTTCCGTCAATACTACATAGCATAGACTGACATACTGCACTGGCGACTGTAGTTCGAAGTGTACGTTCGGCATTTGTGAACGCAGTGTCGGTCTGGCCCACCCAGATACCCGGCAATCGCCGGGGGCCCTGAGATTCATTCTTAAAATAGGGGCCCTGCGGGACCACGCCAATAGCAAAAATTATATTAATAATTGTTCAATTTATTTATGAATAAATATAAGGAATTTCCCGAAGTAAAAAAAAACATAAATGAAAATTCTTTTGGAACATTGTTGACGTGATATACTTAATACAATTTAGATATTTTCAATACTCACATTTCTATGAAAAATAATCAAATATAATAGCAATACATGTGTTAGAATTATATCATGTGTAATTTTTTTTTATTATTATTTTTAATGTGGTCCTTGATGAACAATTGAAATAAAATATGGACCGCATGGTTAAAAAGGTGGCCAACCCCTGCCATAGACCATAGTTAATTCATTTTCGTTCTCTTGATAATAATCAAACTATAAATACATATAAATACTTGGAAAAATCACAATCCAAATTATTTTAATTCTGTTTACGATTATATTATTATTTAAATTTGTTATGTGATTATTATTATAAAAAGTTTGAGTGATGACTCGTGTACTTTATACCTATGCAATTGATTTTGTACAGTCAATAAAGTTAAAAAAAAAGATTTTACATAATAAATCACATATTGTTGATATTTGACTCAGAAAATGATATTCGTACATTGGATACTAAATATAACTTGATCTATAATATGAGCATTGATGTGAATGTGATATACACCTCGTTCAGTAATGAAAACCGAATAATATAGTAAATCAGTCCAACATGGTCAATACATACGTGTTGGTTCACTACAGAATGAAAAAATAAATATAAAAAATGTAATTCATGTATTACATTTCATTAATGTTATAAAAGTTCCTCGTTAATAAAAGAAAAGAAATATTTATCTTTAGTTGAAAGTTATTGAATCTGATATCTATGTTTTGTTATTTAGGGGCGCTTTGAAAATATTTTCCTGGGTGCCCATTCACGAGCCCGGCCGACTCTGAGTGAACGTGTTATTATAAAAACGTGTCCATTTTATATATCATTATTAGTTATAACTAGTGATGGGCTGTGGGTAAATACCCAACGGGTAAGAAATATATTTTGGGTAAATACCAGGGTATTTATCCACGTCATTTTTTCCTTTGAAAAATTGGGTATTTTTTTTTTTTTTAATATGGCTATACTGTTTTATCTTAAATTGTGGTTGTAACCAAGGTGGATATATCTCCACCTTGGCTGTATCATAAATATTAAAGTATATTAAAATATCACATGACTACAATACACACACGGTAGAAATGGAGAATATAGATATACCGTTACGCTTACGGCATTAAAAATGCGTTGGTAACGCGGCATTAGTCTTGCTTTTGCGCTTTTTTTCGTTTTTGCTTTGTTAATGAAATACAAATTATTTATTTTTATTGTTGCTTAAATTTGTGAACTATAAAATAAAATTATGGGATGAAAAAAGGACATAGTGCGTAAATACTTTGGACAATTCATATCTAACGATAGACGTCAGTCATGCTAGTTTTGTCAAAAAGAGTATAATATGAATGTGAATAAAATGAATATTACTTAAACATTTACTTAAATGTTCAAATTGCCCACAACAAATAAAACAAACATTTTATTCAAATACAACTTTAACCATCAACAAATTTTTTGATCACAAGAATAAATCAGAGAATGTAAGTAAAATAATTAATTTAAAAAAATTATATTAAATAGTAGCATTTATTTTATCATTTATTACATGTTATTATAATTATATATTTCGTTTGATATAATTGATTTTTTTTTTTGTAAATGTTATAATTAAATAAGTTGTATATACGGGTTTTTAATATTTTAATTAGACTTAGTCTTTAAATTACAAAATAATATTATATACTTACGATGTCTTCGAAGCCATTTGAAAAATATACAATAAATGAGTTTGGTAAGTCAACTTCACATACAGTACAAATGCCAAACGCTAAATGAGTGTATTTATCAAAATGATTACAACAAATACGTTATCTTTCAACGTAATCTCATTTTAATTATAGTATTCACATGTCAATGATATCTTGGGTTTCGTTTTTATGATCCACATGTATCACAGACCAGTTTATTGTCTTAATTTAAACACTTAATGACATTTTAAAATTCGTATTTTTTCCACCTAAAAGTGGATTTCAGACCACTGTGGTCCGGTGACACAACTTCGAGTGAAGTTAACGGAGGATCGATGAATATTTTTGGATATTTTTTCATTTTTCTTTTTTTTGTGTTTAGAATCCAGCTTTCGGGTGGATTTCTTTTTTTCTAAATTCATTTTTTCTTTAAGCGACGACGGAAGTTATTTAGAAAGAGTAATAGCCGAAAGTTTGAATACGAAAGGAGCAATGTGATCATTAAGGGTGTTGTTCTGGAGTTAGGTACACGTGTGAGAGGCTAGGACAGATATTGTAGGTATCTGTAGGTCGAAATACAACGTATGGTTGCTTACAGACCATGACATGGTATAGATGAGACGAAGACTTAGTATGAAAGGCTGGATCGTTTTGACGTCAGCCGTTTCGGCTGCTTCCGATTATTGGACGCCGTAATAAGTCGTTGTCGGTGCTTTTTCATTTTAAAAGTAGTCTGAAGTTGATTGAATGTGTTTTTCTTTCAATCTGATCGGCTTGCTAGAATTCGTTATTCTGATGAAGTATTTCCTATGACAGACGTTTCAATATTTTTCGTATGATCTTAAAAGACTTTTAAAACTAAATTTATATGAAAAAAAAAAAAATAATCGTTGAAATCTACGAGATTTTTCGAGTTATAAATTTTCTTTCTCCCCCACCCCTCAAACTCGACTTTGATGTCAATCTGCCGAGTGGGACGCGCACGCCAAAAGCGGAATCCTTCGAGGAGACGATGAAATGGAAAAACGTAACGTTCGCCGATTTTCGAGATAGAACTAGGCCGTTTGGGTGGTAAAAAGAAATATTTCCTGCGATTTCCCGACATTTTAAACGTTGCAGACTACCGTTTTAGGTTTCGTGTCAAGAGATTTTTAATATTGGGAAAACCATGATTTTAAAAATAAAATGAATAATATCAAATCGACGGCCTGGTAAAAAAAAGAAAAACCTTAGAAGAATCCGAGTCGAGTGAAAAGACAAATATTAGCTCACGACTCACGACGTATTACTGTGAACGCTTGTAAGTGTGTTCTGAGCAGCTCTTCGAGATTATAATCACGTACGACCACTATTATTGAATTATAGGTCCGTTATTGAGCATATCAACACTATAATTTATGTATAGGTATATTTCTTTTTTTACTTATAAAATATTTATTTAATATTTTTTTATTTTTTTTTTTTTTTGAGACACGAAACCGAGTAGAAAAAAACCCTAGTAAAATCACAATCATAATCATAAAAAAAAATAAAATAAATCTGGTCGTACTTCGCGGTTCGCACTACGGCAGTGTTCCCCGAAAAGAATGCCATGATAATATCAAAAAAATATGTATCCCGAAAACTTAAATTTTATTTTTTGAACGGTTATGTTACCCAGACTTTTGGTAATGTGATTGGTATTTAAAAATGGACGATATTTATCAAAAGTGTGCCGTGACTTTGTATTATTACTTATAAACGTGTACGCAATTGAAAAAAAGTTTGAGGAACATTGTTCGACGGATGTTCTTATACGGCTCGATTGGCCCGTAAATACACGATAAATCATATTTCCCGAGAAATACGATTAAATGGAGCGAGACTTTAGTGTGAAACATAATAACACTGACGTTGAAATATTATTTTTAGACGCTTATTAAAAAAAAAAATCAAAAAAAAACTGACGACGAGTTTTGATATTTTCAATACGGTTATTTAAATATATTGTTTATTATATGAGTAAGACTACATTAAATTGCCAAGTCTAAATAAAAATAATCGGTAATTTTTAGGTATAACAAAAAAATAATAAATACATTTTTAAATTCTTCATCCGACTCGAGTGGTTAGATTTATTGAAAACTTTTATCGAATGTGTATTTAAGTGCAGTAAATATTTGACGTTAACGTCACGTGTGAACTTTGTCGAACGTGAATTTATGTTCTGTTAATATTTAACGAAAACTTCAGACCATGTGCCTAGGGCCTACGGCATACGGAAGGCCAACGAATGATGGCTAAATCTAAAAAAAAAAAAACAAACATTATAAAATCAAGATCGTTTGCGTCACTCAAAATCTAAAATCAGTCTAAAATATAATATAATCAAATTGTTTACTTGAGCGCTATGTATTTAGACGACGAGCTTTGCGATGGGACAAGGAAATTATTATTAGAGTATATTACATCATTACAATATATTACACTTGAGTTTGAAACAAATTTACGTGATGCATTCGAAATACAAACATTTTTTGTTATGATGGAACCCTTAATTGTGGAAATTGAAAAACGAAAAGAAGCGCGCAGAAAATTATATGAAAGGTTTAGTTGTATAACTGATGACAAATTAACCAAAAGTGAAATCCAAATAAAAGCGACTAATTTAGTTCAAGTATATCCATTAGATCTGGAAAATGATTTTGTAGCAGAATTTCTAATTTTTGTAAATTTTCGTGAACCAAACATGACTGTAAGTGACATGCTTCAAAAAAAAATTGAAAAAAAATTAATAAAGAGTTTTCCTTATGTAAATATTGCTTTTAGAATTTATTTACCAATATTTGGATCTTCTTGCGAAGGTGAACGGTCATTTTCTGTTATTAAAAATAATGAAAAATTGGCAAAGGTTTACTATCAGTCAAGGAAAACTATCATCTCTAGAACTGTTATCAATAGAGTCAAAACTATTGAGAGAAATTACAAATGATGATATCATTGATGAATTCGTCAACGCAAAGTGCTGAAAAAAAAATTTAATCTATAATATGCTAGTGCTCATTAATTTGATTTATTATATAAAAAATTAAATATTTGATAATTCGATTGCAAATTCATGACGCTGTATTAAGTTAAAACAATATAAAATAATAATATTCAAAAGTGGCTGTTATGAAATTCAATTTTTTCCAATGCCTAGTGTGCCTACCGATGGCTTAATCCGGCACTGACGGTAATAGATTACACCCGAAATTAAACGGTAACTGCGAAAAGCGACGTCGTGTACGTTTGCGTTGACAACCACTCGTCGTACTGTTATCGTGATTTCGTCGATAGTTCTGGGAAAATACCTCCGCGGAACCTCGATTGATTTTTAATCAATCGAAAATGCAAACGGATTATTATTTTGTTTTCCGTCTACATCGACGTTTCGACACACTTGGATTTCATAAAAAAAAAGTACGTACTTTGCCCCCGGGGATATTCTGCGCTCCTCGGACGAGTTAACGGGGATGGGTGTATAGATGTCTTAAAGAAACGATAGGTCATTCCTAGAGTTAAACGAGTCTAAGCAAAGATTCAAAACTAAATCATACCGTTCGGATGTAACAATTTTCTCGTGATATATAAAATAATGAGTAACTGTCATTACTCTATTGCTTTTTTTTTTTTTTTTTTAATTATTCGATATGTAGAGGTGCAAGTGTTTAATTATTATTGTCACTAATCGTTTATTTCGGTATTTCGACTATCACGAGTTGGTTATACCAGATAAAATACCCGCATTTTACCTATAAACAGTGGTGACTTAAGTTCCTGAAACCCAAGGAGCAAGCTTCATAAAACCACCCACCCACCAACCAAATTTATAAAGGAGTTAGATATAATTTTTTTAGGTTCTTCACAAATACAATACATAAATTAGTTTGGTACGTATATTTAAAAAAAAAAAAAAAGAGACGCCCGTATTGCTTTTTTATTACCAGGGCTCGTGACTTATAGCTCTTAAAAACATTCATATAAGCGCTTAAATATGCGCTAAAAACATTAAAATATGCAAAAAAAATAAGTAAAAATGTTGGGTGATATTAAATCGTTTTTCGTGGTTTATTTTAATATCAAAAAATTTGCACAATAATACACTCGCGTCAATTGCGAATGTGTTTGCACCAAATTCACGCACATAATTTCTAAGACGATTAGTAACGGACATTTTTTCTTTAGGCATTGTTAAATAATGATAAAAATCAAAGTTGGTGAAAAATTAATAAAAATTAAGTTCGTGAGTAAAAACACGTTGCACGAGTACACAACACCGATGTGTATACGACTTCAGAAATCGGAAACGACTGTTTAATATAATATAGTGTTTCATGCACAATGAAAATAATACGATAATACTAGATCAACGATAAAATCATTTTATTATTAATATAGGCCTCCTTATCAATGGAATTACCAAATACCTATGCCAATGATCACATTATTTGTTAATATCATTTTCTTTTATGACAATTACCGAAGTCTAAACAGATAAACGCAAATATAATATTAATATAGTGGCCCAAGTTGCCGAGGGTATCATTAATAATAACAAGATAAATAAAATATTATTATGGAAAAAGACTTTGTATGGAATTTTCATTTTTTGTCTTTAAAATGACGATATAAACGTAAAATAGCGCTAAAAACATAAAAATAGCAAACTAGCGTCAAAACTTCAAAATATGCAAAAATATGCAACAAAAAATTTTGTATTTGACTTCCTGGTTATCTGAAACATATTTGTAACTTACTTAGGTGTTGCTAGGACTTTTTAAAACAAATATGCAAATGCTACAAGTCACGAGCCCTGTTATTTATTACCAACTATACGTTATTCGTATTACTTCGTTATTCATTTGGTAAAATTAGAAGTAGGTTGTAGTAATCTACCTTAATTTCTATAAATAGAATATGAGTACCTATTCTGCTGTAGATTAATTGTAATAAGTACGAAGCATAAACTTTGATTAACTACTAGTATTAGATACACACCCACCCCTTTTTGGAACAGGACCAACTGCTCCTGGTAATCTTATAACAAGCCGCCTCTGCTTACAAAACCAATGATTATCACATATCATTACTCATGTGCATGGCCGCTCTTAGGATCTACGAGGGCCGGGGCAAAATTTAATTACGAGGCCCTACTAGTTTTCACTTTTCTAAATATGTAAAAATAAACAAAATCGTTTTATTTTGACTACACTTTTTTAATTTTACAATACAACTCAAAAAATAAACCATACAATTAATATTATAATTATTATTATTATTATAATTATTGCATTATTATCATTACACTTATAAACAAAATACATTAATATACAACAATTTAAACAAAGTTAATTTTTCTATTTTTTGCTTCTGAAAATGTTACCAATAAATCACCATAATCTAGATTTTCACAAATTTCATTTTCGATTTGTTACGGAACAAATGAAACGGCCCTTCTCAGGGCCACCAAAAAGAACAATAAGACGACAACTTAGTGGTTATCATCGATAAGCGACCACACGGGAAAAACCGCGGCGCCTATCGATAATAATCACAACACGCAAGAAATAACGCGATAAAACATCCCGGAACAAACGACATCAAAAAGGGAAAAAGCATGTTTTATGTCATCAATACAACACACGGGTCAACGAGAACGCGCTCGAGTAGTATAAATACGGGTGCGTTCTCGACGAACACTCAATTTCGTTCGCGACCGCTGTCGAGCGCACATGTCCGCAATTACGCATCAAGTGCCGTCTACAGTGCCGCCAACAGTGCCGTTCTTCGCCGACCATCGTCGTCGTCGTCGCCACAGTGTGACACGACCACGCGTGCCAAGCTCGTCACCCGACCTTCAACACGCAGTTCTCGAGCTGCTCAACTTCAAGTTTTCTACTGCTTTCGTAAGTAAAAACAAAAATCTTTAGATATCACGACCACGAGGCAAGTGACCCGACACGGGTCACAACGCCGGGTCACGTGTCCGTAACTACAAAAAACACCCACGCAACCATCATGACTAGAAAAAACGCGTCAAAAAGGAAGAAATCCAAATCACCAGATGCAATACCGAAAAAGGGAAAACAACCTACAAAATCCGAACATCAACAATCTCCAACACCAGAACCTACCAATGACAACCAATCAGAAGTAGATGACAACATGGACTCTAACTCACTTTCCAGCAATTCATCATACATCGACAACGAATCACTCTCCGGCAAAAAACCAAAAATCAAAATTCCACCTATAATTCTGCAAGGCTCAGCATGGAGAAAAGTAGCAGGAAAACTCATGTCATCTGTGCCAATGGATTCAATCCAACCGAAAGTGTTCGAATCGGACAAAATCAAACTCCAATGCATCGATATAGAGCTATTTCGCATTACACAAAAATACCTAACATCAACCAACACCGAATTCCATACATTCAGCCTTCCAGATGAGAGATCTTTAAAAATCGTCATAAAGGGACTACTAACAAGCATCACAGCTCAAGAACTCTCCGATGAACTCACCACTCAAGGATTTGAAATAATACACGTACGTCAATTCGGCAACGCCGACAAAAAACTTCAACCACATGGTCACTCTCAAAAATTCAATCGAGAATAAAAACATCTTTAAAATAGACTACCTATTCTACATGGCCGTCAAAGTAGAAAGATATAAATCAAATACTCCTGCACAGTGCTTCAACTGCCAACGATTCGGACATTCAAGTCTACACTGTGGATTTGCGCCAAGATGCGTCAAATGCGCCGGTTCGCATGAAGCAAAACACTGCTCCAAAACTAAAGAGGAAGACCCAAAATGTATCAACTGCGACGGAAACCACACGGCGAATTACAAAAAATGCCCTACCACTTTGGCAGCAATAGAGTCCAAACGTAAAACTAGACAGCAATCTCAAGTCATAAAAACACAAACATACGCATCCGAAACTTCAAAACCACACAGTCAGCAAACAACATACCCACAACAGCAAAATCCTACTAAAAACGAACGTCAACATCAACCATCATACGCAAACGCAGTATCAAACAATCCTACACCACCGCCGAATTATTCATCTCAACACAAACAACGACTCATCGCTCTACTAACAGAAACCATATTACAAATTTCAACTTCAACAGATATAAAAGAAACAATCAAGTCAGCCCTATCGGCTATGCTTTATATTATTCAAAATGTCTAACATTAGAATCTTATTCTGGAACTGCAGGGGCGCAAAAAACAAACGCCTAGAACTGCAAAATCTAGCCTCCGACGAAAACATAGACATTATACTGCTAAACGAAACTCATCTGAACAACTCCCAAACATTCAAACTACCAAATTTTCACACTTACACTACAAACCGTCAAGCAAAACCCGGAAAACCATCTTACGGAGGCACAGAAATTCTAATAAACAACCAAATAATTCATCAACAAGTAAAAATCAACACAACATCAATAGAAAATACAACCATACACATCCAAACGAACAAAAAAGAACTCAGACTCTCAGCGGTATACAAAAGACCAAATATACAAATTCTCACTTCAGACATCGAAGCTCTACTAAACACAAACAAATACGCAATAATAGCAGGTGACCTGAACGCAAAACACCAATCCTGGAACAGCAGAACAGACAACCGTGCAGGAATCACACTCTCCCAATACTTAGACACCAGACGCGACACAACCGTCGCAGCACCGAACACACCTACTCACTACCCGGACAACATTAACCACAATCCAGACATATTAGACATAGCCTTACTAAAAACAGGCCAAACAGGCTTCAGCATCGAAAACCTGTCAGCAGAACTCTCTTCGGACCACACACCTATCGTCATAGAACTTCAAACACACGCCACCCGCACAACACCACCAACACCGGCCAAACACATTGACTGGATCTCATTCCACAACGACACAAAAAACATAAAATTCACCTCAACCAAAAACCACAACACTGATCAAATCGACAATGACATCGAAGAATTAACCAACATACTGACAAACACGCTCAACAAAAATACCATCATCACGACGCCCAAAGAAATAAAACGGAATTTACCAATAAACATATTAAACGCAATACGCAAAAAACGAAAACTAAGAGCATCGTGGCAACAGACAAGAGACCCAAACATCAAATCAATGCTTAACAAGCAAAATTCAATAGTACGAGACCTGCTTCAATCATACCGAGACAACGAATGGACAAATTTCCTAGGACAACTCGACCACACAACCCAAGGTTGGGCTAAAATCTACAAACTCAATAGGACACTAATGCGCAAACGTCCCGCAGAACATCCACTAATCGACAAAAACGGAAACCTTCAATACGACGCTGAAACCAAAGCCGAAATATTTGCGGACAGCATGGAAAAACAATTCAAAACTAAATCAAACAAAAATTGGATAGATGATCTAGTCAGCGAAACTATCGAACAACACGACAACTTTATATACACCAAAAACACATTCTTCTCCCCCGGAGAAGTCTGGAACGCCATAAAGAAACTTCCAAACAACAGAGCCCCAGGACCCGACGGAATTACTAACAGCTGCCTCAAAAACTGTGACAGGAAAGTCACCCTGCATCTATGCAACATTTTCAACCGATGCGCCAGACTAGAGTACTTCCCTCAAAAATGGAAACTAGCCACAATAATCATGCTGCCCAAAATAAACAAAGATGTCAAACAACCAACAAACCACAGACCAATCTCTCTACTAAACACTTTAGGAAAAATATTCGAAAAACTAATTCTAAATAGACTACTCATCTTCACTTCTAAATACACCAGACCAGAACAACACGGATTCAGACCAAACCACAGCACCACCACTCAACTAATCAATATCGTAGACGACATCTCAAACAGCGTTAACAAAAGACTAAAAACAGCTACAGCATTCATCGACATAGAAAAAGCATTCGACAAAGTTTGGCACGAGGGCCTAATCTACAAACTCATACAACTTGAAATACCAACGCAACTGTTAAACCTAATTAGATCATTCCTAAACCACAGAAACTTCAAAATCAAAATCAACGACAAATTTTCCACATTAAGACCTATCCAAGCCGGAGTTCCACAAGGCTCCTGTCTATCTCCCCAACTTTTCTCTATCTACATCAACGATATGCCACAACATCAAAACTCAAAAACCGCACTATTCGCCGACGACACGCTCTTCTACACCACCGGTACCACCACAAACATAGCCGTCAAAAGACTACAACAACAAATCGACTTAGCTTCTGTATGGTTCGACGAATGGAAGATTTCAATAAATCCACAAAAAACACAAGCAATCATGTTTTCAAAGAAAAAGCCATTTCACACAAATAAAATTTCTATACACAATAAGTACATCAACTGGACCAACAAAGCAAAATATCTAGGCGTCACAATAGACTCCAACCTCAACTTCAACAACCACATCAAAAACACAATTAATAAAACGAAAGTCGCCAAACACTGCCTATTTCCAATAATCAACGGCGTAAGTCCTCTACCACTACATATGAAACTTCACATATACAAGGCATACATACGTCCAATGATAACCTACGCAGGCCCAGCATGGGCATCCAATATCTCAGAACGCAGCTGGACGGAAATAGGGAGAGCTCAATCAATTATTCTCAGAATGATCACAAACAGCGAATGGTTCGTCAGCAACTACACCATAAGAAAATCAGCAGGCATTCCATCAATCAAAGACTACATACACTCCGAAATAGCAAAACAAAAAACAATCATCACAAACTCCATCTACCCTCACATATCGAAAATAAGTAAACGAACTCCAGCAAAAGAACTTTTCAAAAATAGACCAATCAAATTTTAGCAAAGCAAAACACAACAATAACGGTGAAATCTACAATTAACTAACAATCAACCAACCACATCATTCTCTCTGGAAGAAGCAATGCTTGAAACAGAGTAAAGTACACCAAAGCAAAGAAGAAGAGAAGGGAGACGAACACTCACTCCATCAACTTCCTTCAAACTGTCAATAACTTTCAAGATTCACTTTGAAGCCCGGAGCCAAAACAAGCAAGCAACCGAGCGCAGCCGATCCAGTATTCAACGGCTCTCTACCTATACGGTATCGACGACTCGGCCCAGCCAGCCCGAAGTGCTCCAGTATTCAACGGCTCTCTACCTATACGGTATCGACGACTCGGTCCAGCCAGCCCGAAGTGCTCCAGTGTTCGACGGCTATCTACCGTTGTGCCACCCGCTGCCTTGGCCTGGACTTGCCGCGGCTACATCACCAATCTCATACGTACCGGTCACTCTCGCCGCCGGAATCAGTAATCGTCTCTAGGAGATTGTGAGCGTCTCGGCGTGCTGATATACCGCCCGCTGCCAGTGGGACCCGAGCACCTGCGAAGTGACGACGCCGATCCCGTCTGGACTGCGAACAACCTAAAACGGCACTTTTCAGGGCCACCAAAACCAATCCCCCCCGGCGCGCCTCTCTAGGCGATCGTCAAGAAGCCACTCGATCAACCTGCAACTTCATCGAGTTCGCGGGACGGTAGTGCTGGTTTCTACCCTAATTTGTATTATAATTTATAAGTATATTGACATAACCTGACACTGTTTCATTACTGCGCCTCCTCAGGCCCAGGACCGCCCGTCGCGGTCGCTTCTCCAAGCTTGCCGCGCGGCCCGGGTTAACTTGTCCCCCCCAATATCTTATATTGTGCACACATTATTTTAATATAGATAAAACCTGATTACCTAAACCATCGAGTAATTATTTGCGTACGGCAAGGCCTTCATAAGCCTCCGTATCAGATTGAAATAATGGCGAGATCGGAAAATCTTTCTTGAACCATAGTTGTAGTCTGTAAATAGTTTTCAATAATTTTTAATTTCGAAAAACTTCTTTCGTGACTAGCCGTAGTTATGGGCATTGTAAGCATAATCCTCAAAGCTATGGAAATATACGTAATAATAAAAAATATTAAATAGATACCTAATATAACTTTTTCTACAATTTATAGTTCAAAACAAGTTTTATAAACCTATATCTAATGAACTAATAAAATATACCACTTGAGTTTCAAGCGCGAGGCCCCTACATTACGTGAGGCCCGGGGCATTAGTCCCGCAAGCCCCCCCCCAAAAAAAAAAAGAGCGGCCCTGCTCGTGTGTAACACTGTCGCGGCGTCGAATCTATTTCGAATCGAGTGCAAAACAGTTACACGCCTGAACAGTGATGATAAAAACGTACGAGACGAACGACGAAGAAATACTAATAATCATAATGCCGGGAAAAATACAAATAATATGACGGCGATTGTTACGATAATATCGACGACGACGACGAAGATGATATTTTGTTACAGTGGCGGCTTGTGCCTAGATGTGCAGGTGTGCGCACACCACATAGATTATTAAAGATAAAATAGCTAAAATATATTTTAATTTTATCCATTAAACTGTATTTATTCCATAATACAAAATTATTAGTTTTATAAACGTGAAACGCTTGAATTCGAAAATATCACTCCTAAAATTTAGATGAGTTATGTAATAAATACGCACCAACTGGTGTGCTGTTCGGGCTGCACACCGAGAGTCCATGTAAAATACGTTTAGTCGATGAGTGTGGGGTATTGACGAATAAATGGAACCGTGGTGTGCACCTACTGCTGCACACTCGATCACAAATTTAATTTGTATACGCTATTTCAATAACAAAGTTATATAACTGTTTGCCACTACTAAAGAACGAAAACTTTACTTCATATATAAAAATATGTAAGTTTTTCATTTATTTTTTAAAATTGTTTTTAGTTACGACACCGTTTCTTGTTCTGACAGTAGATAAAATTTACACCTGGTTATATGATATATGTATTTAAGTAAATCTATTATTTTCTAAAATTATGGTTAATTATCATTTTATTAAAGTAAATATTTTAATATTGACTTGGACGTGATTAATTTTAATTTATTTTATTAATATACATTTTCAATAATTGCACACCACCCATTTTGAACACCACGAGCCGCCACTGTTGTGTTATTATTGCGATGACGACAATAATGACGATAATGGGTGTTTACTCGACTAAAGCGTCGCCTTCGCACACGCTGACGTTTACACGATGGCGTAGTTATGATCTCCAGCCCCGATTCCGACGTGCCGGGGCCGAAGGAAGAGCCTCGTGTTTTTAAGTCGTAATACATGTATATCGTATATATGTATTATACAGGGCGTTCCAAAATGATTCATCCGATTTTGGTAGACTATAAATATTGTTCCTGTAATTTAAGGTAAACGAAACACCAACCATCTGAAAGGTGGGGTTATCGAGTTGTTATCGATTGCCGATAGTTGGCAATAATGTGCAGTTCAGTCGCCTTTTCCAGAAAAAAAGTATACGGACCATTTTTCTTTGCAATGGGAACACAATAACAGGAACTTCATACCTACAAATTATTAAGGATTGGCTATTCCCACATACTGCAAGCCGATGGAGATGATTTCATTTTACAATAAGATGGAGCACCACCACATTGGTCCATAGAAGTATGAAAATGTCTTAACGATCAGCTACCACAGCAATGGATCGGTCGCTGTAGTGCTAATGACGCTACATTTTGTCCATGGCCGCCCAGTTCACCGGATCTTAAAATTTGTAATTTTTTTCTCTGGGGTTACGTAAAAAGCATTGTTTGTGTACCTCCTCTTCCAAAAGATCTTGACGAATTGAAAAGTCGCATTACAGACGCCATCAACTTGGTTACAGTCGACATGCTTCAAAAAAGGTTTATGAGGAATTTGATTATCGCTTAGGTGTGTGTCGTGCAAGTAAGGGGGTAACATTGAACATTTATAAGCATTGGTCCTAAAACTTAAAATGATTCATTAAAATGTAAAATATATTCTAACACGATTAATCGAGTTTTACAATAAATATGATTTTTTGAAATCGGATGAATCATTTTGGAACACCCTGTATGTGTGTGTGTGAAAACTGCATTCATTCGACGGTCGCCGTCTCGAGCATTATCTGCACTCGACTTTTAGACGTTTTTAATGGGTCCATTTACGATTTATGCGAGAGAAAGACCGATAGAGTCTGTGTGTGCGAGAGAGAGACAGAGAGAGAGTGCGAGGGAGAGGTAGAAATAGTTCAGTATGTCGCGTCACGTCACCACACGGTATATATGAAACTATTAACGAACCCGATTGTCTGAGGGATAAAAATGTATGATTTTGCTACGCGGGTCGCGTATGCCCACGCGATTTACTCCTGCAGACCTGACGGAGCCGTGAGTTAAATCGAGATCTGAGCGAATTCTGGTAGCGCTGCGAACCCGAAGACAACCCCGTTGCCGTCCCAAATAGAAACAATTAAGGCCGGGATTTAAATGCCCTAAAAAAACGCAAAAACACCGTTAAAAAAATGCTAAATTGACTTAAAAAACTCCAAAAAATTCAGCATAATAATGCATTTAAATTTTATTTGTTTTAGTTTGAAAATTGGAAAAAAAATTTTTTAATGATACTGCAGTAGTGTATATTTTTTGGGGGTTTTTTTTTCAATGTCATATTTAAAAATTTTTTTTTTACTTATAACAATATCACTAATAATAATAATCATAATATTAAAAAAAAAAAAAAAAAAAAAAAACATTCAATTCGAAAATATTGTTATATGCCGAGAGTGCCACGGCTGTGAGAAAAGTATGCGGTCAAATAAGATCGCGTGATTTTTTCAGTCCTCAGCGAAATATCACCACCAAACGACCCGAAAAAAAAATACAACTTTATTAAAAATTCCAGAACGAAATACCCCGGGGTACCACGGCGGCTGCGGGCCTCGAACGTTTTCGTTTTTACGGCATTTTTTTCGGCAACACAATTACGCACGACGTTACATAACAAATGTGCGGTGTATTTCCACAACACCGACGTTATCGGACGATCTCGATTTATCGACACTCGCGCAGATTCACGTGGTCCACGACAGTACATCACCATGAATCGGCTTTGGCCCGGATCGTTTATCAATATTAGGGCTCCTCGAACATGGAGACATCAGGTATAAAATATAGGTCTCGAGTAAAAAAAAATATATAAAAAGTGAGATGATGGTGGTACAAGTTCGTCCTTCATCCCTTCGGTCATCGGACAAGATATTGGTGATGAATGTATTAAGTTTTAAAGAAATGATGACTCACTTCTTTAGTATAAAACGATTCTGAGCAAAGCTTCAGTGTTATATAATATATTATTATTTAAATACTGTTTACGTATTTTACGGTTTTTTGTATAATTTTTGGTAAGTTATAATAATTTATTAAAGTGTGTATAAAAAAAAAACCTGACTTACGATTTTTGAATTTTTGTTAGGATAATTAGGTAGGTATGAGAAAGGTCATATTACATTTTCAGAACTTTTTGTCAAATATTTAAAATTATATTACATAAAAACTTTCAAACAATTTGGTAAATTAAAAGTTATATATTTAAGTCAAAAGTGCTATAATTATTCTGAAAATGTTGTCCAATATAAAAAAGTATGTATTTGATATTGGATAAAATTTTCAAGTTTCTAGCTTCAATACTTTTCGATTTGTGACTAAATACCTAAAATCTGAACAGTGAAAATCTCGTTTACGACGGATTTTTACCGATTTTACCGTTTTTACTCAGTTTTTCGATCGTTATTCTTGATTACTGGAAAAACTATGGAGATTTTGGAAAAATGACCTCTTTAAAGTACCATCTCAGTTCAACTTCAAATCTAAAAAGTTGCTGGACGAAACTTTTGGACAAGGATTTCTATACGAAAAAGTGTTAATAGAAAAAAAAAAGAAAAAAAAAAAAGAAATAAACATCATAGTAAAACCATACGATTTTCGCTTCACTCAGAATCTAAAACATATAGACTTTATATACTTAACCGTTTTTAGTCGTCGGTATGTTTTTTTTTTTTTTTTTGTCATCGAATCTGTATAAAGTTTTCTTGTAAGACAACAAATATTTGTTCAGCCGAAAATTTAAAAATACTGTTTTATCGGTGTTCTAACCTAACCGGATTGATTTAATGATGAACATTTTATAGTTAAAATCGACACAAAAAAAACAATCAGTTCCCTAAACATCGTATGATAATTTACTCAAACGTTTAAACCGAAAAAATTCTGTTAACGATTTTTAAATTTTTGCAATATCACTACTTAACCCTTGAATGTTTACTGTTACATTTTCTCAACGTGTTTTAAAAACGATAAAATATCGTTATATACGAACTATTTTTGCTATTTAGCACTATTCATCAGTTTATAAACAAACTAATCGATTATTTAACAGTATTGATTTTAAATCAAATATCGGAGGGAAAAGTGTTAGAAATGTTTACATTTTAACATAATGTTCGTATGTTTTTTAATTTTTTTTTTATTTAAAAGAACCATGTGTTTAAGGGTTAAATATGTATGAATATGGTTAAAATAAACTTTTAATAGTTTTGGTCCAATATCTAAATTGTTATTAGAAATGAACTTTAAAAAAAAAAACAAAGTATTCTCCAAGTTTTTTTCAGTCTAAAAGTCGTCAAATTTTTATGAAATTCACGTAAAATATGTAACAATATTCCATAAATATATGGTGAAAACTTCAAGTTTCCAATAACGTTTCTGGAGGTCTATTCAAAAAAGTATTTTATCACGATTTCGTAGTTGCTCAATATCGTAATATTTTTTGTTTAAGTCAAAAATGACGAAAAAAACGGTATTGCATTTTAAAAATAGACTTGCCGAATATAAAAATAAATACATTAATAAAATGTCCTGTAAAATCTAATCGATTTCATCCAGGGACTCCGTATACCAGATACGAGCTTTACACGGCAGGTGTACGTTTCGGCTCTTATCATTATCATCGCTGTGACGACTGAATTGATTATCATTATTATTATTGTATACATATGACATTATATCCCGGCGTTGGTTACACATATAGTATACCGTATACAGGAACAAATTAGGTAATTAAATGTGACATGTGAATGTAACATAAACAAAAAATAAATAAATCAATAAATAAACAAATAAATACATAAATAAACAACACGATCAGTGAATAAAATAAAATAGGACAAAATAAAAATAAAATAATTAAATATCTAGGTAGCACGAGCCGAGTAGCTAGCTGGTATATGGTTTGATTACTGATTTCAAAACTGAACGTCTAGATTTTCCATCCACTGATTCGCTTCCTGATTTTCTTTGTGGAGTTTTTCGATACCTACCACTGACAAATGTTGTCTTAGGGCATCATTTAATTGATCACGTCGTCGAACGACCGCGAAATCACACGAAACGAAACGGACGAATCGAACACACGAAATCGACGGATTCGATTAGTCTCGGCGATCGATTGGTTTTCTTCGGAAAACGTTCCGCATCGCGTTCGACGTAATATTTTCCCGAAAACGAACGCTTGGAAAAAAAATTACCTTGAAAATGATCTAAAAAACGAATTAAGTAAGTGAAAAAAAAAGTATTTATAAATAATAATTTTTATTATAGATATGGGCGTGATAATGGGTGTACCTAATAGTAATTTTTTACTACTTGTCCAAATCCAAAGTTAGATTATAAATAAATTAAATTTGTTTCCAAAATTGGGTTCAACACTTGCTCTAAAATCTAAATTGCCCTACATTGTACAAAAACTACAAAAAAATTACCTAAAAGAAGAAAAAATGTCTTGAAAATGCCGAAAAATGCAAAAAAAATTCAAAATAAAATTAGAATATTCTGCATCAAGAGAGCATGAATCAAATTTTTAGCTAGGATAGCATTGTATAGTATCAAAGGAAAAAAAATGCAAAAGTCATCAACATCCTAACTCTAGTTATTAATAACGATCGCGTCCCATCGTATTATGTCGTGCACGCGCACACCGATATCGAGTATCCCGTTCGCCGGCACGCCCGAAAATATTTAACTCTTCCGTAGGTACTTCCGACCCGCCACCGCCGCTGCCGCCGTCGTCACGGTCGTATACGGGCACCCGCCCATTGACGTGCACTACGGTAAAATCTACTCGAGACGTCGTTTGATTTACAGACCGAATTGAATAGGTTTCTTCTCCGTACGGTCGAGATTTTTCATTTCGGGGATGATTCGCGACCGAATCAGACCGAAACGTCTGTGCAGTTGATATTAAAACGCGACCCGATCGGCGGATCTACATTTTCGAATATAAAAAAAAAAAAGAAAAGAAACGTCGTCTATCACAAATATTACAGTATATATATATATATATATATATATATATATATATATATATATATATATTAATATATATATATATATATATATATATATATATATATTTATTTATTTATTTTTATTTATTTATTTAGATTAAAATGTCTCAGCACATTACATGCTGTTACAAGCCCGTTTGAAAATTACGTTAAAGTTTAAGATATTGCGAATACAGTAGAACGTCAATAATCCGGACTTATTGGGGTTCTACGTTGTCCGAATCAATGAAAGTCCGGATTGAACGAAATAACTAAAAATCGTAAATTATTAATTTAAAAAAATTGTATTGCGTGTTTTATTAAACCATATATATTATCAAACCTAAAAAATAGTCCATACATGATGAAAGAAAAACGGAAATAAAAAATGAAATAAATAAAATCGCTTACTAGTAAAGAATACGAAACACTCCGAAGCATATCAATCAACCGACTGACGTTAGTCGTTAAATAACAGAAACTAATAACTAAATATCTAAATACTGTTATACGTACACAGAATATTATATTGAAGTATATAAATGGATCACGATAATTGGATAACGTTACTAGTATTGATAAATATGTAATCGCAATGACCCGCATTAATGGGACATTTTTAGAACTCATGTTTTCATGTTTATTTTAATCTGTAGCGGCATTTAGCGTAATTTTCGTACGATCGGTTTAATTACGTATATTATAAACATCTGTCTGGATTAAGCAAAGTCCGGACTAAAGAGGTCCGGGATAATGAGAATCTACTGTATTTTGATTGATGTATACATTTTAAAGTTCGTGTTTGTAGTGGTAAATTGTGGTTGGTCTTCGTCTTTGCTTTGGTCTGGTACAAGGAGATCTTGCGGTAGACGTGGTTTTTCAAGCGCCGATTTGTCGTTTTGATTCCCAGATTGTAAAACGCCATCGGACGTTTTGAGTTTTGAGTGAAAGTTTCGAAATTGTGTTTTTATCCATTCTCGGAGAAGAGGGATTCCTGTGTCGTTGTGGATTTGTCTATTCCTCATGAACCACGGTGCTTTGAGACGTATTCTCAGAAATTTATTTTGAAGGATTTGAATTTGGGTTTTTTTCTGAAGAGGAAGTTGCTGCCCAGATTGGGCAGGCGTAAGTTATCAGTGACCGGATTATTGAGGTGTATAGTGAGATGGACGATTTAATTTCGGGGTTCGATTTAAAGTTATCTAGGGGACGACGCGACGTCGTTCTCGATCCGACAGTAAACATTCAAATGATATTTTGGTTTTCTTTTTCTCTTCGTTAAAGGTTCCTGAACATTAGAGTACAGCTAGTGTGTTTGTTACGGATCAGTCACGTCTAATCACTAAAAATAGAACTGTTATAAAACGGCGACACAAGGTCCTGTACAAAGGCACCCACAATACAGGGGACAAAAGGAACCATTGCCCCCCTACCCAGGAATTTTCGAAACTTTTTTAAATGTTATATCACTATTATTTACATTATAACACAATTTTTTATAAACACGTAAATTTAATAAGTATTAGTTATAAGAGTTATAAATCACGTTCGTATAAGGTCTTTCGTGATGATAATATTATATTGTTTAGTTCCTTTGGTATATTTAGGGCACGATGCCGTTTTAAGGCACTGGAAATAATATAATAAAATTGAAAATAACCCTTTTCATTTGGTGATTAAAATTTGACCTTGCCCCGAGTGGGATTTTATCTTAGGGTGGGTGCGCTTGTTCCTATTTTATAAAGCGTTTGGTGATTGTTTTTATGAAAATCTCAAAAACAACCAAATCAACGAGACGAATGAGGTCGCGTTGTTTTTTGGTCATCGTGGAAAATCTCCGGTTCGAACAAGTGCTCTTCAATAAATCGGGCTGAATATCAGTTTTCAATATTCGTCTTAATCTCTCCCAGTTCTAATTCAGCGTATTCTTTTTATTTTTGTTTTTTTTGTTTCTTTTTTTTTAACCTGCCATCATGTGATTTTGTCCGTGCCACCGTCTGACATTTCGCTGGTACGCGTACCACAGTCCGAGAAAAGTCTGCTTTAGACGGTGTTCGCGAGCAAACATTTCGGTTTCGTATCGGTTGAAAGCATACCGAAGAACGAGACAAAAATATTTCAACCGAATACACGATGTTTCGCGACAAGGTACGCTCAAACTGAAGCGGTAGCGGCAGTGATATTTAATGACCATACGTTTTAATACGAGCACACTCACTATCGCGAAATTAATACCACGGCGAAAATGTTACAGCAACATTGAGCGCGATATTTTTATTTTTCGCTACAGACACTGTGATTTTCGCTTACCGCTGCGATAATCAGTAGTGAATTCCCAACTATATACGCATATCTACATTACGTATATCATCACTACATATTTACATTACTTTACGTATATCTTTATTAATACAATTTAAAATTGTATCAAAACAATTTGATGTCATTCGAAAACAAATGAAATTGCGTCATTTCGTAACTGAGCCATTAAATTATTGAATTCGCCTAAACTTTCTCTTTTGGTATTAATTTCATGAACCCCTTTTCGTTTTTTACGTCTAAAAATTAAATTGTTCATCATTTTTTTTTTCATTATTTGTTAATGTAACAGCCCAAACCGTATTTAAAATCACATTAAAAGTTTCAGTTAATAAATTATAAGCCTATGGTACCTCTTTTGTTCTTCATAATCTATTACGGCTGCTAACAGTAATACATATTCTTTATCAGGACTTGAACTTTCATAATATATATATATATATATATCCATGGTATAATAAAAATTTAAAGAAATAATTAGCAATTTTATTTTTATGTACTTTCTTTAAATTATTAATATTATTTTGTAAATAAATTGTATATTCCGGTAATAATTATTAATAATGTTCTGTTTTATTTCCGTATTCGTGTTATTATTATATTTATTTTGATTTCTCATTCAATTATGTTATGCTAATAAGAAATTTGATAAACTGTTTCGCAGTGGATTCGCAGTTTATTGCAAATCGATTTGCGACGCAGTTTTGTACGCGTACGTGCCACGTAAGACGCACAGGCGTATTTAAGCGCAGGATACCTAGGCTGGAGCGTACGTATTAGGTTTCTACAGAAAAAAAAAACGTATGCGACGTTTATTGATTTTAAATTAAAGTTTTGAATTTTTAGTTTAACCCTTAACTAGTGACGTGGTTTTTTGTAACATTAATAGTGATGTGTGGTATGTCATACCGCACCGCATTTAACGATGATTGTAGCTTAAGTTTATGTCGAAAATAAAACAAATTTGTACACTTTAGATTCTATAACTTATATACCAGTTTATCTCACAAAAAAAAAACAGGATAGGTAAAGAATATACGTTTTTAGGTTTAATTTAGTAAGAATATTTTTAATTTTATTTCATACTTTTTCTTTAATGTTAAAATGGCTATAACAATTTACATTTTACATGAACTAATGAAATAATATTACAGAAATCAACTATGGAAATGTAGCTTTTCCAATATATAATTATTTATGAAAAAAAATTAATATTTAATAAAACAAAACAATGACTAAAATACCCTTTTTTGTCTGTAAAATAAATAAAAATGTTTGTATAAAAAACGTATTAAAATTAAAACATTTATGATAAAACTAATAACTAACATCAAATAAAATATACTTTCATTCACCAATGAGACATGACTTGCAAACTTTTCCAGAACACTCCAGGCAGATGGGATCTCCACATAAATGACAAACATAAAATGTTTTCCTTTTTATTTTCGGTGGACAAATTGTACACGTTTTTTTTTACTTCGAGCCGTTTGTCGAAAACATACTTAAAATATTATCTTGAGATAAATTATCTGTCACACATAACTTTTTCGAAGGACCTGGTTCGCAATCCATTTTTAAAATGTTTTACAAAATGTGTAACGTGCCTTGTGTGTGTATCGTGCCTACCGGAAAAAAATTACGTAAACAGTGACGTGCGGTATCACATACCGTTTATCAACTTTAAAATACACTGATAGTTAACTCAGCTGATTTGAACACTTATTAGCAGTTGTTATCGATTCATATAGTTTAAACTTAAAGGTATATACTACAATCGATGCTTTGTTCCAACTAATAAGAAAAAAATTGATAAAATAAAAATCCGAGCGGTATGAGATACCGCACGTCACAAGTTAAGGGTTAAAGTCGAAAACATTTTGGTCTCGATACTGCGGTGCGGGCCTTTGGCGAATACAATGTATATTTTATTGTGGCTGTGTATAGGCTTATTGAGCAAGATTACGAAATCGGATTTATGATCAGAGACACTAGGTAGAAAAGGTTCAAAAGTTTTCGAGTGAAACTTTTCATGAAACCCGAAGAGTTTCTGGGCTGTTGAAATGAAAACTATCGATACTTTTCAATATTATAATTATTACGCTTCGTGAACTTTGGAAATTGACGAGTATTTCAACGTATCATGGGTCGCAGCCAGGGGTGGATCTTGGATATTTTGACAGGGAGGGGCACACATAAATTGTATGATTTGAATTAGGTATACTTAATAATAAATTCTATCAGTTTTGAACAATATTAGTAATATATTAATACATTGTTGATTACATAATATCACACTACAAAATGATAATGAATACCTAGGTAAGTTATTATACATAAGTGTCCCGGCAGCAATGTCAACGCATTTTCCGGGGCATCATCGATTCAAAACTGAAAAAAAAAGTTATTATACATATAGGTTGTCGTTAATAAGAAAAACTATGTTTATAGATTCTCATACTTTATATAGCCTTATATAGGTCGAATTGAAGTCTTCGTTTATGTTTTTTAGCAAACATGTCTAGGACTTCTTCTGGTTTCACTTGATCATCGTTATTTATTTGTAACATTGCTAAGCCATTAAGTCTATTCTGGCCCATTTTTGATCGTAGGTAAGTTTTAATTGTTTTTAAGGAACTGAATGTCAGCACTTGCTGTTGTGATAGGTATAACACTAAGAATTGTTAAAAGGCGTTTAACGTTAGGGAACATAGATGCATATTTAAAAGCTTCCATTGAAGAATCAACCTTTTCCGACTTATTTTTCCAAAATTTTTTCCATAAATTTAATTCTCCTCGAAGTGCTTCAATACTATGAGGTAAATCTGCTTCATATGTCCGAGCCGCATTCAATATTTTATCGTATGGAGTTTCATAGGCAAAATAAGAATTTAGGAATAATTAATTGAAAGAAAATTGACAGGGGGGCACGTGCCCATGTGCCCCTCCCCTAAATCCACCCTTGGTTGCAGCGTTAGTACTATCTATTTTTTTAGCAGATAATGCCTAAGGCTGTTTGATAGTGAATTTCCAATACTGCCGCGTGATTATTCGGAATTTCAATTACCGATGTTTTGATCGCTTGCCGTTTACAGTGTTTGGTATCGTAACAGTAACGATGTACGAGTATGTCTCGTATGTCTGTGTACGTACACAGTACCGCCGCAACAACAGGGGACGCTGAGAATGCGTTGCATTCCCTGGCAAGAGATACATTTTTGGATAAGGGCTCCTCGTTAAAAGTATTATTATAGTATTAAGAATAATATTATTTATACATTTTATTCATGAATATAAAAAAAAACAAAAATTATGTTAATAACTTAACTTGGTTACTAAATTAATAAACATTGACACATGGCTATACATTTTTTGTGTAGGCATGTGTTTTTAATAAATAATCAGTATATTGATATAGCGTTATTTAAAGCGTAGTGAGCATTATTTACTTTTTTTTTTTTGTATATTTAACCCTTTTTAAACAGTGGAACCTATAAAATGTTTTATTTAATATATAAAATACCACAGGAGAAAAGGGTTACAAATATGATATACTAATATATTTCTTTTAAAAAAATGTAGAGAAAAGGGGGGCCCATAATTCTGTCTTGCATTTGGGCCCACTAATAGCAAGTTGTGGCACTGTACAATGTACATACATGTACACAAACACACACACTCACACACACACACACACACACACACACACACACACACACACACACACACACACACACACACACACACACACACACACACACACACACACACACATTGAAACATGCCTATTGACAAGAGTTAAAATTAAATTTGGCGATAATCTTTTATGATTTTATTTTTATTTTATTATTATTATTATTATTATTTTTTTTTTTTAAATGTATTTTCTCAGTTCATGAAACGGACTATCCACACGGTCATTTCATGAACTGGGCATTTTTTTATTAGACATTTTTTTTTTTTTTTTTTTGCACAATTCGTGAACTGGGCATACTAAAAATCTGTCAAGTTCATGAATTGGATAGCAAATAGACAGGTATTTATAAACATGTAATACGTAGACGATGATTGTCTTGTAAGTTATTATTCAATTATAATTTAATTTGTTTTCATTTTATTATTTGCAAATTTTAAATTTACACAAGTATAAAACAATCATAAAATAGAAGATTTTTCAAAAAAAAAAAAAAAAAAGAGAGAGATTTTATAAAAATACACGATGGCCACAATAAAAATGTAATTTATTTTAATATTAGTTTTTTTTTTTTTTTTAATTTCAGTTGTATACGAAATATAAATAATACGTAAAATAAATAGTGTTGTATGTATAGTAAATGTACAAAAATAATTTTAAAAAACATACCGAGTTAAATAAGAAAAAAAAAAAAAAAATGTATAAACGTGTCCATTTCATGAACTGAGCGAAAAATTGCCCATCAAACGAAATGAGCAATTTCACGTAGGGAGCATATCACAAGCTTGTACATTATACAACATGTAACTAGGTACATGATTTTTGTGAGTAAAAAAAAAAAATAAATAAATAAATCGTCGAGACATTATAATATACGGACCCAATTTAAGGTTCAAAATTTCAATTTTTTATATTCGAATTATTTCGTGAAATCGCGAAAAGAAGTTTCAATTTGGTTTCTACGGGTCAGTTGAAAGCGTGAAAATTTTTCGTGTCTGTTGACGATACGAGTCGTTTTTAAATGTTCACCCCGCATTCGCGTGAGAGTGTCTAAAACGAATATCCGTTTGCCGACGAGGCGACGGGCCCGTGACTCGCTAACGCGTCGTGGACGTGACAACCCGGTGACAAATCCACACCATCCGTCAAGCGTGGTGCATACGACACACGATCCTGGTGGGTGGCGGAAAGGAAGGGAACGGCGTCGTCACACTACTATCGACTGAACGAAAATTAAGTCGGCCGCCTGTAGGTAATATTATTTTTTATTTATTTATTTATTTATTTTTTTTTTCGTTCCTAAATCTGTCCGCCACGGTCGCGAGAGAAAATATTAGTTTTTTTTTCAACAGCTAACGACTCGACGTTTTATAAAACGAACACGACGTTTGGTATTCCACCTACGCGTACGGTGCAAATATAAAATATGATTACGTATTTTATTTATGTTTTTTTTAAATTTTTTTTCGTCATCTTCTCACTCCGTCGTGTCGGCAACGTTTATAGTATAACGATAATATTATAACGAGAGGTCATTTTTTAAGTGTAGCCGTTCGATTGTCATCGCGTGCTCGGAGTGCCAAACTGTTCGCCACGAGAATAAAAATCAGTAATAATAATAATAATAATTATAATAATAATGATAATGTGTTTGTAGTAATACCCCGAAACGTCGTTTTACCGTTCAGCGATATATTTAAATACATAATTGTTTATTTTTTTGCGTTTTTTTTTTTTTCAATGACGGCCGAATTAAAAACTTTATTTTCACTCGGTCCTCGAACACAATTTTATTCACTGTGCGGAAACACTTCATCACTTTTCGCAAGGAAAAAAAATCACGTGCAATTTCAAGATACATTTACCTGCTTTTGTGAGGGCGTAATAAAAAATGTGAGAGACACTCCCAAAGATACGTTAATGTCGTTACAAACACCATGAGCGTATAAAATTGAGTCACGTACGAGTCAGTGGTTGGCATTTTGAACATTTACGAAAATATACAAATATATATATATATATATATATATACATATATATATAGGATATAAATATATATATATATATATATATATATATATAGCATATAATTATATAGCATATAATTAGTTATCTATTATAAACCTTACGATTTTAATATTTTCCGTGTTTTTTGAAAATATAAAAGGTTCTCATTTATTCAAAATTCAACCGATGTCAGCATTTTTTTAGTGGTTTTGAATTTTGGATTTTTTTAACTATGGTAAAATATGGGGTATGAGTTACACATTATTATGTTAAAAAAAAGGAACTTCAATACCTTTAACATACATATTTGGAGTGATAATTACTGACTTTACAATTAATTTACATACTGTATATCGTAACACCAATGCGACGAGACCGTAATAATATTGTTCTGTAATTATAACGTTGCGATCGAATCGCCGGACAAAGGGTTCTGTCGGACGGAGAGAAGAAGGGCGGTCACGTCCACCGGTGCACTCGAGTCGTGCCTTAATCAACACGAGTGAAACACCGTAAAAACAGGGTAAAAAAAACGATCCTTTCAAATGACACATGATGTTCACCCCGAGTACCTGGCCGACAATACGTATTCGAGTATAATAATTGAATTCGAGTTCATAATTTTTTATTTTTTATTTTAAACTCATCACGTCAGACGTCTGTCCGACGGGGTGTCCTAAGGCCTGTCCATACAAAGACGGAATGGCGATTTTGACACATTTTTTTTTTTTTTTTTTTATTAGTAAACTCTGTGACTAGCAGTGGCGTATTTAGGATTTTGCTGTCCTGGGTACGCGTTTTTTTCGGTAATGATCCAATACACCATCTATCGAGAACATTTTTTTGACCTACGGGTTTCTGTTTTTTTTTTTTTAATCGCAGTTTTTGCCGCCATGGCAACATTCAATACTTTTTTTGTCGACGAATCGGAGGATAATGGATAATTTAAATATCTAAATACGATTTCAAAAAACGGTCGACTCCTTAAATAGACAGACAACTCCAGAAAGAGTGGTAAAGACCATGTCAAAATCCAAAAATCACCAAACAAAAACCCAACATTTTACGATACCAATGCATGTCGACATGAAAAATACATTTACAGAAACCGGCTAAGTCAAACAATACCAATAATTAGTTATTGCAGACGGTAATGAAAAAGAATATCAAAAATATTTTTTTAATTCATTGATAGTACATATATCAAATTTATTTCTAAATTACATTTATGATGTAGATCGCGTATTGGACCATTACTATTCGTTTTACGCCCAATTTCCTGTCGTCCAGTTTTTATAGCGGCAATTTTTCTTACCCAAAAAACAAAAACTTACAATACTGCATTACTGCACTAACACTATCGTGCAGTATAAAAATCAGTAATTCGTTATCATAATATTGCCATCACACTGTCACAGCAGTCATCAACAAGTGACTTACATCATGGTCCACAACGAATCGGGTGCTCATTTTCAAAGTGAAAGACCAAAGGAAACGCTAATATTTTGACCGATTTTATGATGGTGAAAAAAAAATGCACAATTTGATTGTTGTACGTTCGGTATCAAAAAACGCAAATCGATTAGAGTGGTAATACTGTGTTTGGTTTTTGAACAGCCGACAACAAACAACAAACCGATACACGCACGCCAGTGTTCTGTACGGTCCCCTTTTTTTAGACCCGACCGGACTGATACATTATAACCAATACCAGAACTGGACCAGACCGATAAAAAAAATATTAGGGACTTACTGGACCGGACCGTTTCATGTTCAATGCATTAGAAAATACGAAGACTGTGTATCGATTTAAAAATATATATATATATATGAATAAGGCCGATCTGGACCGATGGTAAACAAATGATTTCCAATATTTAATCAGTCATCAAATATTTTTCTATTATATAAATATACTTAGAATACCCGTCCCGTCCACACTACCACACTATGCACTACCGGGAAGAATAATATTTATAGACCAATTGATCGTGTTAATTATATAATTATACATATATATATAATATATATATATATATATATAGAATCATATATTTTATATATTAAAATAAACCAGATTAAAATTGTTGAACTGAAATTGAAGGCAGCCGGACCGGACCAAAACATTTTAGAACATAATACACAAAGACCGAAAAAGACCGGACCGTGGTTGCAACGTTCCGATGGGAACGATATATTGATTTATTAGTCTAAGTCGATATATTAAGATATTTTATATCGATACATCCTCGCCGATATATCGCCTCGATATTATGGTGTCCTACGATATTTTAATACGATTGATCGTCGGGCGAAACCAACAGATATATTATACAATTATTGTAAATTATTTATTATGTTATGTTTAATATTATTACCTAACCTATGTTTAGTTTGTTTACTGTTTACACATTGCACCACACTTCTCCATTATTACATCGAAAGTCGATTTAGGTATATTGTACGTTTCCAGGGAATATTTACTACTTAACTATTATTAGAATAGTGTACTTGCACGAAAATATTTATCCATCATGGAATCATCTGTTCCTTCGGAAAGATTATTTTCAAAGGCTAGTTTGACGCTTTCAAAGTCAAAGAGTAGACTTCTAGAAAACATATTAAGTAAATTATTTTTTTTTAACTCCGTTAGCGATATAATCTTTGGTTCCATACATAATATATTTTTTAAATTTTGTTTCATATTTGCATATTTAATTTTAAAAACTAAATTTGTCTAAAATAACAAAAAAATAATTTTTTTTTTTCATTATTATTTACCAGGCATATATTGTAATATATAAAAATATTGTAATTTTAATTTATTAAAATTTTTCTGGTATTATAAATATTATTATAAACAAAAATATGTTGTACATTTTAAAAACATGCTTTGATTAGGAACCAAGTTTATTTGTCATTTATTCTATGGTAAGTACTGGTTATAAGTTACGACGTATGGTTATACATTACACAATTTATTGAAATAAACTATTACCTATCACCTACGTGTAAGTCTACAATCCTTTTTTAGTATTGGAAAATGTTTTCGATATATATAGATATATCGGTAAAATGGCGATCGATATGTCGTGCTATCGATATTGAGTATAGGATGTATCGAAATTACGATATATCGATGGTCAACGATATTTTGCTACTCATAGTTGGGTCCTGTAAACAAAGACCGAAAAGACTGGACCGTGGTCCGGTCTGGTCCGATCTAGACCGGTGTAGACCGGACCGTGCAGAATACTAACTTGCGCATATTATGGAATGTGGTGATTAATTTCACAAAACAGCTGTGTTAAAAGTAATACGATTATTATTTTTTTTTCTTCCTTAAATCATTATAAATCTGTTTTTGAAAGAAAAATCTAGTTAAATCCATCGTGCTCAAAAAAGTTCAGCCCCGGGCAATTTGCCCTGTTTGCTCCCCCCCCCAGTACACCACTGGTGACTTGGTTTAATTCTAAGAACTGTTTTTAATATGATGCGTGCGGCCCTTAAAATTGTTTAAGATTTATCTTTTTTTTCAAAAATAAGCGCATGCACCTTATTTGGTGTGTACGCGTGTGTCTTGAACGTAATACGTGTTATTCACGAGCATATAACACACTCATAACTCTATTTCAATGAGACATATATTTTTTTTTTTTCAAGAGGACCGGGAAGATATTTATTTGTTTTTAATGAACCCCCGACGATTCATTTTAATCAAATAGCATTTATTTAGACTCGAAAGTGATGGCCGGTAAAACTTTTCACGAAAAGTGGACTCACGATTCAGGAAAACTATTGTGAATGATTCGACGCGTTTTGAAAAGTGTATTGTTGTTTTCACTTTGAAAGCGACGATAAGGCGACGCGTTGAAAAATAATTTCCATCGCGCTTAATTGTGTAGATTAATAAATTGCACTTTTCTGTCAAAAACTTTCTTGAATTAAAACCGAATACACTTTTTTTTTCTTTTTTTTTTTTTTAAACGCGATTTCCAATCGATATAATTTAACATTCGAAAAATACCACCGGTTATTAAAGTCTTACTTATAGAGACTCGCAAAAGTCTTAATAATTATAATTTTAATAACGAACCGTTATTTGATTGAAGAATTTATAAGATAACCTGGTCTTATAGTTACCGTTCCGTTCGAAACGGTCAATTGTCAGATTATTGAATTCGGTTCTATTCTGTTCTTTTTGTTAATTTATTGAATATTTTACAGCAATTATCGGGAGTTAAATATTTAATTGTCGCCTTACTTTTAAATACCAGTTCTCGCGATTTGTGAATTACGATAGCAGAACGAGGAGGATTGGTCCTCCCTCGGCAACTCTTCAGATTCCGTTGCAATCGATTGGTCGTCAAAGAACTACAGTGAATTTCATATTTTTTTCAATTTTATAATCATTTGTACACTTTTGAATTTAAATTTAAAACCGTAACTACTCGCAGTGGCGTAATTGAAAGCCCGTAGTCCGCGTATCATGGAGGGGCGGGCACGATAATTCGGGGCCACCGTGTAATATTTCCTAAAGTAAATTGAAGTAAAAAAAAAAAAAAAATGAAAAATTCGAGTTAAATTTCAAATCAAATATATAATCTATATATTATCTATAACTAAGCATTTTCCACATAAGAGCGTTTTATCGGAGCTGGTCGTCGACCGACCGCGACACGACAATCAACGGTCATAATAATCAACTTATGTATTCTATACTCAATGCCCAACAGGCGTTTATTATTGAAGAAAATTTAAAAAAAATACGTATTATTTCGCAACGACCAAATACACAAGTGTATAACAGGAGTGGCCAACACTACTATGTACGCGAGCCACGTGCATTATAAGACCATATGCTACAATAAAATACATAATTATAAAACATAAGTAAATAGCAAGTGGTGAAATCGTTTAATATAGTAAGCATATGCGCTTGTAAACGGATGAGCTGAGTTCGGATCACGAGTGAATTACAAAGAAAAGTGTACAACATTAGACACTGATAGTATAAAAAGGAAAAAAATAAGTAAACCTTTAAATCAGTGATTTTCAACCGGTGTGCCGCGATAAATCTATTAATATTTGTATAAGTTGGTATTTACCAGCATTAATATCGATATTCGGTAAAAACCAAGGCTTGCACCCGAATGGTTTTTTCGGGTTTTGGGTTTCGGGTTTTTGAATTTTAAATTGGGTTTTCAAACGAGTGTATAAAGGTGTTAGATAATTCGGGTTTTGAGTCCCCACAAATAAATTCGGGTTATAGTGGTATTGACCCATTTTTATATTTAAAGTGGAGGGAAGAATTTTTTGATTTAACAATGTTAATTTTTTTTTTTACACATTTTTTCGGGTAGTAGATTTGGTCCAAATGTTTTATCCAGTATCTCTATAGATTAGAAATCACCTTGAGATGGTACTTTAAAGAGGTAATTTTTCTAATTTCTCAATAGTTTTTCCAAAAATGGAGGACAATTCGGGTTTTTTTCAGGTTTTGCGTTAATTTTGGTGCAAATCCTTGGAATCAGGTTTCAGGTTTTGCGTTTGTTATTCGGGGTTTCAATTGTTTCTGGTGTTTAAATTATTCCGGTCTTATGGGGTTCGGGTTTTTGAAATAATTTGGGTTTTTTTCAGGTTTCGGGTTGATTCGCTGACAAAGCCTTGGTAAAAACTGATGAATGCCAAACATAAAGGCTGAATCATTAATCGTAGATACATAATATAATAGTGTTTAATATTATTATGCCCGTCACCATCGTTTTACGTCGGGTCACGGAACATTTTATTGTCTTACATAGTGTGATTTAGATATTTGTGATTTAGTTTAAAAGTATTAGTAAAATAAATAGGTTTCAAAATAAGTTAAAACGATTACTTAATTTAAATATATTTTATACCATAGCCAAATAAATAAAATACACATTTATCTTAATTTTCCAAATCAAACAGTAACTTTTATTCTATTGATTGACTTTTTGTTAATTTTATATTTCTTCTTCTGGCACTAAACAAAAATATCCATGTTAACGACGGAGGCACACGGTTTACTGTAGTGCTGATGTAGTATGGTGTACGACGTCGGAACAAAATTTTAAAGTAAAAATATTTTTTTCCAAACATTTTCACTGCATTGTTTGAAGTAAAAACGTCGATGTGAAAAAATTGAATTAAGTTTAAATATGTCTCAAAAAGTATTAAATAGCGTGTAAAAATGTAAAATATGCTCTGAAAACAAAAATTACTCAAACTATGCATTTATTTGCAGAATAAAATTTCAAAAATAGCTTAGTAATAGCATGAAACGTATTTGTTTCGTACTCTGCCATTTTCGTAACCGTGTAAAACAAATAATATGCAAACGCTACGAGTCCTTTGCGCTACTAATCAGGAATAAGGCGTACATTTCGATCACGGGAATCAACTGTGATACGTCCGATCCGACTTCACATTCGACCGTGACTCGATGGAAATCAACGATTATATTAACATTTCTTTGACTTCGTTCGAAGTTTGTGATGCGTGTCGATAGGTAAAGTCAAACATGTTCACGTCGTATTACACCAAATTCGTTTCGTTTTTACTTATGTTACTGTTTAGACGACGTTTAAAAGATTATTCGATTAATCGTCCAAACGTACGTTTTCCTCGCCGACAAACAGATAAACGCGTCTGGTTATCGAAAATCGATTAATTTCATTTCCACTTTATTTAATCTTCTTCTTTTAAGTGTTATCATTTCACCCCCCAATCGTATCCATAGATTCGGCGAGAAAATCGTATTTTACTTTTTCCTATTAACTATTGGACGCCTATCCACATTAAAACGTAATTGGGCTTACGTTTGTAGAAATTTTACGAATGAAATAAAACTAAAAAGGTCCAAAATAAAGTGGCTTATTCAGAGGGAGGCGTGCCGAATACCGCCGAATGTATCTTTTGTACAGTTTATCGGTCTCACCGAATCGTATTAATTTAAAAACAATGAAAAAAAAAGAAACAAACGTTTTTCGATTTTCATATCTAAATCCGAAACGTCTAAGATCAATATTTAACGATTTCAAGCTAAACAGACTTTTATTTGTTCAGAAATTAATCGGTGCGAGAAAGATTTTTACATTAGACAGTATTTCATTTCGCAATTTGCACTTGTTTCTATAATTTTTCACGATTCTTTGAGATTTTCGAACGTTGCGTGTGTGTAATGTTTTATTTGTGATTTGATATCAATGGTTAATATTCGTTTTCGGAAAACGATTCTGAGCGAAACTCAAGTGGTAATTTTACTGTAAACTACTTGAGTCTTTGAAAAACGAAAATATTGCAATCCGACATTTTTGGACATTTATGACTAGTTAAAAATTAAACCCCAAAAAGTGACTACGTGCATAAAAAAAAAAAGTACGAAAAGAAGGAAAAAAACACATTTATGTATGATAATACCAATTAATCTCTTCTTCGTTTCACTTAGTATCTAAAATACGCCTTTAGAATCGGTTTCGGATAAGCTCGAGGAGTCGATGTAGCTGCACCTTGCGTGTTCGTTTAAGTCTTTAACACTCCAACACAAAAAAAAAAAAAAAAATAATAAAATAAAATAAAGAATCACGTTTTTACACAGCTTCTGGTGTCGTCGAAACGAATACAAAAGAAAACGCCATTTCCGTCGTCAAACTATGCTAATATCGTTTTCACGCGTGTCGCGCACCACAGCCTTTTATTTTGTTTTCCCCGTTCTCGCACGGATCGTTTTACGATGACGGTCCTTCAACTAGACGGCGTATTAGTTAAGCGACGTTGTTGTTATTATGATTTTATTCTTTTTTTTTCTCATAAAAACACCTCGCGTTACGAACAAGAGCGTCTGAAAGTGGGGGGTAGGGGCTAAGCGGCCATTGCTTCCCTTGGCAATTTGTTAAAACCATTTGTGATTTCACATCAAGCCTAATAGTTAAACACAATTTTTAATAAACATGTGTTTAAAAAAAAGTCCGTACTTCGCCCCATTGGATATTCTTCACTTCTCGAACGAGTTAAGGAGTATGGGTGTATTGCATTTTAAAGAAATGATGTTCATATCTTCAGTTATTTAGTTGATCGATTCTGCGCAAAGCTTCATAATAAAAATGTATTTTTTAAATGGAACAATTTTTCAAATAAATAATTCAAGTTGAAAATTGACGTAAAAACAGTACGTAATAATTTACGTATTAATTGCATAATTATTCATTTAAATGCTTATAAGAAAATACCCTTTGTTGTGATTTTTGAAATTTTTGAAATTTTGTTGGTGAAGTATACGAGTGAAGTCATATTCAATTTTTGAAGTTTTCATCGAATATTAAACATGTGCCATTCATATACTTCATTAATTTTTGAAAGATTTTTTTTTTTTTTTAATTTACTTAAGTTTTATGAATGACAAAAATAAATTGTTTCAAAAAAAAAAAATGTAATTTTTGATTTTTCACAATTTTTGAAATTTTTCAGAATAGTTACAGGAGCGTATGAGTTAAGGCGTATTAAATTTTTAAAAGTTTTTTTCAAGTATTTAAAACTTTATTAAGGATAAACTTTCAAAATACAAGATATTTTATCTAGAAATAAAAAGAAAAAGTAATGTAAAAATATTGTGATTCGACTGTTTCGAGAGAACAAAAAAAAAAAAATAAATAAATAAATAAAAAAATAGTTATACCTGATGGAAAATTTAGTCAACATCACCAGTAAGGACAAAGTCTTTCGGTGTCTTTACCGTTTTCTTCTTTTGTCCTTTTGAATAATTTACATAATTATCAACATGTTTTGGTTCTTAACGTATCATTCATAGTTTTCGTAAAAATGTGATGTGACACGTCGGTGGCTTTCGAATGTAACGAGGAAGTTTTATCAATGTTTTTTTTCTTTTTTTCTTAAAGAGGGATTAGCATGATTTTAGCGAATGGTATCGCAACGGTCACACGTGTTATGATAATTAAAATTACTATAAGGTTTAACATCGAGTCATTAGTTAGAGCGCAATGCGCTGAATGCCAATGATTTGATACATACGCTCGTTTTACATATTATTATAATATTACAATTAAAATCATGCATGCATATGCACATATGATACAGTTTTAATACAGATTCATTCGTTAACTCTCTGAGATTTTCTTATATCGTCTGAAAATAATCAAAATATTGTTCGCCGGTGATTTCTTATTCGATATTTCTTTAGGAAACATGATTCGGTATCACAGATTTATCGAAATCATCGTATAAAGTTACTTTACTATTGAACAAACCGTTTTATTAAATACAAATGATGCACAACGATAAGTTTTCAATTATCGATATCTATATACGATTTATTGGTATAATTATTTATAAAACCCAAGCAATTGAATTATTATTAATTAATAATTTCATACTATTTGTATAATTTATGGACGGATTTTTTTATTTTTTATTTTTTGGAATTGTAGACATTAAAAAAAGGTTTTCACTACACGTTTTCATGGGAACATTATTGTTGTAGTGTTATTGGTTATTGCTTATTGTTAGTATTTATCGTTCTTTGACATTGATTAATTGTTAAAACTTAGATGAACAGATAATAGAAACTTTAATGTACGATATCGAATAATCGAATAGTCTGATCAGTATCGTAAAATTAGTTCGATATCGATATCGATATCGAAAAACGATATCGTTGTGGATCACTATTAAATTCGCATTTTCAGAAAGTTTAAAAATCCTAATAAATAAACGAAGTTACTTTTACAAGACAATTACCACTAAACTTTTTTTTTTTTTTTAATCTAGTTTATAAAACAGCTATTATTATTTATTATTTTTTTTTTTTTTTTAATGTAGAATATAATTTTTTTTTAGTTTTGTTGTCTCAACAAGATTATTTTGTTTTTACAATGGTTTTAACAAATACTATTTATAAAAGAATAGAATTTTAAAATTTATCATCTGCAATTGAAAATACATTTTTCAATACCTTTTTTATTGAAGTATACTACGCGGTACTACGATATTCGTTAACAAAAAAAAAAAAGAAAAAAATTTGTATAATCATGCTGAGACACTCTGCATAATGATCACTACACGATTTTGTTGACAGCGTGGAGTCGTAGCAAGGAGATAATATTTATTTATTTTCGTTATTGCATCGAATATTTTCAGACTTAAGACCACACATACACACAAGCACGCACAACGTGTTCGTTTTTTCATCTCGTGAGACCGACGAGTGGGTGAAAAAACTTTGACTTTCAAACAGTAATTAGCGGATGTTCTTGACGAGTGTTTGCTCTTATATTCGTAACGTTTTAATTTTGTAAACGTTTAAAGTTCAAACGAGGTAAACGGTTGGTTGAAATTCGCACATTGCTCGGCGATATTATTATGACGTCTGTCGTTATGTTCTGCGGGAACCGATGCAGGTTCGACTTAATTGTTGTTGAATATATTTTATAAGCCAGCGAAATATTCGACTTTTCCGATTAATTTTTTTCTCAAATTTTATTATTGACTTAATGATAAGCGTCCTCTCCTCACTGTTAATAATTTTTAATTGCACAATTTTACATCGCTTCCATTAATCAAATAACAGAAATAAAATATGTGTACGAAAACCATAAGGTTTAAAAATGCATTAATATTAATATTAATCAATTGAAAGAAAAAAAGAAAATTAATTAAAATATGCAACTTAATAGATGCCGAAGGTATAATCACCGAATTCATATTTTGTCGGTCACGTCAAGTCACTTTGATTACTTGGGGGGAGGTTATTAACTCAATTACGCCTCTTGGATCCACCATTGACGAGAACAATAAGTGATGCAATTTAAATTGTATGGTCAAAACCAAAAATGTAATACAGTAGAAACCGTTTATAATTACACTGGTTGTAGTGACATATTGGATGTAATGACCTAAGATTAAATGTCCCGGCAAAACTCCTACATTGTATGCACAAATTTGTATCGGTTATTATGACGTCTTCATAATGACTATACGGATGTTATGACGGTTATTTTTGATTATATTAAAAACATATTTTATCTATAATGACTTTACTTTATCTTAGGCTACTTTATCTGCTGATGATTCTTCCGATGATCTATTAATGCAGTGTTCAGTGCAGCAACAATTTTAGCAAATTATATGGCTCTGAATAACGTAAGTCCGATGATAAATTTTGAAGAAATAGAAAAAAAATAAAACTTGATTTTTATACAAAGTTCAATCTAAAATAACAGATTTTTTGAAATAATAATTGAACTAATTAGTTTAAATACATATGTACATAATTGAATGTTTTTATCTTGACTTTTTCAAATAAAATGTATAAATAAATACATTTATATATATATATGTATATATATATATATATATATATATATATATATATATATATATAATGGTATTTATACCTACCTATGTATTGAAGTTAAGATTTTTTTTTCGTCATATTGGTTATAATTACAACCGGTTATTATGACATTTTTTCTTTGGTCTCTTGAACGTCATTATAAACGATTTCTACTGTATTTAATAGTATTTGTTTATTTTGTAATAAATACTACCGACTTTAAACACATGGCAAATTTATAAATGTCAGAAGAATTTAGATCGGGCCGTGTATGAGAACACTATGTATAATATACATTACTACGGTTGTAGAACAGTGAATACCTCGATTTAGATAATCAAATATTTACAAATAGATCTTATTTACTAATAACTGAAATAAACTCAAATTTTTCCATTCTGTAACGGTGAACAATTTTTCCCTGTCGTCATTAATAATAATGAATCATCAAATACTCAATAACGACAAATAATAATATGTCAGAACTACTGATGCGAGGAAGAAATTTCTGGTCTCAAGAAATTTCCATTTTAGAAATTGCCTGACAAAATAAATAAATATACATATTTTTTACGTACAACTATTTTGTTTTTATAAATTAGCAACAATGTTATTGTGATATCTCTAATCACGGACTCCTAATCGTACATAAGCGAGAAAATGTTAAATGTTTGTGATTACTGGTTAGTTAATTCTTTATAGTGTAAAATTCGATATTTTAATTTTGTTGAAAGGAAATGAAGATGTTTCAACATCAGATTCTGATTTTTGACTCTTTTTAGAGTTCAAATTTCAGTTAGATACCTATAAGAATTGTTGTTTTTTTTAATTTTGTTTCGTTAAAAAAAAATTTTGTTAAATTTCCTATATATTTATTTTATTGTTTCGAACTTTTGAATAATATTTACTGCTTAAGTGTCAAATAAAATAAATTGTTTTGACTAAATAAGACTAATTACAAAGGATTGAGTCTACGTCTATTTAAAAAAGTATGTATTGATCATTATTTATTTAAATTAAATTTACTGATACCATAAAAAAATTAGATTTAATTAGGGGATAAAAATTGGTCTACATTTAAAGAATAATTTTAAATTTTTTAAAGCTAATTAACAAAAAAATTTAAGTTTAATAAGTTAAATAAAAACTATATTTTTAAAAAGCATATGTTTTAGACATTTCTGGAAATTTTCTCTAGAAAATTTCTTCAGAATTAAATTTCTGAAATTTAACATCTCTAGTCAGAAACTTACAGAGGACTGAAAAGAAAATTCTAATAATTTAGCAAATTATCTAGATAAGTATTTGGTTATCTGAGATCAATTTTTCAAGATGATTTGTAACGTTTTTTTTATTTATCTAGATAATTCATGTAGACAACTTTATCGAGATAATACCAACACTGTGTATTTATTACAAATTTAAAACTTACGTAAATTTACCGTAAATTCTGTAAATTTGCTAAACTTTCATAAATTTTGTATGTCACAATAAATACACCGCTAAGAACTCCTCGCTTCCTCATTTTTATGAACTCTTAATATTATTGTAACAATTATTTGTATTATTTAATGGATAGCAAGGTATTCAATAAACACTGTTCATGGTATAAATTTATAAATAATAAATTTAATATATGACTTTATACACGTACCAAGTAGTGTATTATACTATAATTGACTTTTATTTGTATTTTATATGAATATACGAGGGCATACCCAAAAGAAACCAAATTATTTTTACACAAAGTTATTTACTAAATTTTTTTTGCAAAAAACATTTAATTTCCTTCGAAATAGACTTCGTTGGAGTTAATGCACTTGTCCAATCTTATGTTCTAATTTTCGAAGGACTTTTTAAACTCATCTTTTTTGATTCCTGCCAGCGCCTCCGTCGTTTTTTTTTTAACTTCGTCAATGTCAATGTCGAAGCGATTTACTTTCATATCCCTTTTCATTTTGGGGAAGTAAAACAAAAAGCGGGGGGGGCAGGTCGGGTGAATAAGGTGGATGGAACACAGTGGTCATACCATTTTTGGTCAAAAACCGCCGTATAGAAAGGGCTGTGTGAGCAGGAGCGTTGTCATATTTTGTCAGACACTCGACTCATCCCCAAATCTTCACTTAAAATTTTCTGGATTGAACTACATTTCATACCAGACTTCTCCGCTCCTTCTTTGATGGTTTGGTGTCGATATTCTAGGATAATTTTGTGATTTTTTTTTTTTGCATTTTCGTCGGTTCACGGCCTCAAAGGACGCCCGATTGTATATCAAAATTACGCCACTTTTGAAACGGAAAAACCACTCAAATACTTAAATTTTCCCTAATGCATCACGTTTGTAAGCCGTTTTCAAAACGTCAAGGGTTTCTGTGGCCACTTTTCCGAGCTAGAAGCAAAAATTGACAGCCATGCGATGTTCACCGCATATCAGGCAAAACAAAAACGATGAGTACGCAAATTAAGTTTGAAAAAAAATCACATCAATACATTGCAATGTTACAAAACCTTCTACAGTGACGGCCGTTGGCATATTGACTGTTGAGCAGTACTTCCATATGCCTTTATCGGCAAAAATGCGATACTACTATTACTGTGTCCCGCACAACATCAATTCGGTTATTTTTTTTCGGGTTCGCCCTCGTATATTAAAAATGTACCTTTAAAATAAATTGTAAATTAATCAAATCAGCTTCTTAAGGTAACTTGAAATAACATCAAAAACAACAAAGCAATTAGATGATTTTATTATACAATATTATTGTAATATTTTCTTTTCAATTTCGACATATTTTTAGTGTAACAAAATTCGATCTTTAGTTATGAATATTCACATCATTAAAGCGTTTAGTTTGATGTGTAACATGCTAAATTTTTCGGTAAAATATTTACCGGTAAATTTACGCGGTAAAAATTTACTGAGCTAACATCTCTTGTAGATATCATGTTGTTTGTATTATGCACGTGCGGACTCCAGTATTTTCTAATATCGATTATTATTATTATTATTATTATCATTGATTATTTTATACGACGAGATAATCGTAGTTCTTTAAACTGTTTTCGATATCAATCGGCTCGTTTAGGCCTGTATAAGAGCAGTGTCGTACTTGTTTTCACCGGGCGCGATGGCGATTAACGCAGCGATATCGTTGAAAACCCGTCCGGTACATTAGTTTTAGTGCTTTTAGAGTTTTTCTTCTACACGCCGAGTGTGATCGCGCGCGATGAGTTTTATCGAATTTCATTCGGTTCCGGCGTTGGAAGTTTTTCTATAACACCGTCCGAAAAACGATAATTTCCCATGACTACGACGTCAACGATAACTTTCACAAAACGCTTATCTCGTGAATTGGGTTCGGGACTTATTGCGATCGTGTGTTTTTTTTTTAAATGCTCGTCGAATGTTCCAGATAAGCCGGACATTTTTTTTTTCACAAAGTAAACAATTCGAATATAAATTCTTATTTTGCATATTTTTGCACATTTCATCGTATTTTGAAGAAAGAGCATGCTTGAACATAGCATATTAGTGCATTTTTTACGTTTTCTCAACACTAAACCATCATAATTTTGATGGCTCATATTGTCTTTATACACATTATGATTTAATATTATGTTCGAAAAAATGTTCTGAAACAGTTTATCTCGACATACAATTTTACGATTATTTTTATCCATCATTATTTGAACGTCTTGTTATTGAAATAATAATATGACTTTTAAAGTCTGGGTGAAGTGAAGGATCTTATGGTTTTATAATGATGTTTATTATTTATTTTTATTCTTCTTTTATTTATTTATTTATTTTTATTTTTTTATTTATTTATTTTTTTTTTTTTTGGGACACTTTTTGCTCAACTACGCCAAAATTGTCCAAAAGTTTCATGAAGCAACCCTATTATTCAATTTAGACGGTACTTTGAGGGTTTATTAATCTCTCGTCTCAATAGTTTTCTAGGTAAGTGGTAAACAGCCTAAAATGGACCAAAATCAGTGAAATCCTCAGTAAACGACACTGTTGTTAAATAGACTTTAGTAATTTAGTTATTACTCCAAAAGTAATGTCGCTATAAATTTGAAAATTGCACCATATATTATTTACTTATCACTACATATTTCAAAAATAGTTTCGAAAAAATCCGAAAACTTTTGGACTAAAAATAGAACTTTGAAAATACCTTGTTTTTTTAAAGTTTTCCCCTCATAAAGTTTTAAACATTTGACAGATACTTTTGAAAATTAATATGACTTTACACACATACATAGAGTATCAAATGGGGCGAAGTGCGTACTTTTTTTTCTTTTGTTTCATATTTGATTGGCTAACATATTTTCGATTAGAAATTTAATAACATTTCGAATTTAAAAATAATGTAGATGATTTATATAGTTATGAAATCAGTACGTGATGTTCATTCAGATATCGTAGCTATATCGTTTCCACTGTGTATTATTTGTTGTCGACTAACCTACATTATTCAGTAAATATCTCATAATCATCATAATACATTATAAGCATTTGAATACCTACTTAATAATGTATAAGTTTCTTTCACTTATTTTTAATAATAACATTGCAATGTTCGTACGTGCATGTCGTCGTGCGTGATTGGTGCAGATTTAATAACAATTGGTATAAAGAAATCACAAAAAAAAAAAAAAGTCTAGTGTTTACCCATCAAAAATCCTGTTTTACCCCTTGAGAGGTAATTACCTCCGGGTTAGGAACCGCCGAAATAATGTATGTACAATGCGTTCGAACTCCAATACCGATATCGGTGTGTGTGCAAAGTTACTGGTAACGCACCATGCGCAGCTGCCACGGATCCCACTGTGGGGTATTTTCGATATTTTGTGGTCAAAATATAATAATATTATAAAACAATATTTTATTTTATTATTTACCAATATTATTTTATTTATAACCAAAACTACTTTATTAACATAAAATCACATTTTTAACTACTTGTACGATAATTAAATACATTAATCTGAAGTAGAATAGTTGTTGTATGAATCATTTGTGGTGTCTTCATCTGTGTCAGTTTCAAGTTGTCTTGTACGAGATATCAGCCGATCAGATGATATAAGAACTAAGCAGCATACTTAAAATGTCCTCCGTAGATTTTTGCCTTGGACATTTTCTAGAAAAGCCTTCTCGATATTTTTTATGTCTTTGTCTTTTGCTTCTTGAGCCTCTTCTGAAAGCAATGAAGGCCATTTCTTCTATAATTTTCGAACCATGTAGTAAAATTTTGTGGACTGTAGTTGGTATATACATAGGACCACGGATATTAATCGACAAATAATTTTTCAGTTTTTAAAGTATACGCTTTGAATCTGTCTATGTTTTTATAATAACCACTGGAAATAGTTTATAGCACAACTTTAAAATTACTCATTATTTCTATGTCAATTCCCGTTATAGAACCAGAAAGATCAGGATTTTCGAAAAATCTCCGGGCCGTATTCCCATCGTTCGTGCTGCCATATTCCAGTTTTGGACAATCGACGAGGAGTCGAATTTTTTAATTCATCTTGGATTCGTCTTTTACGTTCAACTAATTTTAATTTTTCTTCACCTCTAGTTTGCCATTTTTTAGCATAAAGCTTATATGATAAATGTAATATGCGCTCAAAAAATCTAATCCATGAATGCAATTCAGATAGACCAAAGTTAATATTAGACGAAATCATTAGTTTTTTCAACATAACATCCGTATTGTTAAATTCTTTGTATGTTGCACCACAGAGGTAACATTACGCAGCCAACTTGGTTGATTTGATAGCATTGCATACCTTACCGTCTATCATCGTAAATAACAATTTATTTTTGATAATTAATTTTTTTTCGTCGATACAAACAAATGTAGGAATTAATTGTTGATTTGTGTTTAAATATGTTCTTTTTCTTTAATTGAAATATCTAATATCTAATATTTATCTTAAGATCCTAAAAGAAAAAAGTAACTTTCATATATTTTGATATCCAGGATTATAGAGGCACAATACAGAAAAAAATACATAAATCTATGAAAACTATATAGAGAATTTCAAATGTTTTTCGATATTCAAATTTAAATAACTAAAAAAAGGCGCAAACTCGTGCAAATATTTATGCTGATTTATTGTTGCTAACAATAGTATTTGTAAATTGAAAAAAAAACAATTAGAGTTCGGAAAAATTCGAAAGTAAACTAAAATTCTCATTAACTTTAACTTAACATTTACGAGGTTTCATAATCTATGTATGGATATCGAACGTGTAAAAAAAAAAACAAAAGACTATGGAATTATTTTTAACTTAATAATATTATTAAAAAGAAATCAAAATACCTCCAGTTATCGATTTCATATTTTTATACTGCCAAGTTGACTGAATTTATAAAACAATATACCATTGAAATAACCGTACCGTAACCAACGTTCATGCGTGCGTGTACGAGTTGAGTCGATTACAACGATCTTCCGATCGATATGACTGCTATGAAAATTGTTTTATCTGTGTAATTCTTATGTCGTTTCATAATATAAGATATCGTATATAAGATAAACAATAATTATTTTTGTGCAATTTTAATTTTATTTTTTTTTTTAATTTTGGTCACATTTTCGAGAATATACCCCACTGTGCGGCCGCGGCCGTTCGAGGTTTTCGGTCGGTCACCTACTCGAACCGTGAATACGGGATGGAGAGTGCTGAATTTTTCAAATCGGTCCTGACCGATCGTCGTGTACGCGAACGGTGATATGGTTTCAGGACCGATTGTTCATCGTGTGCCGTTCGGTGGTGGATAAAAAAAAAAATAATAATACGAGGGAATTCCGCCCGTGACTACCAAGTGCGAGACGTCGGGACGTCGGGGTACAACGTCAACACTCGCGGTTTCGACACGAGTGCAATTTCGTCAGTCGGAATGCCCGCGGGTTAGCTGTTAAAATCGACCGCGTAACATAATACAGTACTCACGTCCGAGGCATTTCAGAGTCACGAATCGTTATAACGTTAGTATTTTCGCGATTAAAATCAAACGACATAATAACGCTTATGCAATCATATTCTTTGGTGATACTCGTCTTCGGACTCCCGCATGCCTACTTAGCCTCTTAGGTTATACAAGGAGTCCGAGGACGAGTCAACAAATGCAATAATTTTTGTTCTATTCAAATTTTCGCGATTTTTCGACTGTCATGTTTTGATTTTGAGTTTTTCAGAGAAATTCAAAATAAACTTCTTTAGCTTTATAAAAAAAAAAAAAAAAAAAACAAATATAGTCGTTTTGTAAATCTGATTTTTAGAAAAATACCGTTGCTTAAAATTCTAATGAAGGTCCGTTAGTTCTTCAACAATTTTTCAAAGTTTTCTGAAAATACGAATAATAAAGTTGATCGCATAACATCTCCGTATTTCTGGTTTAATAATAACGGATGATCAAAATATAATTTATTCCAGGAATTTTACAATCGCTTATACCTGTTAACGCCGGAGTACGAATGATAATTAATGGACAATACAAAACGTAGTATGGTCGTGGTGAACATAATAATATTATTATCGTTTATTATAAACCGATAATAATACCAATCTTATTAGAGCAATTAACACGCGTAACTGACGCCACTAATATGATCTTCATTTACCTTAACGATCAATAACATACACATTTTCAAAAAGTTTGAAAAATCATAGTGAATATATTTGACGACGTGACATTTTACCACCAAACATTTTTACCGAAATCAGATGTACAAATAGTTATTATGCCTAACCTAACCTAACCATCGATTTCTAATTTAACTTAGATTATACAAATAAAGTTTATTTTTTTTTATTTTCCATGTTTAGTTTCGATTTAAAACGGCCAATGAAAAATATATTATTTGATAACGATAACATTTTGTCAGTTGGCTATTGTTGAATTTTTTTTTTTTTCATTTTAATTGACAATAAATCTGTAAACAAAAGAATAGAGTGGTGATGATTTTAATATACATTTTTTCGAGACTTTTTTTCAAAGTATGAAGTAATACGTCAATAGAGTATTGATTAAAACTTCAAGTATTTAGCAATATTACTCGTGGAGTCATGACGAAATTACTGAAGTCGATTTAACAAATGTGTAGTTTATGACAAATTTTGCCGTTTTTACTCCATGTTAGGCTGTCTTTCCTCTCGCCTGGAAAAATGAATGTGATTCAAAATCTATAGAGTTTCTGAACGAAATTTTCGGACAAATTTAATGTGAGCAAGAAGAAAAAACGATAATAAATCATTGTGAAACCATAAGATTATTTGCTTCACTCAAAATATAAAATATTTGATTCTTCGTCGTTTACAAGTGAATAAAAATATAACTGCATTAGTTTGGTTTGCATTATTCATAAAACTTAAGCTTTTTCATTTTGACAATTTCGTATGTCGGGAGAAAAACGTAGTTTTGAGATTTTATGTTTTTACAGTACAACCTTGCCGAAAAACACCGTAGTTCGGTACTAGATGAAAAAATGTATGCGAGATAATTATATCTTTCCACGAGTTATTTGCGTGGACATAAGTCACTCGTATATTTAATGATTTTATTTTATCGGTATCGATATAAACTGTCGTTATCGTTCATTATCCTGTACGTATAAATGCTGCGAATCGCTTTAATGCTTTTCGACATTACTAGTGCTTAGTAGATATTCATATTCTCGGTCGTTGTCGGAAAGTAAATTAAATATCGTTACGAGTGTTATCAGCAGTAAAACATGTTGAACACACAATTCCTAGTAAATTTCATCCAAATAAAATGTACCTAAATGATACGACTACGGCATGTGTGGGTGATTTCTAGTGAAACTATACAGAACGAAATTTCAAATATGGTTGGTCAAAATATTTTCCATAAACGTTCAACTGAATTCGTTCGCGGTTTTCATGGACCCGATTAGTTTTAAAATTTGATTACTAAAGGCTAATAATAATAAAAAAAAAAAAAAAAACTTTAATTGTGTATAACGACTGATCATTATGATCCACTCAGAAACACACAGAACGAAATATTTTGAATCTTCTGGTAAAAATAAAAAATGATTTTTTTGATCAGAAAAAATATGTTAATAATATTTGAAAAAAAAACCAATAAAAATAGTCTTAAACTAGAAGAAAACGTGAACAGTATATTGTATACCGCAGCTTTGCTGAGATCGTTTAACTAAAGAAACGATTTATTTTTTGTTTTTTTTTTTTTTTTATTATTGTTCAATAATACATCCTTATCAAATGTCTTACCCGTGAAGCGAAAGACACGACATACTGCAAAGTACGTTCCATTTTTTATTTACGTTATCATATTGATAAAATATTTAATGTTTTTTAGTTTCCTCGAATAAAAAGCACTATGCATAATACAACAGTGTTATGAAATTTTGATATTTACATTTGTGTTATTGGACTGAACGTAAAAAAAAAAAAATACATAAGCACATAAAGTTTAGAAATGCATAATGAAGAACCGTGGGTACATCGCGAAACTTTACTAAAATTACTCGTAAGTTTCCCGTATAGTCAAAAGGGAGCTTTTTTACTTTTGGCGCGTGTCACAAAAGTTTTTTCCCTGAAAAACAATACGTCTTTTTTGAATTATACTCTTTTTCGCATTTTTAACTGTCGTAAAAGCATTTCTATAACTATTATGTATCATCGTAGGTATAAGATAAAAAATAATGAAATCAATTTAAGATTGTACAAATTCGAAAACTTAGTTTTCGACTCCGTCGATGTATTACTCGTAACGTGATGTGACTTCACATAATGAAAACTAGTCGTTTGTGATGTAAGATTTATTTGCGAGGAGTCTAAAATGCATCGAAAAAAAATTTCTCTTTGTGTACTCTACTTTGTGTCTTTGTGTGCTATAATCTAAAACGGTTTGGTTCGGTCCACATTCAATTTCAGTTCGATACAAGTATTTCAACTTAAGTCTTTTAAATGTCTATAATTATTAAAAAAAGTGCTTTCCTAGTGGAAACCTGGGTAAGTTGACGAATCTAAGGTTTGATGTATTTTTAAAATATAGTACTTTTATGTAAAAGTCTTATTCCTGCATTTTATTATTATCAGTCTAGTCTTGGTATTTTCCACCACGATAAAAATGAAAAGGATCTGTCCGGATTGGTTTAATTTGTTTTTTTATCAGACCGGTCCAGCCCTGGAATCGGTTAAAATGCATTAGTCCGGTCCGGTCTAAAAAAAAAAAAAAAAAGAAAAAAAAAACGTACCGTGCAGAGCTCTAGTTCCGACCATCGACGTGATTATGATTTTCCGCTTCGATCAAAATATACAAATTTATCGTTTCGCGTCTGGGTTTTCCCGTTTCGAACGATCGGACGGCGGTGAGTCGTTGCGGATATCGTTCACGAATGAGCGCCGTACTCGTCAAGTACTGTGACTGAAACACCATTGAAAGTTTTTTTTCTTCTTTTTTTTTTTTTTTAAGTAGTCACCACACTAAATTAACGTGATGAAAAGGAACAAACGATTGACTCAAAGAATAGGTACGCACATGCTATAAAACTGAGAAAATGCGGCGGCCACTTAGCAAAATTGCGTCGTTCGTTACGCGTAACCACGTCATATTTTCTCTTTTCATTTCAGACCAGTGTCTGTGTGTGTGTGTGTGTGTGTGTGTGTGTGTGTGTGTGTGTGTGTGTGTGTGTGTGTGTGTGTGTGTGTGTGTGTGTGTGTGTTTGTGTGTGCCTATAGTGAGTGTATTTTTAATTAGTGAACAAAAAAATTAACACGATACTTTGATGTGTGAGCGGAAAACGTGTAAAATGATGATGAAAATAAGTTTACATTATTCATCATTTGCGTACCATGGTTTTCCGACAGTCGCGGCCCAATTACATTACCAGTGACGGGAGAGAGAGAGAGAGAGAGAGAGAGAGAGAGAGAAAATCCGGAGAGAACGTTCGGGTGGATTTTTCCGAGCCGAATTTCCCGACGTAATTTCATTAATTAAACGTTTCGCGGCAGCATGAAAAATCCGGTGAAATTAATTATCCGTCGAACCTCACGCGTGGCGCGGTGCTGTGGACAGAAAATCATAACACATAAACTCAAATTAGACTTTTGATCGTGCGCGCCAAGTGGTGCGAGCCGACAATCATCACGCCATCGACCAGCGGCCGTAAACGATTCGACGTCGGAATGATTAATTAACGCAAATGCCCGTTATCGCCGTTCGGCGTGACGTACGTTCTCATTTTTAGCGTTTTTATAAGGTTTTTTTTTCCAATATTTTAATTTTGTAGACGGTTAAACTTAATCGATTTCGCTCCCACCCAGTCCACGAGAAAAACTAATTCGAGTCATATCGGGTTATTGTGATCAAATCACCAAACGCTCAGATCCAACGTTTTTCTACCTGTGGTACGCGTACAACCGTATCGAGTGGTCTGCGAAAAGCGAGTTGAAAAGCTAAATAGGCGGTGAACATTTTGTTTTATTAAAAAAATATATATATATAATTTATATAAAATAATGATAATTATTGTACATATTTCTTTTAAGTTCCATTTAATACAAATATTTTCATAGTTATAAACTGTATGATTCCTAATATAAAGGATTTAAACGTACTTATAAATAAATATATACATACGGTTATATATATATATTTATATTCTATTTATGATTTGTATATATAAAATATTATAAACGATTTGTGTTAATTTTTATTTTTACACGATTTACTTACACACACACACACACACACACACACACACACACACACACACACACACACACACACACACACACACACACACACACACACACACACACACACACACACACACACACACACACACACACACACACACAAACACATATACGCTCATAAACACCCATACGCTGTATTGAATTTATTGTATTTATGTCACATTTTTATCAATTTTTTTTTTTATCAAACGTACTAATAAGTTCAACATGAACATTAAAATAAACAGTTCTTCTTTGAAACGAGGAAATCCACATACGTATCGATTTAAAAAGAACCGTCATGGGGTTAGGTAATTGTTTCCAACACTTACGATCTACAGACAAAACGTTAGAAAAAACAAAGGGAGACTGCAATGACGAGATGTCATCTTTTTCACTAGTCTTTTATAGCCCGCCACGGAGACTCAAGCATAAATGGTGTAGTGATCAATTAATTTAAACAGGTGTTACCGATGGGTAGCTTCCTCAACATTTTATTACAGTCGATTTTATCTCTTTTTGTTATCGAATTTACTCATTGTAGTTAATATGTCAGTACAGAAATTGTCTAAAATAAACAAAAATAAAAGTCGTTTAAAAATAAGTAACGTATTTGCAATCACGTCTCCGAATCTGTACACTGTATTCAATGTCGATAACCGTAGTTGGAAATCTCCTGTGAACCGTCTCAAAGTTAATAAATAGAAAACACGAGTCATAAAATGTATTTACGTGGCCACCAACACCGTGACACACGTCATTCACGTGTTCGAACGGCCGAGAACGAGTTAATGCGCCTTCACGTGTCACACACTTGTTAAACACTCTGACCTTCTGTACGTTCTTTGGTTCTTCCTCGTTTGTGACCTAAATCAATGCGCGTGGCGTAAAATAGTCGAAATTCGAAGAAAAGCTTATCTCTAAAAATAAATTCGGAGCTCAGTGACGTGACGCTAGGGGGTTTGTAGTCTGCAATGTCACGTTGTGTCGTATGATAAAAACAATCCCTCAGGAGGTTACAAAGTAATGTTAAAAAAAAAAATCAAATCATCACACGTCCACGCACAGGACGAAACGAGGGAACAAAAAAGTGGCGTTAAAACGTACCGACGTATTTCCCGTGTGTTTCAACACTTTTTTCCCCAAAAGGAAACCTTCGTTCTTACAACAGCAATCAAATCCCGTGTCGTTTTTCCAGTACATTTCGATAACTATTAAAATCAAAATTCGAACGAGTTAATATTTATTGGGCTACGCGTTTCTAGATTGACAGTTAACCACATTAACGTGCACTGGGAGGAAGAAGTTAAGAGCAGTGGTTCTCAATCTTTTTAGGACCACGACTCGAATTTCCTTCCAAAAATCTATCGCGACCCCCATAGTTTTACATTTTACAGAATAAAAAAAGTGATTTCAAAAAAACAATTTTTTTTATAACTTATTTACTACTTTATAATAATTATAATTATAATAATATACTTATTATAATACTATCATAGTTGATTAATAATTAGGCGTATGTGATGAATGTGCTTGTTTCCTGATATTGTTTGATAACAGAACCCAGTGGCGGCTTGAGTTTCTGAAACCTCAGGAGCAAGTTTCATAAAACCACCCACCCACCTACCAAATTTATAAAGCTGTTGGATATTATTTTTGTAGGTTCTTCACAAGTAAAAAACATAAATTAGTTGGTACGCATATTTAAAAAAAAATACGCCCATATTGCACCCGTAATGTCAATATCGTTACTTAAGTAAATGAGTACGGTCGTATTCAATTTTCAGACTTTTTGTGAAATATTAGAAATTTTATGAGTGATAAACTTTAAAAAAAAAAAACTAAATACTTTCGATGTTTTATTTAAAGTCAAAAAGTTTTCTAATTCGTTTTGAACTGTTAAGTATGTAACTATGTGCCATTACTATATATCAGTGGTTCCCAAACTGTGCACCACGGTGCCCAAAGGGCACCCGAGCACTTTCTAAGGGCACCGTGGTCTAGGATTCATAACAAATAGTTTAAAACGTATAGATTTTTTTCGTTATTGTTTTCATAAAAATTGTATAGCAAATAATGTAATATTTTCTATTGTGTATTCGGACATTCTAATTTTAACCTTATAAGTGAATTCGTAAATGTAATTTCAGATAAAATCATATGTGGATAATTTCCATTTTTAATATTTTTTTGTAATAATTACAATCATGACAATAATTTTTATTTATTTATCTTTTTTTAAGTTTAAAATGCATTCATTTATAATTAAATTAGCTGTGTAGCTTAGAATGTATTAGGTTTAGTAAAATTAATAAAATTGGTTATCAATGAGTACTTTATTTTGTTCTGTCTTTCATGTTATTTACAGCAGGGCACCGTGGCTAACTTGGGGCCCCTAAAAGTGTACCGCGGAAAAAAGTCTGGGAACCGCTGCTATATATGGTAAACATGTCAAGTCTTTAGCAACAATGTCGTTTACGGCAAAATTTACCGTTTTTACTCGGCTTTTCCCATGCATGAAAAAACTATTGATAGAAGAGAAAAACGATCTGTTTTAAGTACAATTTTCATGTTTATTTCAATTTATAAAGTTTGATGGATGAAATTTTCCAAAAACTATGATTACCTGAAAAAGTGTTAGTAGAAAGAAAAATGATAAAAAAATTAACATATTGCAAAACCAATAAATACTTTGTTTTACTCAGAGCCTAAAAAAATTGAAATTTATAAATATATATATATATATATATATATATATATATATATATATATATTGATTTTTTGACTTTCTTATTTTATTTGGTTCTATTACGTCATATTATTTAAGAGAGACTAAATCCTTGTACCAAATCGAATGGTGGTAAAGCTATTGCATAGGATTTTTATCAATTAAGGAAGCAAAAATTATTTTTTGCGTACGTTTAAGTGTGTAATTTGATGTAAAAATAAGAACTTTCGTCAAAATGCAAACTTCAAACGCTTGTAACAGAATATTGTGACTAACGACTTTCGATATTTTTTTATCGTCGGTAGAAATCTTATGAGTATTATTGTATTAACATTTTCAACTCTTAATATCCGACGGTTAAAATTTTACGAAGCAAAAACTTCCAAAAAATGAGAAACGTTCAATATTTTCAAAGTTCTATATACACGTCAAAAAATGTTAAATTTTTTTGAAAATTTTGTTGAGTATGCGCGTGGCCATTATTAGTAGTCAGTAAAACTTTCAAGTTCCTTGCTCTATTATTGATGGAGTAATGGCTAAAAAAACTGTAATATATTTCAAGAAAATCGAGAATATGGCATTTTCCCCGTTTTTCGTCAATTTTGGTAGTTATCGCCCACGCTTGAAAAAGCTATTGAGAAATTTGAATGAGCTCTCAAAAGTACCATCTCGACAAAATTTCCGTTCTAAAAAGTCACTGGATGAAACTTTTGGACCAGTATTTCGTTAAGAAAAAGTGTCTCCATACATAAAAAAAATAATGCGTGTTAGGTTTTTTTCGTTACGGAATTTCTTGATTCGGTCGCCACGGTCAAAGCCTGCGATAAAAGCTATGCAATAGCTTAAAAATAGTTTTGAAAAATATCATTGAAATTGCGAGGTGAATTGTGAGAAATTTTATTTGTATCGTATTTTTACATAATCAACACTAACTATGTAATATATAATAAATATACTACATAAATTATTTTATTTCTGGGTCGTACATTTTTGTATATTTAAATGGGAAATATCTTGAATACCGAAATCATTTGTGTGAATAATAAAATCGATTTTAAATTTTGAAATAAACTTCTGATGGCAATTCGTTATGATAATCGATAAAGATCGACCGGCCAATGAGATTATAACCAGATTTTAAGCCCGCTCTGCAGCGTCTAGCGATTCTCATATCGCTTACCGTAACGACCGCCAAAAACGATGCAGCGATAATAAAACGACGATACACACGGGAGCCGGATAAAATAAACCAGATTAAAACGAACGGGTGAGGTGCGCGTTTCACGTGATGTTATTGCAGGCGCCGAATATTATTTCGCGGACGCATTGTTCCGATTCGCGCGTCCGACACCGTGTGTAATCTATCGGAAACAATATCGTTTAATTAGTAAATACCGAAAACCGCGCGTTCGCAAATTTTCGATCAAAACTTGATATTCGCACGGTGTTAACATCGACCCGACCCAATATGCCGCCGCGACCCATTGTTACGGCGACGGCTGGAAAATATGTTACAAAACCACCTAACACGGCTCCCCTGCAAATGGATATATGCCACGTCTGAAATAAAAGTGGATACGTACAAAGTACACACACACACGCACGCATAAACACGCACACACACGCACGCACACACACGTACACAGACACACACTCTCTCTCTCTCACACACACACACACACACACACACACACACACACACACACACACACACACACACACACACACAAGCTCACACGCTCACACACAGGGCCACTCTTAGAATCTACGAGGCCCGGGGAAAAATATAATTGCTAGGCCACTCTAGTTTTCACTTTTCTAAATACATAAAAATAAATAAATCGTTTTATTTTGACTACACTTTTATTTTATTTTACAATACAACTCAAAAAATAAACCATACAATATTAATATAATAATTATTATTATTATTAATATTGAATTATCATTATAACATCTTCGTCGTCAGAAATTACGATAGTTACTAAATGGACGTAATGATAGAATATGAATTTTATTAAATCCGGAAAGTGATAACTAGTCTAAAATCGTCCCAGCAGAGTAGTAAAAGACGATTTTACTCAAATGTATAATTATTCGAACACACGGGTATTGAGATCCACGGGCATTGAGTAACACGGTATTTTTATTACACGGGTACACGTGTAATCACGACCTCTACTACAGATACATGTAATTATTTACTTAAAATATTTCGTTTAATTTTAATTTTTTCGTTTGGTTTCTCGCCACACCGTTGTGTAATATACGTACGTCTTATGGTAGCGTAAGATGTCCGATTGAATATTCAGTCTGATTCGGCTTTTTGATTTTCGCATCTCAGACGTCATTAGATATGCTCGCGTTGAGAATACCTCAAAACACACTCGACACGCGAATTATTGACGTCTGGTGATGACACTCTCGCGTCTGCGGCTAAGCCGTTCTACGCTGCGTACAACGTACCGTCGACCACGATTTAAAACCGCTTTCGTTACCTTAGTCTGCGGTTTGACCGTCTGAACGTTGTCGAAAACCGTATGATACACCATCGATTTCGACCGCGAAATCCAGTGTTCGTAAGAGCGCATTGAATTTTCGAGAAAAAAAAAACCAAAACTCGAACTCCGTCGATTGCTGATTCTGCCAGACGATGTGTGGGATGTTATTTTCAAAACCGTATCATGGGTGACGTATACTAATTTTATTCTCCGGGTACTACTGACATTGTGGCGACCGTCAAAGTGTGTTATTATTATGGCCCGGATTTATGTGTATTTGCGTCTTTTTTCTAAACAGTCCAAAAAGTAGTTAGGTAAGCCACATGTTTGACTTAATCCGAAGTACAAAGTATTATTTTCCATGTTTTAGCATATTTTACCATTTTTTGACGTGCACATTGCATATTTTTGTATTTAAAATTTTTTTTTTATTACAAACAAATGGTTTTGAAATGCACAACGTGTAATATCGTGTTTTTATTAGTTGGAATAACGTATTTGTAATTATATTTTCAGTATAATTTGTTTTCTTATCTTATAGCCACGATATTTATTTAAAAAAAAAACATTTTGATATCGATTTTTCAAATCCAAATCGCTACACGTCAAAATAAGAACGTCGAAAAAAAGAATCTTACAAGTATTGTGTAATTTTATGGAAAAACCATTTTAAATACGAATGAATATTTAAGCATTAAAAACTTTTTTGATTCGATTTTTTTTTTGCAAATTTTTATTTTCAATGGAATATTTCTACAAAACAAGATCACAAGGGCATACTTAACAGCGCGTATTTCTAGGGTTTTCAGAGCATATAAATCCGTGGCGTAGTTAATATCGATCGCACCTGTACCACCGGCACGAGTGTGTCGGTCCGTCGCATCGGTCGCAACAAAACCTAATTGAATCCGGATCGCCGCCTTGTAGCGATTGCTTATGCTCGACGTCCTTCGACGGTGTTTTCCACGCAATAGCGATTTCAGTGTTCGCTAGAAGGAACGTTAAGCGTTTTACGACGTGGAAGTTTTACGAACGAAATCGTTCGTCGGGACCCAAACGTCGTTTTTTCTCTTTTCTCGCCAAGCAGAATCAAAACACGACGAGCAGAGAGGTGCACGTCACAAAACACGACAAGGGTGTGCAGAGTTGTACAAAGATAACCTATGAATCATCTAGATAAGATAAAAGATAGTTTAATTTTAATTTATCTAGATGAGATAAATAGATAACACTTAAAATATTTATCTAGATAATAGATAAAAGATAACCGCTTTTGTCTAGATAAAAAAAAAACATATAATTAATATTTAATATTGTAGACCCGTACTACCCTAGGATAGCAATAACATTTTGGTTGCATGCATTAATTTTAGACGATAAATCTTGAGTATCTAGTTCACGTTTGCATTTATATGGCCCAGGATTGTCGGTTTCAAATTCATAGTCCTCGACATTTCTTTTCGGTGGACGAGAAGATGTTATGAATTTACCAACTTCGAATAGATAAAATAATAAATTATAAATTAACATCTAATATATACTCAAAAATCACTATGCGTATAAGTAGAAAAAAAACAACGGGTTCTGTTTTGTACGGAATTATATCTACGATCAACATTCGTTCTCAGCGTGAGCCATAGTTTTTATCAACGTGATTATTTTTTAAATATTATTATTATTATTAAAAACTATACGATGCTCCAAATTAATTAAACAGAGCAAGGTTTAATGTTATTTTGTATCAACATTTTTTAAATCATTGACCGAATAGTTATCTAGATCAGCGTTTCTTAAACTGTGTTCCGCGGAACCCCAGGGTTCCGTGGAGATCACTTCAGGGTTCCGCGAAGCTTTAGTGATTTATTTCGAAATTTTCAAGAAAATTACTTTTAAAATATCTAGCTAAAGATTAGTAGCGGCTAGTGGGGGAAAAAATGTCATTTAGTATTATATATGAATACAATATTACAATTATTATTATTTTTATTTTTATTTTAAGATATTTTTTTGAATTAAATACCTTTAACACAATATTATTATATGATTGTAATTTATTTACATTTAAAAATAATCCTAAAAAAAGCTAAAAAGCTAAAAAAAAAATAGTAGGGGTTTCACGGCAAAAGTAAATATCAAAAAGGGTTCCATGGATAAAAAAGTTTAAGAAACGCTGATCTAGATTATAATTCTCAGATAATCAATTTGTTTGTCTAGATATGATAAACAGATACTTAAAATAATTTTTACCTAGATAAGATAAAAAGATGATAAAATTGTATGTAGATAAATTATCTAGATAATGCACAACACCGTGGGTGTGTCGGTACAGGGCCTTGTTTTGCGCGCGAGAGAGAGGCAAATTATATAGAGAGATAAAGAGGTAGATAGAGAGATATTGGAGGAAAAACGCGTCCCGGCGATCCGAAGTGGTTTTTAATGATTTACGTTTGTTTCGATGATTTTTTATTGCGAGATAATTTTTCGTAGTCGCGAAAAGTAATTGGCGTTTAATGATTTATCGTCGCACGTAATTGGTTTTTGTTTTAAAACGTTTTCACGTCATATTTCAACGCGCCGCGGGCCTCCGAAACGATATCATAATGATAATAATAATAATAATAATAATAACATGAAAGGTTTTTTTTTTCATTATTTCTCGCGTCGAAGCATATAATAATAATAATAATAATAATAATAATAATAATACTAATAATGATAATAACGACGGTGGCGGTGGTAAACGACAATAATTATTATATCCGTTCGATAATAATTCATGTCCACGACGGCGACTGTGACGGTGTGGCCGCGCCGAAGAATATTATATTATTATTGTGTAGAGTATAGAGAGAGGAATGACAGTTGAAACATATCCGCGAGAGGACGGTGATAAAAACCAGAGGTTCACAACAGACGTTTTCCGGTTGGAAAACGGTACACGGAAAAAAAAAATTTGAAAAAAAAAAGTAACGATAATAATAATGACGACGACGACGACAATTTAATCATGGATGTTGTTGTATCTACATATTATGTATCTAACGGATAAACTCATTTGTTCAATATGAGCTAAATCTGAAGTTTCGTCACATAAAATTGAACAAAAAAACATTGGCTTTAACCTCTTTTATAAGATTGTCTGTTAAGAATTAAGCCATATATATTTATCAATTAATTTTGAACAGTTTTACTGACAAATGTCTCGTTTTTTGACGCCGATTCTAAATTTTGACTAATATTTTCATCACCGGCGCGGCGTCTATTCTAAATAATAACAAATTGTTTATATTAAATACTCCAATATTTTTATTATTGATTGCTTGAATTTCATGAAAATTTGCTGTATCGTCAATAGGAATCATTTTTAGACTCTGAGTGAAGCGAAGGATCTTATGGTTTTACAATGATGTTTATTTTTTTTTAGATTCTGAGTGAAGTGAAGGATCTTATGGTTTTACAAAGATGTTTATTTTTTTTTTTTTCTGTAAACACTTTTTCGTATAGAAATCCTTGTCCAAAAGTTTCGTCCAGCAACTTTTTAGATTTGAAATTGAACTGAGATGGTACTTTAAACAGGTCATTTTTCTAAAATCTCCATAGTTTTTCTAGTAATAAAGAATAACGATCGAAAAACTGAGTAAAAACGGTAAAATCGGTAAAAATCCGCCCTAAACGAGATTCTCACTGTTCAGATTTTAGGTATTTAGTCATAAATCGAAAAGTATTGAAGCTAGAAACTTGAAAATTTTATCCAATATCAAACACATACTTTTTTATATTTGACAACATTTTCATAACAATCATAGCACTTTTGACTTAAATATTGAACTTTTAATTTACCAAATTGTTTGAAAGTTTTTATGTAATATAATTTTAAATATTTGACAAAAAGTTCTGAAAATTTAATATGACCTTACTCATATACCTACCTAATTATCCTATCAAAAATTCAAAAATCTAATGAAATATTGATTATACAATACTTATACACTGAAGCTTTGCTCAGAATCGTTTTATACTAAAGAAATGAGTCATCATTTCTTTAAAACTTAATACATTCATCACCAATATCTTGTCCGAGGACCGAAGGGACGAAGGACGAACTTGTACCAACATCATCTCACTTACCAGCTTTTTTAAATTAACATAATCACGGTGTCGTCGAAAAGGAATATCATAAGGGCCACAAATAATAATAGCTGCACTGATTGACGGCTTGGCCGCGCCGAAGAATATTATATTATTATTATCATTATTATTATTGTGCAGAGTATATAAAGAGGGGAATGACAGAAAAAACACGCCCGCGAGAGGACGGCGATAAAGACCAAAGGTTTACAACAGACGTTTTCCGGTTGGAAAACGGTACACGGAAAGAACAAATAATTTGAAAAAAAAAAAAAAATAATAATAATAACAATAATGACGACGACGACGACGACGACGTATTTGCTACCTGTGGTGACGCGGGAACGGAAGATGGTTCTCCGGCCGTGTTACATCCCCCGTAGTTTATTATTTTCACCCCTTACACCAGGTCCCGGGGTGTAGTGTACGATACCGGGTCGCATGCGAGAAACCCGATCCCATCCCTTCCCCCGGTCCACCGCGCGGCGTCACGACGATAATGGACCGTGAGTTATGTCACGTGAACAATGTGCACGAGATGACATAACAACGTCGACGAAGACGCCGCGAGAGGGGTGTTTTCTATAGTCTGCGGCGGCGTTGTTTGCGGAAAGAGAGACAAAAAATGACAGTAATAATAATAAATAATAACGATCACAAGACGAGTTAAAACGAACGAATACGAATAAAAAGCCGAACGCGCACTTTACGCGCCGCGGGGGTGTTCCGAAATGGCACGAGACATCGTCGCCGGGTGGGTGTATCGGATCGCAAAGAAACGACAAACCGAACGGTCCGCACGACCGGAGTGATACACGAGAACGGAAACTTCAACGTTGAAAACGCTCGCGTGTGCATTGCGATCCGAAAGATCGTGTCGTTCGGCGACGACTATAAAATATGTGGTTATCGAACGTATCGTAGCGATCGCGACGTTTTTTTTTTTTTTTTCGTTTTTTTTTTCTTTCTTTTTTTTTCTTGTAAGTCGTTAAAAACCGATTCTTACGTACGAAAAAGAATAAAGAAAATTTCAACGCGTTTTTACAATAGCGGAATTCAGTCACTCAGTTTTTATTGTTTTTACTCAAATCGTCCATTCGTCACGGTTACATTTTCAAACTTTTACGTGTATTCGACGTGTACAAATATTCCAAGTTTGAATCATTTTCGACTTACAGTAGATTATATTTATCTAAATATTGTATTGTTAGCGTAGTGTAAAATTGTGTTAAATTTTCCGACAGATTTCGTTTTGGTTTTTGTGCCGTTTAAATTGCCTAGACATCCGAACTCTAGCGACAAATACGTGTGAGGTCGTATTACACGAGCACGACTTACTCACAACTGTTGCATTTCTTATTCGATAAGAACTCCCCATGAATAAGTTATATTGAAATTCCTTTATAGTATTGTGTACTCTAAAAGCAGCATATTTTTTTAATTTTTGAAACTTGAGTGACAATTTAAATTTTCCAGGGATATTTATATAACCCAAGTTTCGCCAGAATAACTAAAATCGATTCAACGAAAACCTCGTTTAGAGCACGTTTTTACTCAATTTTTAGATAGTTTTTTTTTTTCAATTTTAAAATTTGACGTACATAAATTACGGGTTTCAAGTACTTATAACTTATAAGATTACATTTCTGATCTGACAAGGGGCTGAACATTACTTTCGATACGTAAATATTTTATTTTTCTGAGAGATGCGAAGTACCTTATGGTTTCACAATGATGTTTATTTATTTATTTATTTTTTTTCCAAACACTTTTTCGAGTGGTAATAATTTTTGAAACGTATCCTCAAGCCACTCCACGAATCGAAAATTTGAACTAGATACTAGGTACTTTTAAGAGGCCATTTTTCTATTTTCTTAGTTTTTCCAGGTGAGGGCAAAAACTGCCAAAAACCGAGTGAAAACGGCGAGGTTTTCAGTAAAAAAAAATATTCATTGAATCGACTTTAGTAATTTCGTCATAGCACAAAAATTAATGTTGTAAGAAACTTGAAATGTTCACTAAAAATCAACTATATTATATTAATGCACGCTTTACGAAAATTTCAAAAAATTTTATTCACTTTTGGGCTCAATAGAACATTAAAAATATCATGTTTTTAGATTCTGAACGAAGTGAAGAATGTATTGATTTTACTATGATGTGTTCTTTTTTTTTTTTTGTTTTTTTTTTTTTTTTTTTTTTTTTGTGTCTGTGTACACCATAACTACTCGAAATAATGCTTCAATTTTGAACTTCAGGGTATGTTTTCGGTGGCAAAACGAATATCGGAGGTACCTTAGAGAGGTCACAAGTGAAAATTCCCAAAAGTTTTCAAATGCCACGGGAAAAACAAACAAAAAATGAGGAAAAAACGGTACTTTTTGTGCAAAACCCGTTTTCGACGAAATCGATTTTTTTATTTAGCCGTTACTCAAAAACCAAAAATTGTAGATACTTGAAACTTTCACCAAATGTTTATATTGGAATCATCTATACGTAGTACAATTTTTGTAAACTTTAGACTTTTTTTGAGCTTTTAATAGACAATTGAAATTTTCAACTTTTCTTTGTTTTTTTTTCTGAAATGTGGATAAAAAAAATTTGACTGGACAAAAATTCTTGAAAATTTAATACAAGGTACCTAATATGTCGAACTTATCGGTATAAAAAAAAAATTCAAAGCGTAATGCACAATTTTTTTTTTATAAGCATAAAAAGTTCATATTTTTACGAAATGTGTAGAAAATCGCGAAAATTTGAAGTTATTTTGCAGTTGAAAATTCATAAAATTTTAAGTATTCAAAACTAAAAATTGTAAATTCGGTACAAAGTTTTACATACGTTTTCCTTCAATTATCTGTAAAAAAATTTGCACTGGAATAAAATCAAAAATTTTTATGAGTGTTTGAATTTACAATTTTTTCACATAATCGCGTAAAATAACAATTTAGGCATCATTGATTTTTGATATTTGTTCTTATTCAAAAAGTATAGGTCGTAGAAACTTAAAACTTTTACAAAATGTTTAAATAGGCATTTTCTTTACATAGTTGTATTTTCAAAATATTTCGTTTATTTTTTAGCTATTTATAGGCATTTGAATAATTCGATTTTTCTTAGATTTTTTTTTATAAAAGTCGATAACAATTTTTTGGCCCTACCAAATCGCTTGAAAATTTAATAGAAGGTTTCGAATAAGTTGATCTAAGAGTGATTCAAAAATTATTTAAATACATAGGCACAATTTTTTTTTATAAGCAGTTGAAGTTCAAAAATCGACAAAATTTGTCAAAATCACGAATATTTGCAAATTATTTTGTAGTTGAAAATGTATAAAAATTTTTGTATTCAAAGATAAGAAATGAAAATATTATGTAATATCACAGCTGATAAAGATAATTAAATAGATTAAGTTTATTATAATATAATCAGTAGCTGACAGCTGTTCTATACAAAATATTGGTAGATTGTAAACACAAGGTGTATAACGTACCTTTACATGGTTGAATAGAACGTTACTAACTTCCAATTTCCAGTTATTTTAATGTGTGTATCAGTTCCATAAACATGCGGATTTTATATATCATTATTAATTATTAATATTTAAATAGACGTAGCCACGGAGCATTCAGCATATATGGACGGCGGGGTCGGGTGGTACCGTCACGATAGTGCATTTAGGCAAATAATATGGTATTTACCTACGCCCTATCTATGCACATCCTGGTTTGTCCAATGATCACGAGCAGAAGTCACATGAATAGACAAATGTAAATTTAACCCAATCTAGGATATTAAAATAAAATATATATTACAATTTAAGGCTGACATCTTCATCTTCGTTCAGAATCGTTTTTTTTTTTATAATATAAAATAATTCCAAAATCTATCCAATAATGCCTAATCTAGCAATGCATCTCGTGTATCCCACCCAACTACTGTATCCTGTACTTAACTTACAATGATTTATCATTGCATTCAAATGTAAAGTACCATACAACTAAACTATCGTAAACCAGGTGATCCCATGATAGAAAGTGCTATACACTCCTCACCATTATCTTGTCCGAGGAGCGAAGCGACGAAGGACGAACTTCCACCACCATTATCTTATCGTTTTTTTTTAAATTAACTTCTAACAAAGTTTTTTTATATTTGACAAAAACATTTGAAAATTGAACAGGACTTTACTTATACACTTGTCTAACGACACTAAAAACATTTTAAAAATCGTGATCAATTTTTTTTTACGTCAATTTTAAAATTTTTCATTCGAAGAATCTAAAAGTAATAAAAAAAAATATTTCACGTTAAATGTTTTAAATCATACAAGAAAAATATATCAAATATACGATTCCACAATGTTAAATCGTCATAGGTAAAATCACTGTGAGACATTGCAGTATTGTTATGATTAAATTAACGTTAATTTGTAATATAAATTATAATTTATCATACTAACAATGAATAAGATTAGACGATCTGTCTACTTATAATATATCAATGTAAAATCAGACACCAGTTATCGTTAGCTCATCAGTAATGAAATAGTAATTTCAAAATAATAGACATCAACACTTTTATTTCAAGAAATAATTATAATAATAACAAACAAAATAAGAATTATAAACAATAAGTAGGAACAAATAACAATAATACATATTTTTTACAAATTATACAGCAATAAAGTTTTTTCAAATCAACGAAATCATACATTTTTTTTCGAATTATAATATAACAATAAATTAATTTTTGTACCAATTGTACTAATATTTTTAACAAAATCAAAATATACTCTTAAATAACAAATTATGAATTATTCACAAATTAAAAAATGGATACAATTAATAGAAGTCAAGTAACAATAATAAATATTTTTTCAAATTATATAACAATAAATTAATTTTTGTACCTAATGTACTAATATTTTTTTCAAATCAATATAAACAAAATAGGGGCCTTGTTGGCAAAGTATGAGTCATAAACAAATAGAAACAATGAATAGATGTCAAGTAACAATAATAAATATTTTCAAATTATTTAACAATAAATTAAATTTTGTACAAAGTGTACTTAAGTTTTTCCAAATCAACAAAATCAAAATAGACACTTAATTAGCAATGGATGAGTTATTGACAAATAGAAACAATGAATAGAAGTCAAGTAACAATAATACACATTTTTTTAAATTATATAACAATAAATCAATTTTTGTACCTAATGTACTAACATTTTTTTTCAAATCAATATAAACGAAATAGGGGCCTTATTGGCAATGGGTGAGTCATTAACAAATAGAAACAATGAATAGGAGTCAAGTCACAATAATAAATATTTTCAAAGTATTTAATAAAAAATTAATTTTCGTAAAAAGTACACTTAAGTTTTTCAAATCAACAAAATCAAAATAAGGACTTGATTGGCAACGAATGAGTTTTCAACAAATATAAATAATAAATGGGTTTCAAGTAACAATAATACATTTTTTTTTAAATTATGTAACAATAAATTAATTTTTGTACCAAATGTTCTAATATTTTTTACAATTCAACAAAATCAAAATAGACATTTAATTTGGAACGGATGAGCTATTAACAAATAGAAACAACAAATAGGAGTCAAGTTACAATAATACATATTTTCAAATAATTTCACAAAAAATTAATTTTCGTACAAAGTGTACTTAAATTTTTTCAAATCAATAAAATCAAAATAGGGGCCTAATTGGCAACGAATGAGTTTTAAACAAATATAAATAATAAATGGGTTTCAAGTAACAATAAAAAATGTTTTTTTTTTTTTTTTTTTAAATTAGGTGTGTAACAATAAATACATTTTTGTACCTAATGTACTAATATTTTTTTCTAATCAACATAAACGAAATAGGGGCCTTATTGGCAATGGTTGAGTTATAACTCGTATTATGCATATAACAAATATATAAAATAACATGTGTGGATAGACCCACAACAACAATTTTTTTTTTGTGTTTTTAATTTTTTTTTTATTTTTGGCATCACCTGAAAATACAGACAACAATTAGAGTAGGTAAAGTTAAAACACCTAATGGTAACTATCATAGTTAAATATCATTATATTAGTATTTAAAAATAATCAGACCATGTCATAACATTTTACTATAAACAACTTTAAATTGAAGAAAGTAACATTCTTGTTTTTGTTGAGTTTTACAAAACTTTTAATTGATGATAACCAATAGTTTTATATATAAATATATATATATATATATTATTTATGAAATAATGTTGGTTGGCTATCTTAAAATTATAATTGATCAATTCAATACAAAACATATATAACTAAATGGTACTATATTACAATGTGCCCCAAGGAAAAAACCTTGCTGCTTCGTATGAAAATAGCACTACGAAGAATACAGTTACGAAGAAAAACTCTTAAAAGAAAAGTTCTAAATCTAAACATTTTTTTCATCGGCATTTTTTTTTTTTTTTTTTTAACAAATATGCAACTGCCGTTGCATTTTCTGATGTATCTTCGAAAATTTCCAAAATAAAATCAAGTTAAATTACAAAAAAAAAAAAGAGCAGCTTTTATAAATTTAATTTTGTTTTGCTTAGATAATTGTACTGAAAAATATCTGACACTTGTTGTTGTATATATTATGTTATTATATTATGTATTATATATATATATGAAACCGCTTGTAATAAAATAAAAATATGAACGTTAGATTCTCTGTCGAAAGGGGTTTGACAATATGACTTGGGTTTATTTTCATACGACGCCGGCTGTTCACTTTCCCGCGGAACGAGTTGCATTGTAAAAAGTATTTAGTAATCAATTATTGGTTTTCATACTTTGACTTGACGAACCGGCGTGTTTGACATCGCGGATCGAACTTTGTCAAATCATTAGTTTTTGTTGAGTTTCTGCATGCAGTAACATCATTTTTGTTTTGATTTTTCTTTCCGCTCAGGCAGAAGTCACTTCCTACCGGATTGAGTAAGGTATATCCGGGATAATACTGAGTCGAGAAACAAAAACGTCACCGAGAATAAATTATAATTCGTCATTACGTACTGACAGTTTTAAAAACCGCGTACCTGGAGTTTCACGCCCAGCGTTTTAAACAGATGTTCGATTTCACGTTGTATTTCACAAGTCGTGAATTTCAAACGCGGCGTTCTGTGGAGTTCAGCGAGGCAATCCATTATTTTAAGATTCCAACTGGATTCTAGATTATACACCTGTGGAAAAGCGAATAAAACCATTATTCGTGTATTTTTTTTTTTTTTTTTTTTAGTTGGGATTGTGGGTGAAAAACTTTTTTTTTTTAAATTATTTACCTTGCTTTTTCCACAAGATTCGAGAACTTTCGTCACGAACGGTAAGGCGAACGCTAATTCGTCGCCCTCTTTGTAGTACGCGTCGATTACCATTCGGTGGAGGTCAAACGGCACAGGTTTGTCTTTGGCCAAAGTTATCAACCCCAACCAATGACCAAGGTTTTCGAGCGTGGCCTTAGTCCGGGGTGACTTGGTGTCTTGTGCGAACAAAGCCTAAAAGATTCAGACGTGATTAGTTATCATTATTTTATCACTGATTACATACACACACACACACACACACACACACACACACACACACACACACACACACACACACACACACACATACACATCGTATTTAGGTAGCTGTGTTTACAGCGTTTTGTATTCACAACAAACACGTATATAATATCCGTGTGTGATACGATGTGTTCCAACTAACTTTTATATTCATCACGGTCTCTGATTCGATCAACCGGTTCAGCGGACTGCTGTCGAAACAATCCAAGCACGTCGAGTACAAAGAGTGCGAGTTTGGTTCGTCACGAATGCGTTTCGTCATAAACGCCGAAAACCACGGCAAATGTCTTCGCTTTAAGTTTTCTTTTACTTCGGCGCACTGAAAGTGTCAAATACGTCAGTAACGTCCTGATTTTAAAAAAGCATGTACCTGTTATGTTACCGGCACAGTGTCCGATATAAAGGGATTCTATAGGATTCCTAAAATTTCCGTAAAAGTGGATTATTTCAAAATGTTGTAAGATACCTACTTTGGATTCCAGTATGTTTAATCATTTATGCGCGTGTGATATTAAAATGAAAATTAAATGTATTGTAAATATACAATTTATGTTTTTATTTAAAAATATTTCCTATTATAATTATTATTGCTGGTATTATATGTTATGTTTAAAATATTTTGTATTATATATTATTTATCATATTATATTTTATTATATTCATTATTTTATTTTTTTAAACCAAGCACGATATCATATAGAATGACAAACGAATCAAATTTTTTGAATTGAAACCTGGATCGAATCGAATGCGTTATAACACACTTATATTTTATACAATAAAACCACTAAATATGACATTTTACCGATATTTTTCGAATCAAAACGGTAAGTATCTTACCCGCAATATTTTTACGACACAGTTTTACACAAACTAGAAATTACCATTTTTTTTTTTTTTTTAAGTATGCATTTACTTGAGTATATAGTATACACCAGCGTTTCTTAAACTGTGTTCCGCGGAACCCTGGGGTTCCACGGAGATCACTTCAGGGTTCCGCGAAGCTTAATGATTTATTTCAAAATTTCAAAATCCCAGTATTTTCTAAATGACCAATCGGTGAAATATAAAAATGAATTGTGAATTAAAAATCCATTTATCGTCAATACGTGACCTTCAGCCATGTCAGCAAATAAATATGAAACTTTTATTGAAATGACATTAGATTCATCGTTGCAAGAAAAATTTAAATCGATGCCACTAGAAGAATTTTGGTGCATTTTCAAATATGAATATCCTCGACTGTCACAAAAGACCGTGTTGGCACCGAAACGGGGTTCTCCACCTATATACCAACAAAACAAAATACCACAACATACTTGACGCTGAACCTCATATGATCATACAACTTTCATCAATAGAGCCTAATTTTAAGAATATTTGTAAAAATAAAAAGCAATTTCATTCGTCTCATTAAAATGTGTCCTTGGTCTTATTAATGTAATTATTATTAAAGTATTATTATATATGTATATTGTATACAATTATTATTATTTTTATTTTTATTTTAACACACTTTTTTGAATCAAATACCTTTGTTGACGCCCCACTGAAAAGAGTACAACTCATAAAATACGAACGTGTCACACGATCGCAGTTACGCAATTACGCGATTACCGGCCGTCCGACACACACATACACACACACATACACACACACGAACGCACACATTATTATTGTTTATCTATATGTTATTATTATTATAAAGGTTATTTATTTATATTGTAATCCAAATTATATAATATGCAGATTAGGTCGCGACGGCGGCCGGCAAGCATAAGCCGCCGCGATACGGCAGTTGTCAATTTTTGTTCGCTGCAACAAGGCGAAACTACACCGACGTGCGCAAATCGCCATGTGTATTTTAATATAATATATTTTTGTTCCCGGTGCGCGAATCGCAGTGTTTTTTATACTTTGTGAGCGCTAATCGCCACATTTTATAATTATTATTATTCTTGTCACCCGGGCGCGAATCGCCTGGCAGTTTTATACTTTGTGTGTGCTATTACCTGCATTTTATTATTATTTTATTATATTTGTATGTACAACTATTATAGTTATTGTAGGTAGCGGCTGGCCAGCGTTACACCGACAAATTTGTGAGTTATTATATTACCATTTTATTTATATTATTTATTATTTGGTTGTGCTGAACCGGCAACTATCATTATTATATATTTTTACCTTGTTGGGCCAAAAGGGCCGTAATCTACCTTTTTTATTATATTATATTACCTACCTATTATTACCAAATTGAGTTACCATTTATTTTACCAGTTACCTATTCATTAGTTATTAAGCACACTGCACACACCAACATATATACGCACCTCACACTAGCACTCTCTGGTTTTGCTCGGCGACCCCGTCCACTTCCTTTGAGTTGCTATACATACATACATACACGCCTTTACACAGGTCGGTCGGTGTGAGAGTTGTAGCGTGCGAAGTATTTTGGTGACCGGGCGTCACGGCCTATTATTGTTCCGTACCCGGCCCGAACATTGGTGACCTCGACGTGATTTCTTATTATCTAAGAGTTATGCGTAACTATTATTTTCATTGTTATTAATATGTGATAATTATAATTGCCAATTTATACTTTTTGTATGCGAAACAAGAATACTCGAGTGAAATAATCGAATTATTTTACTATACAAAATTCACAACAAAATAACTAGGTCAACTAAATACCGTTTAGAACTCATTAATTACTATTGTATATTTCTTATTTTGTTGTATTTATTGAGATCTGCGATAATATAATATTACTGTATACGTGCGTATACTCGTGTGTATTAGTACTTCGTCGTAATTGTATTGGATTAAGTCAGCATCGTATATTATTCTTCATTATGCCTCTCGATGAAGATAATGAAAAACAAATGATCGCATTAAGAAAAAAACGTGGAGTGGTTAAGGCCTCACTAACACGACTTCGTAAATTTGTTAAAGAGTTTGACCATAATGAACAGTCAATTTCTCTCCTTGAATTTCGACAAGAAGAATTGCCTAATATAAATAAAAAGTTTGACGCAGTTCAATCCGAAATTGAGTTAATTTCAGAAGATCCGGAAAGGGAAGAAGAAGAACGAGCGTCATTTGAAAAGAACTACTTCGAGACAAGATCTCAAATGCAAGAAATTATCAATACCCGAAGCTCATCAAGTACTGTAGGCCCTAATGCATCGTTTGGATCGTCAAGTAATACAAACCGTGTCAGATTAGCACCTATTCCATTGCCCACATTTAATGGTAATATTGAAAACTGGGAAGCATTTTATGATGTTTTTTGTGCACTAGTTCACAATGATGAGGGACTTACTTCAGCGCAAAAATTATACTATCTAAGATCCTGTTTGACTGGCCCAGCTTTAGATATCGTTAGTTCTATTCCGATGGTCGATGGAAATTATGAGGTGTTTACCGAACGACTCAAGCAGAGATATGACAACAGAAGCCTCGTGATACAGACACACATACGAGCGCTTCTTGATGCCCCTCGTGTAGAGACCGCTTCCATAGAAGCACTACAAATGTTGCACTCACATATCGGATGTCATGTAGCTGCGCTTAAGGCCTTAGGTCAGCCAATAGAGCAGTGGGACGCATGGTTAGTTACCATTGTTTTAAGGTGTTTAGACCAGAATACAGCACATGAGTGGCAGCTTCGACAAGAAGACACACATTTACCCAAGTATATAACCATAGAAAGGTTTTTAGCTAGAAGATGTATTGCATTTGAAAATTCGAGCTCAGAAATACAATCACGATCTCATAGTCAATCAATGTCAACAGTTCAACATCAATCAACCAGTAGGCAAAGAAGGTCTGAGAAAACTACTAAAATGGCATTTTTAGCCACTGGAAAAGGTCAAGCTACAAAATGTCCTTGCTGCACTGGGCTGCATAAGATATATGCGTGTGACAAGTTTAAGGAACTGAGTATAAACGATCGTCTAAATATTATACGAGATACTCATTTATGTTTTAATTGCTTGTCAGCATATCACACAACGAAAACATGCAAGTCTAACGGCTCATGTGGAGAGTGCGGGTTGAAGCATAATACTCTACTACACTTCTCACAAGGAGCATCCGACGATCAGAGGATTAATAATACAAGTGAAGGAGAATCATCTTCAGCTGGGGCATTATCAGCTACGTCATGGTCCTCAAAGAACCGTTATGCATTTTTAGCCACAGCACAAGTGATAGTTAAGAACAAGAATGGTATGGATTTCAAATGTCGTGCTGTGCTAGACAGCGGCGCTCAGGTGAATTTTATTTCCAAAAGGTTACAAAACATACTCAAGCTATCAGGGGAAAGGGTAGCATTGCCGGTGAGCGGAATCGGCTCAAGTAGAACACAATCGACTACAAGGGTAGATCTTAAGGTTTGTTCTCGAGTATCATCATTCCAGGCTAACATATCATGCTACGTATTACCATCAATTGTCAACACATTATCGTCAAGTATAAAACCCTCAAATGGCTGGGGAATCGCCAAAAATATTCTTCCACAGTTAGCTGACCCTCATTTCGACCAGGCAGGCACCATCGATATGTTAATGGGCGCAGGGATATTTTTTGAGTTATTAGAGTCAGAAAGGATTCAACTTCAAACCGGTAATCTCACATTACAATCCACAAAACTAGGCTGGGTCATGACTGGAGAATTTAACATTAATTGTTTAGTGAGTATTGGAATGTCATTAGAAGACGAATGGCGAACAATGAGTACAGATCAAGGATTATTCGGTAGATTATCTAAAGCCAATAAGCGACATGTAGAAGAACAAGAAGCTGTACAGCATTTTGAAGAAACTGCTACCAGGAGAGCCGATGGTCGATTTGTGCTCCGTCTACCTGTAAAGCCAGAAGTTAGCCAGCTAGGAGACAGCATATCAATGGCCACGTCACGCTTCATAAGCGTCGAAAGAAAATTATCACGAGATGAACATTTACGTACTGAGTATGTAAAATTCATGACACAATACTTAGAAACGGGACATATGGAAGAAGTAATTGAAAACAAAATTCCAACATCAAGGCAATTTTACCTACCACACCATGCAGTAGTCAAAACATCCAGTCTAACTACAAAGGTACGAGTAGTGTTCGACGCATCAGCTAAGAGCTCATCGGGAATAGCCCTAAACGATGTCTTAATGTGTGGTCCGAACATTCAAGAAGAGTTGTTTTCGATCCTATGTCGGTTTAGAAGCCATCAATACGTTATCACCGCTGACGTAGAGAAAATGTTTCGACAGGTGGAGGTTGCAGAAGAAGACAGAAATTTGCAGCGTATAGTCTGGAGGGCGACTCCTAGTGAAGCTTTACGGACTTATAGACTGACAAGAGTTGCATACGGTACAACTTCGGCCTCATTTATGACCACAAAGTGTCTGTCGGTTCTGGCAGAAGAATTCAACAGTCAGTTTCCAAGGGCAGCTAAGGCCGTACAAACAGATTTTTATATGGACGACCTTATGTCTGGTGCACAAACCGAAGAAGAGTGTTTACGTCTCCAGAAGAATATCTTAAAGATATTAGATTCAGCAAAAATGCCATTACGAAAATGGTGTTCTAACTCAAAATCCTTACTCGAACATATCGACAACAAAAATGATGATGAGTTATTTGTATTAGATTTGAGTGAGGACGACATAATCAAATCGTTAGGTCTAGGTTGGAAGCCAGTAGTAGATACCTTTCAATTTAATGTAGCAATTTCTGACAAGTATAGTGAAATAACCAAACGTAGTATCTTGTCCACCCTGAACAGTATATTTGATCCACTGGGTTTCATTGCTCCAGTGTTAGTAAAGGGAAAAATTTTTTTGCAACAACTATGGCTCGCGAAAACTGATTGGGACAGTCCATTGTCTGTCGAAATAGTACAAAAATGGCACCAATACTGGTTAGAGCTTAATACACTTAAAACACTGGAAATTCCAAGAAAGGTAGTCGCAGGTGCAGGAGTACAGACCGAATTTCACGGTTTCTGTGATGCATCAGAAAATGCTTATGGCGCATGTATTTATGTACGGAGTAAATTTCCAAGTGGCATATGGCAGTCAAGATTATTATGTGCATCTACTCGAGTCGCTCCTGTCAAGGGAACCACGATCCCTAGGTTAGAATTGGGGGGAGCACTAGTATTGGCTCAATTAGCAATGAAGGTAGCAAATTCATGGAAGGTTGACGTACATAGATTTTACTTGTGGACAGATTCAACTATAGTATTGGGATGGTTGAATAGCCAATCTATTCGCTTGAAAACCTATGTATCAAACCGCATCTCACAAATTTTAGATATTACCAATACTGAGCAATGGTACTACGTCAGGACATACGATAATCCAGCAGATTTATTATCGAGAGGTGTGAAGGCACATGCCATGAAAGGCATGGAGTTGTGGTGGAGTGGACCAAAATGGCTATCCCATGAGCAGAAGGGTTGGAGTTCCGAACAAGTATCATTACCAATCGGAGAAGAGTTACCAGAGCAGAAAACCGTACGCTTCGTTCTCTTAACAGTGCAGTCACCAAATAGGCTTGTTGATTCTTGCTCAAGCTGGCAACGCCTACGTCGAGCAACTGCGTGGATGCTGCGGTTCATTGAATTTATAAAATCCAAACGTGCTCCTCAACTGATACGCTACCTGACAGTTAAGGAGCTAATAGTTGCTGATCAAAGACTAATAATTTATGCTCAAAGAGAAACCTTCATGGAGGAATACGATGCATTATTAAAAAATAAGAGTATCCCCGGTCGAAGCAATTTAAGGTCATTGAACATCAAGTTAAGATATGGCATGATTGTAGTAGGGGGTCGCCTTGATAATGCCGATCTCTCACAAGACCAAAGACAACCAATAATTCTTCCATACAATCACAAGGTTACACAGTTGATATTCTTAGACTGTCACATGAAATTATTACATTGTGGGCCTCAATTATTATTAGCGGAAATCAGGCAATTGTATTGGCCACTATCTGGTAGACTATTAGCGCGCTCAACAGTTCGAAATTGCGTGAAATGTGTACGGAGCAAACCGACCTTTCAATTCCCAATAATGGCGCCATTACCAAAAGAAAGAGTAAAGTGTTCACGCCCCTTCACGTACACAGGCGTAGACTTTGCAGGTCCGTTAATTATCCGTAGCGGAATCAGGGGACGTTCAGGAACAAGGGCCTGGATTTCAATTTTCGTGTGTTTCTCTACAAGAGCGGTTCATATAGAGGTAGTCGAAAACTTAACAAGCAAGGCCTTTATAGCAGCTTTAAGGCGATTTGTTGCTAGACGAGGCAAACCCGCCGAACTGTGGAGTGACAATGGGACAAATTTCGTTGGAGCAAACAAAGAGTTAATCAACTACACTCAACATCTCGACAAACAGTTAGCCAATGAAGGGATTACCTGGCGTTTTAACCCACCATCAACACCTCATTTCGGAGGGTTGTGGGAAGCTGCAGTTAAGAGCGCTAAACATCATTTGGCTAGAACTACCGGAGAGACAAAGCTAACGCTAAGTGAGCTCAACACACTACTATGTCAAATCGAAGCCTGCCTCAATTCCCGACCATTGACACCTATGAGCAGTGACCCCAATGATTTCATGCCACTTACCCCAGCGCACTTCCTACTCGGTGCGCCTGTAACTTCGGTTCCAGAACCTGATTTAAAGGGTGAAGAGCCACATATCATGCGACGTTGGAAATTTGTACAGCATCTTCTTCAAACCTTCTGGAAACGATGGCAGATGGAATATTTACCCCAATTACAGGTCCGCGGAAAGTGGACATCTAGATGTGCCCAAATAGCCATAGACGATTTAGTAATTGTCAAAGAAGACAACCTACCGCCCCTCAAGTGGCACTTGGCACGCGTCATAGAGCTACATCCAGGTCGTGACGGAAACGTAAGGGTTGTATCGATACGCAATTCCAGTGGTAAAACAATGCGTCGGCCAGTTGCGAAATTATGTAGATTACCTGTCCATAAAGAGATGTAAACGATGAAAGCCAACTTTCATCGGGGGGGAGGATGTTGACGCCCCACTGAAAAGAGTACAACTCATAAAATACGAACGTGTCACACGATCGCAGTTACGCAATTACGCGATTACCGGCCGTCCAACACACACATACACACACACATACACACACACGAACGCACACATTATTATTGTTTATCTATATGTTATTATTATTATAAAGGTTATTTATTTATATTGTAATCCAAATTATATAATATGCAGATTAGGTCGCGACGGCGGCCGGCAAGCATAAGCCGCCGCGATACGGCAGTTGTCAATTTTTGTTCGCTGCAACAAGGCGAAACTACACCGACGTGCGCAAATCGCCATGTGTATTTTAATATAATATATTTTTGTTCCCGGTGCGCGAATCGCAGTGTTTTTTATACTTTGTGAGCGCTAATCGCCACATTTTATAATTATTATTATTCTTGTCACCCGGGCGCGAATCGCCTGGCAGTTTTATACTTTGTGTGTGCTATTACCTGCATTTTATTATTATTTTATTATATTTGTATGTACAACTATTATAGTTATTGTAGGTAGCGGCTGGCCAGCGTTACACCGACAAATTTGTGAGTTATTATATTACCATTTTATTTATATTATTTATTATTTGGTTGTGCTGAACCGGCAACTATCATTATTATATATTTTTACCTTGTTGGGCCAAAAGGGCCGTAATCTACCTTTTTTATTATATTATATTACCTACCTATTATTACCAAATTGAGTTACCATTTATTTTACCAGTTACCTATTCATTAGTTATTAAGCACACTGCACACACCAACATATATACGCACCTCACACTAGCACTCTCTGGTTTTGCTCGGCGACCCCGTCCACTTCCTTTGAGTTGCTATACATACATACATACACGCCTTTACACAGGTCGGTCGGTGTGAGAGTTGTAGCGTGCGAAGTATTTTGGTGACCGGGCGTCACGGCCTATTATTGTTCCGTACCCGGCCCGAACAACCTTTTAAAGGGCAATATCAGTATATGATTATAATTTATTTACAAATAATCTTGAAAAAAAGCTAAAAGCTAAAAAAAAGTAGGGGTTCCACGATAAAAGTGGAATCAAAAAGGGTTCCATGGAAAAAAAAGTTTAAGAAACGCTGGTAAACACTAACATATATCATTTTATATCAGTTTCATACGTTGTTTATTCGGGACTTGGTATTCTATAGAATATCTAGGCTTTATGTTAATTTTAATGCTTTTCTTGTTCATTTTAAGCATTAAATCAAGTCACAAATTCAACACTTTGCCGGAAACATGTACACAAACGAGTATACAACATACACACGTGCGTATATCGAGACGTACACGGTGTATACAGGCCAAAAGTTTGACTTCCCTACGGAAGCAAAAGCTAACTCGTTTAATACTCTTTCTATTTCTTTCATGTATATTCAATGAATTTTGTATTGATTAAAAAAAAATTAAAAGTCAACAATATCGATTCCGAAATCAGTTTATGTATTTTTCATTAGAAAAAAATAAATATCCATATTTGTTGACGGAAAGCGATTACAGTAGATACTAAAACAGTTAACATTGACATTCAAGGGACCAACCAATGTCTGTCATAATAACCGTTAGTCATTATAATCAAAACCGTAAAAAAAAAAATGATAAAACTCGGTTAAATATATTTTATGTGAACATATTTATGATAGTTTAGGACAAAAAATAAAATAAAAAATGTTGTTTTGTATCATTTTAATACTAAATTTACGCTAAAAATAAAAAAAAAAACAGTTACCTTAAAATTAAAACTAATTCGTATAAAAAATAATGCAGAATTTTTCTTTGTAATTTTTAAAATTCATATTTGAACTCACGTTGTTCAGAGCAACATACTGCGATTTAATTTTTTTTACAATATTAGTATAATTTATCATAATAAATCATATAATTTTCTAGGACAACATAAAATTGTCATAGCACCAGTATAGTCAGTGAACGCAGGTCATAATAACCGACAAAAAATGATTAATATAGTAGTTTTAACGGATTTAAGATCATCAAACACGAATTTAATTCTCAAAATAATAAACGATTTGAACTATTTTTGAAAATAGGAACCCAGCGTAACCCAATAATAATTTTTTCAACTGATACGCTACTCTTTTCCGGGGTCCGGTACAATAAGTGGTATACATTTTCATTCTATGAAATATTAAGCCGGGTACACACTGGAGCATTTGGGTGTAATGTAATTTCGTAATGTAACAGAGTTCGTGCTCACCTGAATGTTACAATGTTACAATGTTACAAGACCAGTGTGTACGATAGAGTCGAGCACTACTGTGTATTTGGCTGTTCGCCGGTCTATCCATCAGTTATTCACAGTTTGTTCCAGAGTTATTTCACATCTTGTGCAATGTCTTCTGATTGAAATTTACAAGTCGCTAGTGCATCGTTTGATTTATTCATTATATTTTAAAAAAACGAAAAAATAAAAAAAAAAAAGTGAAAGAAGGTGGTGGCAAACAAATTTAACGAAGTCTAGGGACCTATGTAGTGGATCAGATTTATTAAATTGTCTTCAGGAACAGGAAATAAGTGGACAGTACAGAAATTTCATTAGAATGTCGTCTATTGATTTTGAATATTTAATAAATTTGATCGGTGAACAAATTTTCAAAAAAGACACAAATTTCCGAAAAGCCATTCCAGTGCAAGAAAGATTAGCTGTTACGTTACGATTTTTGGCCACTGGTGATTCCTATCAAAGTTTTTAAAATGTATGTCAAAACAAGTTATTGGAAAGATAACCTAACCTTCTGGTATTTAACTCCTTGAACAAGAACAACACTATTTTATACTTGTATGGTAGTTCTAAAGCAAGATGAAACATGTATAATACGGTATAATACAAAAAAAATAAATAAATAAAATACCGTATTTTTACATCACTAATTATATTTAAATAATGTTTGTAAAAATTCGGATCTTGAAAATTTATTGTAATGCTTTGGGTGTTTTGGGGACCATAGAATAGATTTATTTTTGTACCACTCAATGAGGTCCAACACCTTTTCATTATTCCAATCCATTTTTTAAATTGAAATTCAATTTACACAAATAAAACACTTAGGTAAACAGTTAAACTTTAAACAGTCCTGTAGCGGTAACAATCAGAGCGATTCGCTGCGAGCAACTGGTTACCGTACACACTAGAGTCGTGTCGTAATGTAACATTCCTTTGACGTTCGTCAAAAAACCGACACTCGGGTGGATCGACGGCGTCGCGAGCCGAGCACGCATGAATGTTACAGTAACACCGTACACACTTGAGCATCACAGTTACATTACGGCGTTACATTACACCCAAATGCTCCAGTGTGTACCCGGCTTTATGATTATAATTATTGTTATTAGATACAGACATATAACGCCTAATATTTAAAAAAAAAACCTGGTTTAATAACTCAAATTTACAAAGGTCTCATATAGCTCAGTATAATCGTTTACGGATAGGACATTCTTTATTACCTAGTCACTCACATAAACTTGGACTAAACGATTCGCCACTATGTACACTTTGCAAATTTCCTCCTAATGACGATATATGTGACCTCCCTCATAATTTATTTAACTGCTCTGCTCTCCGACCTAAAAGACTAATTCTTCTCAACACTCTTATATCTCTTAATATTCCCATCAACCTTTATTCCATCCTAAACTCCAATACCGAAACAGCTATCAAAACAATAATTGTTTTTATACAGGAGGCTGGCTTTATTATATAATATATATAAATACTTAATTGTTTGTTAATATTAATTTATATTGTTTTATTCTTATATGTGATTGTCAAGCTTTTATAGTTTATACAAGCGGCTTTTATAAATTAAAAAAAAATAATAATAAATTATTGTTGTTATTATTATTGCTCTCACTTTTTGCCTCGCGTTCTCTAGATTCATGCTATTGAAAATCAACGCTATTTTCTGTTGAACGCTTTCCGGTGGTTCAATCTCCTTGTTGTCATCGTTTTGCTTGTCCGTTACTGCTGCATGTGTTTTTTCGACACGCGCAGAGCTCACCGTCAAATTCTAAAAATGCGCACACAATATAAATAACACGATTCGCCCGTAGTCCGAACAGTAAGTTTTCCCCTCCAACCTTAGAAGACGAAATGACGACGTCTGCAGTCGGTGTTTTAGACGGTACAGACGTCACTGGGTCGGGTATGGTCGTTCCGGTCGTAATATTACGATTCTGATTTTGAATTTCCGGCATAATTTTCGGAACGGGCAAAATCGGTTTTTCCTCGTTTTCGGTTTTTTGTTTGATTTTACCCGAATTCACTAACTGTGGCGATAGAAAAACAATTAATGTATGTTTTATTTAGAGTTATTAATTCAGTACGAGTGGTATTTTTAAAACGAATGTACTTAATAGTGTCGAGATTAATATTTTGAAATTATTTCACGAGAAAATCGTTTGAATCAATGGCAATTGATTTTATGAATGAATGATACAAATATCTATTTATTTATATTTGCATTTCATAACGAAATTATTAACGACCAAAGTTATAAAATACCATATGATTGTTTTATTTTTAAATTCACTTTATTAGTTAAGTTGAGTGTTTTTTTCGAAATCAGTAGTGCGTTTATGAAATAAACTCAAAAAAATACAACTGAAAACATCTTATAGAAAATAATGATAAGTAATAACCAATTGTTTGAAAAACCAAAAAAAACTTACTTTTATTAACTCTGGAGGAAAGTCATTCAGATAGGGCAAATTGGAAATTGCAGTACAATATTCTGGACGGTTAATCAATAGGTGTTTGATACGATCCAAAGCCATTATTCCGAAATAAAACATTTCTGACTCTGGAGATTTTTTCAAAGCATCTAAAATAAAGTCATACGCCTCATTCAAATCTTTTTTGTTTCTGAAAAAAAAAGTACGACATAATAAAATGAATTAAATGTCAATGTACTTAGACGATAACAATAGCAAGATTGCTTACGAAATAAGATCGCATTCAATCATTCCACCGAACAAATGTCCGACTTTCATAAGTTGGCACAGTGAGTAAGTTGGAAAATATTTCCTTTTTTCAAATAATTCATCGATGACACATCGAAGTAGTTCCTAAAAAAAGTAAATTTAAAAAAAAGTAAAATTGAATAATTTTAAATTTACCTAAAATATAATGTCAAAATATTAAATAATTATAAATACGAGTTTTAATTTTCTCTGAAACTAAAGTTTTCATAAAATGATTTTCTTTCACACGCTCATTCATAATTTATAAAACGAGTTATATAATAAGTGCTATTTTTTGTGAAGACGAAATTTAATTATTTCTTTTTTATAATAATTATCATACAAAATGTCCAATAAATATTGGGCGAATATAAAAATCCGAAAAACGTCAGCCATTACAATTATTTATTAATATAATACCCGCTCATGTCTAACATTCCATATTAAAACACACCGCATTAACGACGGTCATGAATAATCCACTTAATAGACTCCTAACATTAGGAAATGCATCAAATTTTAATTTCTTTTTTAATAATCTGTCAGATAAAAAACGTCATTATTTAAATTACTAGTCTATCCAAATTGTAATAAATATATTATCTTGTTTATGTTTGTTGTTGATCCTACGTACATCATTTATATGATTATATCACACTTTTAAATCATTTTTGTGATACAACATCCTGAAACTATGTTATAAATCTGTACTTGAGCCTACCAGGCGTCTATTCTAATAAATAAATTAATTAATTAATTAACTAATTCATTAATTCACCGTGTATTGGTGTCAAACGTGACAATTCATTGAAATATGGACAAAATAACAAGATACAATACGAGTACAAAATATTAAGAAAGAAGTATAACGAATAAAATATATGATGACAAACAAACATGTTTGACTATACAATAATTAATAAACAAAATGAATTTACTCAATGATTGTTAACGTAGGTAGCAAAAGTCACAGAGAGTTATGCTAATGCGTTATAAATTCTATCTTGTCACAATTTATAGTATTCTATTTCAAATTCCTTCCTCGTTCACAGTTGTGATGTTGTCCTCTGTACACACGATTGGAGACAGCTTGAGCCAGTTATACAATAGAAATTTACAAGTCCTTTAGATAAAAGTCTCCGTTTTACATGGATGTTTTTGGACCTTTTATCCACACTCTAGGTCTGTTAATATTTTTCTCTATTTATTTATTTATTTATTTATTTACTATTAGCCCATTTTTTAGACCATTCCTACTCAACATTTTATTCGTTCGGGCCACTTACAGACTTTTGAAATTTCACGCGGACCACGAGTTGGTACGTCATAATTCGGTTCATTACTGAAAGGGAGATGAAAAAAGAAAAAAGAAAATACACAAATAAAATATTTCATAATTTACTTCACAATAATAAAACATTAATTCAAACAAAGTTTCCCGAAGTTGTATTGATGTGAACACGTTTTTTTTTTTACACGTTTATTTATTCATTGTATTTTATTATTTTGAAATTATATTTATATTATTATTGTAATAAAATTATATTATAAATTAATTTTCATATAAATTATACACGGTCATTCGGGTCTCATAAAAATTCGTGGGCCACAAGTCGAGTGTCATTGCCTTAGACTTTTATGAGTCATTAATATGTACTGACAATTTTTTTCCTTCGTTAAGTCTTTAGAATACTTGAAGTCCAGATAAAAATGTTATCTCATTTTGAATGTGACATTACGTCATATAACGTCTAGCCACGTGTTACGCCCGTTAAAAACGCTCGACTTAACACACCTGTACACAGTTAAAACCTCGGGAGGAGGAAAAAAAGAATATAATTTCGTCAAATGACAATGCCGACCCCCTTTTTTTCCCTTGCCATTTTTGAGGAGTTAATTTATACTAGCATATATTATTTTAATTTAGGAAGTTTTGAAACTGATATAATATTACGTGAAATAAATGTTCACCCGTCTTTCGTATAACATAGTTGAAAATAATAAAAATATTTATTGTTTTTTATATTTTTAATTGCGTATTTACAGCTTGAAACGATTTTAAAAATACTAACGAAAGGTATTTATCATCACCCGTCGTGGACTTGGCTTATTAATTAATTGAAAAAAAAAACGTGTATGCGTACGTCGTACACTTAATTTTTCATGTACATTAAATGTTTAATATAAAAATGTCTCTGGACATGTTCGAAGATGTGAGATACCTAAACCGCTGAAACTTTGTTTAGCTGGTGGCAGATTTGAAGTTATTCGCCATTTACCGGCAAAATAACATGATGTTAAAAAAATTATTTTAACTATACACGTGACACGATTGTTTTTTTTTTTTTTTTTTTTTATATAATTATACTCTTACATACAGTTTTACATGTCTACGATTATGTACAACAAAACAAAAACAACGATTTATTTACGACTATGAACCATAGGCGCAAACGACCCATAAATATCGGGAGGGTTTAAGCAGCAAACAAATACTCAGAAAACTACAGAAAATACTACAGAAAACAAATACTCGCAATGGGCTTCAATCCTCATATACCATAACGTCATATACAATAACGCATTTATTATAATAAATATATCAAAACACAATGAAATCCATAACAAATGTATACCGATAACAACATTTTATGTAAAAATATATATATATATATATATATATATATATATATATTTATTCGTCAATATTTTCATGCTAATATAACTATTTTCTCACTAAAATAAAATTGTAAAGTGCAATTTATTCTTGGTTTCATAAAATTTATTTAGTTTTACTTCTGTGCCAAGATTTATATTTCTCAGGGTAATATCACTTAGAGTTAAATATGTAGGTTTAACACTAGATTTAAAAATAGGAGTTTTAAGAACACTCAACACACCTGTGGCTTGCTCCTATGACTATAATTGCGCACAGTCCACAGTTTTTGGTGGAGTTTATATTTTTAGGTCGGGTAAGAATTCGAAATGTAACACATATTGAAATAACTACGGTATATTGCTCGGAGTTTGAGAGAAAACACGAATATAGTCGCCACAAAAAAAAGAATGAGAAGCTTTAAATCTAAATCTACAGGTCGGACCCTAAATTACTATGAAATTTGGTAGGTCTTAGACTTAAGTGTAGAGCAGGGATGCCCGGAAGGGGGGAGGGCAGTGGGGGCCATTGCCCCCACTGAGATTTTTTGTGTCAGTTACAAAATTAGAAGTTTTTTTACATAAAGCTGGTCTTAGGTATTTAGCGACTATGCGATAATCATTGTATCTAACAACTCATATATAAGCAGCCTGTCGTCGACGGAAATAGAAACCTTTTGACAGACATTATTATTATTACATTTATCGTATTCTGGGTAATGTGTTCAGCTATCATGGGTTTTTTTAATCAACAAATTGAAAATTCAATTAATTTATTTGCTTCTAATAAAAGGAGATTGTCATTACTTTTTGAATAAAATGCAATATTATGATGTAATATGTAAATTCAAATCAAATAAAGTTGTTTTTTGTTTAAATTGTATTATGTTTTTTCTTAGAAATATTAGAAATAATAGTGTAATTTTATATTTACTTAAATTAGTTTTGATTTTTAAAAAATTATAAACGATAATATTACTAAGTATGAGTAGATGAAAGTGTAGCGGTAAATCTTCCCATAAGTATTTAGGTACTTGCAATTTTTTGCGCCCCCCTCCCTGAGCTACATTGCTGCGGGCGTCACTGATGTAGAGCGTGAGACTGAACTCGACTCAAAATGTTGTCTATCAAGTATGATACGACTATGAATGAGGGAACATGCTATTTTGTACTACAAGGCAAACGAGGCTAGGAGGTTCCGCCATTTTATTTCTCGTTCCGTGTTATCTATACAATCGACGATAAAGTGGTATAGGTCGGTGGATGAAGGACGAAATGAAGGTCGGTGCATGATATGTGTTTGACACGAAATGATTGTTGGCGATAGAGCTCGCCAAACACGACTGTTTACGTCCCGAATAAAATATGAGGGTATTACACTCGACGCGGTCATTCGCCGGGTTCGAAATCGTGGTGGCGGGTTAACTCAATAGTTTTATCTCTAAAGATAATAATATTATTTAATCTATAGTTCGCGTATAAATCGTTTACCACACGAAAAATGCTTATTTATACATTTACGTGTGTTGCGCAGTATAGGCATGCGGAAGTTACGAATCAGCACCCAGGTACGAATTAAACGTCACCGCCCTAACGTCCCCTCTTACCCCTAACCACCTGTAGATCGATTTTTAACGGTTTTAAAGATCATCAAAAATATTTCGTACGGACTTAGTACTTAAAAATGTAAAAATACGTGAATAAATTATTACGATGTACTTAAGAGTTCAAAATACATAATTAAATACATATTACTATTATAACAATGATTATGATAATAATATTCCAAATCGCAATATTTACCATTTCATGTTTTTTTGTGGATTTTTTGAATCTTTTCATCGACTCCAAGACTTCGATGACTATGTCGAAGTCATAGGGCTCCAGATTTAAAATTTTTTCCAGGAAATGCATCCTTGCCTCGTCTTCTACTCGATTTAGAGGGGGTTGCACTTTCAAATATAAATTAACGAACAGATAAATCTCTTTTTTATACAAAAATTAACTTTGGTTTTTTTTTTATTCTCAGAGAACATGTACGTCGTACGGGGGCTGGTTTTAAACAGGCCGAGTTATTCGAAAAAATCCGAAATCTTAGTTATTAAATAAACAACGTAAATAAGCTTGACGACGCTTGACAACGGTTCGCGTAACATACCAAGATATAAATATAATATATTAACTTATAGAATATTTATTTCGAGAATATTTTTATTTCTTTTGACAACATTTATCGATGAAAGTGAATAGTCTTCGAATTTTCGCGATAAGTCAGATCTACATTTTATCTCTATAGCACTTATAACTTTGGCAATTTTTATCAAACAATTCGTTCACTATTTACGGGAACTATCGATAAAATATTGTATTTTATCGTTGATCAATAGATTTTTTTATCGTGAAAAGCTCTTAAAAATAAAGATATATCTACTTTGTTCAAATACCTATACAAGGGTGACCAGACCTCCTGTTTTTCACGGATTATCCTTCATTTTAGAATTGTGTCCTTTTTTCCTGACGAATGTCTGTCAAGACGCTTTTTGTCCTGTTTTTTAGTCAGTCATATAAACTTACAAATATGTTTATATCATACTCGTACAATATACACAATTTAATCCCAAATTATTACATTTGATAATGTTTTCGGGAAAAGATGACAGTTTAAAATGTGTAGACATGTGATCCGGAAAATTATAATCAATATGAATAAAAAAGTTTTAAGAAAAGTGTAAGTACAGAAATAACGTATGTTATAATATTACAAACATGTTTAATTTATTAAGTAACTACCATCTTTATTTATTTTTCTTTGTGTATTAATTAAAAACGATGTTCGTTGTGTAACTGATTTATACGAATAGGAATGATATTAAATGCATATTAGATATCATTTTGGGTATACTAAATATTATGTTTATTGTTTTGATTGAAATTATTTTTAAAAAAATTGTGAAAATTATATTAGGCCTTCTTTTTATTGTTTTTTTTTTTTTTTTTTTTTTTTTTTTAATATGGTCACCCTAACCTATAGAAATTACAAACTGTATTACGTTTAAATGTATGATCATTTAGTTTATCTTTTTTTGGAGCAATCCCCATTCACAAATAACATATAATTGAATGCTGTTAAATACGTGCAATTACTCTCAAGATAATGTAATTTATTCGAAGAAATTGGTATGTATTATCACAATTAAACGTTGAATACAGATAGAACAAGGAGTTTTGATTATTTTTCGTAAAAAAAAAAAAATGATTTTGAAAAAAAAAATTCTACCGTTAATTAGACGAAAAATGATGTTATACAATATGAACGGTAAATTTTTAATATTTGATGAACATTTTTGAAAATTTAATATAAACTTATTAATATACACTTTACTCACGAATCTGAAAAAATTTTAAAAATGGTTCAACTCAAGATTTTTTTTTATAAATGTTTAAATAAACTATTATACGATTTTTACGGTATAAAATTTGTATATTAACGTCAATTTTCAAATGAAAATATTTATTTAAAGACATATGTCTATCCAATCATAATGAGACTATGAATACAGATAGAAAAATAAGTTTTGGATCTTTTGGTGAAAAAAAATATGTCATTGTCAAACAAAAATAACAAGATTATTTTTTTAAAAACAACCTACCGACAATTGGACTAAAAATGTTAAAATATAATAAAACATGTGAAATATTTTTATACTTAAGCCGTTGATCAGAATTTTTCATCTAATGAAATTACCTTTCAGGTTTTTAAAATCAAATACACCCATCCCTTTCAACTTGTACGAGGAGCGAAGAATATCAAAATGGGGAGAAATACGTACTTTTTTGTACATTAAGTTTCTTCTACTATAAACACCATACATGTTTATCTTTTATACTGTTTCTTCCAAAATATTTTAATATACGTATTAAGAAGATCAAATTAGTACGAGAAATTTTTAACGAATAGCCCAAAAATGATTTACGATGAATAATTATGAGATTAATTTCGCACGAAATATATCGCAGTAAATAAACTAAAAAATTTACTCAGAGCTTACGCGCGGTCGCGGATTATGATTCAAAAGTTGAATGTCATAATTGTCGTACCTTGGGTCTCGAAATAATCTCGAGTGGCTGTAAAACGCGGTTTATTAATTGCGATTCTTAGAATTTTGTTCCCGGTAATCGATCACGATGGATTATGATTTGTCGAGCGGTTCATAGTAACGCATGTAATCTACAGCTGTCGCGCGCCCAATTAAAAAATGTATAATATTGTGAAAATGTTTTTTTTCTTTCAGGTAGGTACCCACGACGGCGGAGAACTGTCCAAATATCACGTTTTGAAACGGCCTCGAATTCGCGGTCCAGGGCCACGTTCGTGTTTTTTTAATCGTTCTTATAATAGCGGCTGTTCTTTTAAACGCAAAACCAAACATTTCGAGACGTGCTTTTGCATCAAATGACTGATGCACCGTAAAAAGTCGTGAGTATGACATGAATAACAGGAAAAAAAAATAAATACCGCTGTGGATAAAACCGACAAAAACATACTTAATTTAATTTCACGAAGAATCAAAAAGAGTCGAAATTTCATAAAAGTTTTTTTTTCGAAGGCCTTGTGTGTTTTTATTGTATTTATACCTAGGTGATAGAATAAAAATTCATTTACCCAAATTTGAAATTCGATAAGAATTTTTTTTTCTCTCAAAGCGACGAAAACATACGTTCATTCAATTTCAAGAAGAGTCGAAAAGACTCGAAATTTCAAAAAGTTTTTTCATCAAAGGTGTTGAACGTTGTTATTGTTTTTTAATGTGTAGTAAGTATTCAATAAAAAAATCATTTCCTCGATTTGAAATTCTATGAAAAACACTTTTTTCCTCTCGAAGTGACTAAATCATACGTCCATTCGATTTCATGAAGAGTCGAATATATACCCGAATTAGAAATTCAGTAATATTTTTTTTTCTCAAAGCGACGAAAACATACGTTCATTCAATTTCACAAAGAATTGAAAATACTCGAAATTTTCAAAAAGTTTTTTCATCAAAGGTGTTGAACGTTGTTATTGTTTTTTACTGTAGAGAATTTAATAAAAAAATCATTATAAAAAATCTAACCACTGTGGAATAATCGGTTATATCGAATTTGGCCGCAAAATACTTTTCCAGTGTTTGAGTTTTGATTACCTTCAGTTATCCCAAAGATACTCCTCGGAATTCGACTCTTGAAAAATCGGACGAGTGTTTTTCGATTATATTTAACGACTTATTTTCAAATTTTAATTAATTAACATTAATTAGTGCCTATTGTAGGAGGTAAAATTTGCAGAAATGTAAAATACAAAGCGTTCGAGAATCATCGGGCAAATGCAATATCTTTTTTCTTTTCAATTTTTTTTCCATTTTGATAAACTTTTATAGTACTAAACTAGAACGAAAATGTACAAAAACATTTTTTTGAATCCAAAATTTAAAATCATATTCGACGCTTTTAATTAAAAATCAAAATTAATAATTGAAATATACGATTTGCACGTTTTGTCCTCGTATCGAAATATCTTAGATCCGCCATTGCCCCCCGCGTAAAATCGAGTAAGAGTTCACGCCGATATGAGTTTTTAAATTTGAAAACTTCACTACCATTACTTTTAACTGTAGTTTTTTGCGTATTTTCTGATGGACGTACGTTTTTAACTCATAGTGTAAGTCTCACAAGTTTTTTTCAAAAATGTATAACGTGATTTATTAGGGCCTCTTTTTAAATAAATAGCCGGGCCGTTCCTTTTAATAAACGTTTGATTATGTCGTTTAAACGGACATTCCGTTCAAAACGTAAAATAATAATTGTTATTATTTTTTTATAGTTTATCATTAGGGCTCAGAAGTTGTAGTAGTTGCATATTGTTCAATATGCTCTCAATGTATAGCAGGCCAAGCTTGAACTACGAGCTAAACTATCGTTAGTTTATTTTTAAGATTGGAAATGAAAATCGCATATTTCGCACATTTGGTCGATTTTAGGAAAAAAATGCATATTTTGTTGGTATTCATATGGATATTATGCTTATTTAATAATTCGTAAAAAAAATGTATTTTTTTCTTTCTAAACCTGTATATTTCAATTGGTATTGAATGTAAAACTCAAAATTATCAAGTAGACAGCATTGTCGGTTCATTGCAATAATTTAATATGTATTACAAAACATGTATTTTTTTCGTAATTCCAAAAATACTGAGCAAATATTTTTTATTTTATTTTCAGCTGAATAAGATGTTAAAATTCCAACCAGTTATTCATTTTTGTCAGTTATAAAATTGTTTTGTGTATATTATTAATTTATTAACAACATTAGTTGTATTTTTTTTTAATTTTTTTTTAGAATTGAGAATAATTTGTTTGTATATTCATTAAATTTTGTTGCATATTTAACATTTTCAATGCACATTTTGAAATTTGTTCGTGCTTATTTGCATGCATATTTAACGATTTTTGGCTTCTACAACCTCCGAGCCCTATTTATCATCATGATCATGGCTATGGGCTTACAACAGTTGGATGTATATTATGTATAAATGTGTGTGTGTTTTTTTTTAATTTCAAATCGATTCTAAAAAATACGTTTCATTACACTACCAGGTCAAACATGAAATTTTTGTTTGCATATTTTTTTTTTAAACTTATTTTTGCATATTCTTGATCAATAAGCTATTTTCAAGCATATTTTTTGTATTTCGGCTTTGTTTAATAGTATTCAGTGTATTAAATTATGCTTTTTTTTTTGAGATTCAAAAGAAACTTATCGTGTTGCCATCAACATAATTATCACTGTTGTCTCGCCGAACCACAATGATGGCAATATCAATAATTTTAATTACTATGGATTAAAAATGTATAAACTCTTTGACTTTTACTTATTCAGTCGTGTGTTTAATTCTAAATATTTTAAATTCGATGAGTGATTTTCCTTATTATTATTTTTTTTTTATTATTATTATCTTGGTAGGTACATATAATATGTGAATTGCATACTTTGTGTTTTTTAACTGTTACAACATCATAGCCCTGACCATAACTACACTGGTAAACGAATACCTTACACAATTGATAATTTTAGTGAATTGAATTTTGACGGCCACGGCTGAGTCTATTTAACACGGACAATTGTACGTTTATTTATTTATTAAATTTTTTTTTTTTTAGAACTCTATCCGGAGTTAATAGTAAGCGCTCAAAAAGAAAAATGTTTGAAATTAATTATGGATTCAAGCGACTAATGAGACCCGACTATTATTATTATTATTATTATTATTGTTATTACTATTGTCGTTCGTATTTACTACTTACATTTCGGGAACGACTGGGTCGACTATAATTAATAACGGTAATAACCGGTGAACGCGACGGCCTGCGTTTAACGTGCATTATATATGTGTGTGTGTGTGTGTGTGTGTGTGTGTGTGTGTGTGTGTGTGTGTGTGTGTGTGTGTGTGTGTGTGTGTGTGTGTGTGTGTGTGTGTGTGTGTGTGTGTGTGTGTGTGGCCGTACACCGAAATGTCCGTGTGATGGAGTCGAATAATCGCCGACCGAGTGGTAATATTTATGCGGTTATGACACCGTGAGAAACGACATGGTTCGTCCGGTAATAAACATAACTTGTCCCTCGTATGCGTTTGACCATAACACGTGTGTGTGTGTGTGTGTGTGTGTGTGTGTGTGTGTGTGTGTGTGTGTGTGTGTGTGTGTGTGTGTGTGTGTGTGTGTGTGTGTGTGTGTGTGTGTGTGTGTGTGTGAATGTGTATGAACGTTATGTACGTAGGAGGGCTGTAATAGCATGGAAACACGACAACATTTCACGTCAGAATCGCGTTTCAAGTTTAGGTACGTAACATAATATCTGTTCTCATCCTCGCCCGTGGCGTTTTGTCATGGCGATTTGGGAAACCGAACATCTGCGACCAATCAATGAAAGTGGCCTGTTGGACGGTGGCGGTGATGTAGCCGTGAAAAAAAATCTTGAATGTACACTAAAACATATAAATGTGTGGCAGAAAGGGAAAAATATTTCATTGAATATTTTTAACATATTATCGCTACAATACGTTTTTTTTTTTTAAATTTGTTTCATTTTTATTTTAACGGTTCGTAAATAAAACATTATCTATTTAATTTGTTACATAAACAATAGTTACATATACGTTTTCTTTCTAGATTTGAATGGACAACATTTCGTGATCTATTCGGTTTTCGGTAGATTTGTGTCCGAACAGCCGAGATCTGAGGCATTATTCCGTTGGGTTCCATTCTGATTTATAAGTGATCCTCTATCATTATACGTTTACACTATATAGATTATAAATAATTGATAGTCAAAAACGGGTTTTCACTGCGATCGTTTGCACTCCAAGTATATAACGGATAATTTCCCGTGCAATATGCTTGTGCATTAAAATGACGAAATATACCGTTAAAAATTGGAAAATTCGTGCTGAGATGTTGTTTTTCGAAAACATATGCGTGTTCCATACAAAGTCCGTGATTAAAATTTGAGCGACAGAGAAATTGGTTTTGTGAATTTGTAGCGAAGATTTTTTTAAATAAGTATACCGACGTATCATACTATCTTTTAAGGGCATATACGCGTTGACGAAATTACAGAGAATCATTTATGTAGGCCGTATAAATAGAGATACATCCGAGTGTGAAACCAGTATTAATCTAAATTCTTATCTTTTTATTTATTTATTTATTTAATTCTAGTTACAAGACAAATACATGATATAACATAGACAAATATTAACTAGGCATTACTCTACACTGAGGTAAAACCCCGTGTCGTAGAGTAAGAGTACATTTTTTTTTTTTGTTTTTTTAGTAGCCGTGATAATAATGAAAGATAATAAGAGACCTCATATAAAACTAATAATAATAATAATAATAATAATAATAATTAATACAATAGTAAAAAGGAAATTTAATGCTAGATATTTAAAGATTATTGTAAAACCAATTTTTTAATTTATATTTAAAATATGAATAATTTGAAATAATTTTATATATTATTATATTATAATATATAATGGCGTTCTCTGGACAAATAGCCTATATACTTAAAAGTTGTTTTGAGAAAAGTCAATTCTAAATTTTCAATATTTGTTTTATTGAAAATAATTTTATTTTTGATATCTTTTACGAATACATTTTTATTGTAAAACACTATAAAAAAACGAATTCTGTTTCTGTGTGATACGTGGATTTAAAAAAAAAATTAAGATATAATTATGCATGGGTTTTATGTGTCCTTTTTTTCAAATAACGCAAGTAATTATAAATAATCATACATATTATACACATAATTTACAAAATAGCATAAAAATGTGTTAAGAAAATTCATCTCAAATTATTTATTTGTACAACAAGAATACACATTACAGCGCATATAATCACTCATAAAATATAATAGAATATTTTTTTATAATGAATGTATATTATACAGGTATAAGTTCTCCCCAAATTGAATTTATAGAAATGTCCTCCCAACATATTTTCAATCCAGTTTCTGTCAGAAGCTGTCATGAATTTAAGAAAATTCGAAATGTCTTTCACATTGGCCGGCTTAACTCCTGAATATGGGACTAGATTCAATAATATCTCTAAATTTGGGTTTTTTTTTTGTATATCATTCGAACATATTTTTGTGTTTGAGAAAATTAATTTTTGATTTTTTGGCTTCTTTAAAAATAATCTGTTCAAAGCTTCTGTCCAATTTTTTATAATACCTCTATCCATTATCACGTTAAAAGAAGTTGGATTATTTTGTCATTTTACCATAGCTTCTAAATATGGTTTTGCCTTACCAATGGTTTCCTTTTTTTTTAAGTGTGCTTTTACCAGACCAAAGTTTCTATCACATGGATTAAATGAGTATATGTAAGTTAAGGTATGTTAGTGTACGTAATTTAATGTAATGAAAACTAAAATAATAACACATGACGACGAAAACACGCAGTATCAAAATGATTAATATTTTGAATAAAAAATAATATTTTTGACTATCAGTACAGTGTTGCCTTATCAAAACGAAAATTTCACCATACATACACGACAACATGGCGGTAATTTTAAAACAGTCTCCGGAAAAAAAAGGCCTATCCTTCCATGAGCCTTTTGTCCGGAAAACTCCTCTAACGCCTCTAACGCCTATAATATCGTAATTAATTACTATCATATTCAAATAATTGTAAATGTATTATTATTATTATCCATAAATTTAAACAAACGGTAACAGAAATATTTTATTGAAATCGAAAAAAAATACATCCGTAACCACTATAGCACGTTTGAAAACTAATCGGGCATACAGTTTTTGGTTTCTCACTCGTCGTCTCTGCGTCGAATGAGTGTTTTTGGCAGGGGCGGATAGACTAAATTAATATAACCGGGCAATGTAAGGAAAAAGGGCCCCCAAAAAAATTAACGAAATAAATTTTTACCATGCAAATGTAATAAATTTTTATATTTATATATTTATAAATTATCAGTGTTTTCACTAATCTATTTTAAATATGATAGTCAAAAGTTTAGATCCTATATTTCTAAATACACATTTTCATAAAAATTATAAATAAAAAATTTAAATTATAAAATTTTACATTTTTATAATACCAATAGGTACACTATAATAATATGTCAGAATTTATGAACTACAAAGTCTTAAATTTTAATACTTAATACTATTCAATATTGAAGCACATTTTCGAAATCACTTTTGGTTGAAATTGTGTTTATTATGTCATTATTATTGAGATCCACTATAGAATTGTAATTATTAGAATGTCTTTTTGATGCCCCGCCATCTACCGAGAGTTTTATTGTAGACCACCGAAAAATCGGTGAGCAATCCATAGTATTTATAATCAATGGTATTACGTTCTATTATTGCTATTTTTAGTATTTAGCTTAATTTTCATTAACGACGAGGATATAAAATTATTATTTATTAGGTATAATAAGTTACAAAATATTAGTTCAGCCCTGTGTGTATATTTAAAAGTATTGAGTAGCTACTACATATATCGAACTCTGTGATTATAATAGCGTATAAAAGAAGCATACAGAGAGGAGGGCCTAGCGGGATTTGCCCGGTATCCCGGTGGGCCTATCCGCCCCTGGTTTTTGGGTTTTTTTTCGGTTTTTTTTTGGTTTTTTAATTTTTTTTTTTTTGTTCCATCAGATTCTACGAGCTGTGCTCATATGACAATACAAACATATTGTGCACGTGCACGGTGTGAATATTTAAGTTTTTTAAAAGTAATTTTTTCAGCCTCACGGCATTGTGCGAAACACTCGTTTCCGTTTCACGAAATGCCGGCGACTTATTCGTGGAACCGGAAGTTGAAATTAATTCCAAGCGCTGCTAAAACAGACGAGTTTAATTTAATTTCATCACTCCCAAAATAAAATAAACACAGAGTGAAAAACTACGTAGATCGTAATTCTGAGAATAAAATATTTAGGAGTATGCATTTTTTTTTGTATCGTATGTTTCCTAAATGAAAAGGCCATTTCTGGAAATTTAAAAACATGAGTTTTCGCAAATAATTATAACGTCTATTCAGGTCTGTTATTATTTTTTTTTTCGGAAAGTAAACTTCAACCAGACGTCCCTACTGCTGCAGGCCACGAATCGCTTTATACGTGCACTTAAGAAAGTACCGTTCTCAAAATGTTTTCAATCAAACATTTAGGGAACAACCATCGATAAACTGAGTAAAAACGATAAAACAGGTTTGTGGACGAAACTGGCGAAAAATTATTTTTTTATTTTTTTTTTTTACTAATATGCAATTCCAAAAGAAATGATTACAGAAACTTGATATTTTCACTCATAATTTCGACAATGTTTATATCTTAATAACATAAGGCATAACTTAAAAAAAAAAAAAAGCTAAGAATGGAGCTTAGAAAATGTCTTATTTTTTCAAAAGTTTTTATCTTATTACAATATAGTTTTTATTTTTTTTATTTTTAATATCTTTTTAGTTAATCATGACCTTACATATACACGTATTTTTGTATTATTAATGATGTTTAATCATTTTCAAAAATATTTCGGATCTTTTATTTACAAGCGTTTAATGCTAAAAAGTTTCAAATTATCTATATCACACGCGACGCTGTGCTCAGAATAGCTTTGATAAGAAAATTATATTAAACATTTTCTTGAATATTCAATGCACCCGTCATCGATATCATCCTGGTAATATTTACCATTAATAGTAATTATTGATGCCGGGAGCGTAAAATAATAATGCGCGCGCCCGGACACCGCGTGTAGTACGACGCGTGCACCACCTAATGGCACTTTGTACTGACCGTGTCTGTCACACTATGTGTATGTCTAATATGTAGTCAAACAGCAGTGTTTGGGTTCGCCGCGCAAGTACTGTTCGACAACGTTTATCAGGTGGGGTGCGTATGTGTGTATGTGCGCCGGTGTGTGCTAAAACATTAAGGAAATGAGGTAACGTAAAACTAATGAAAAATTGTGACGAAATGTATGGTGACTGAGTGTTGCTGTTTTAACGATATAATAATATCAAATCATTGACCTCCTTGGTCCAATAATACGATAATAGTATACAATTCAGAGCCACGCAGACAATTTAATGATAATCTTCTACTTCTTCATCAGCTTAGCGTTCCATTCAGAACCATTGCCGCCATCAAAATATCTCTCCGTATGTCTCTCTGATATGCTGTTTCTAAAGTTGCGTTCTGGTCTATCGTTGCAACTATGTTTGGCAACTACGTCAATCCATCGGATTTTGGCTCGTCTTAGGAGTCTCGTTTTATTTTTTATTTTATTGATTAGTACATTTTTAATTGACTGTCCATCTGCTCTCCATGTACGTCCAAACCATTGTAATCGTTTTTTCTAATAAAATAGAGTATGTCTGGCTTTTTAAACAGATACTTTTGTATTTTCGTTACTTCTTCTTTCATAATATGTCTGTGATTCTGAGTTAAAGATTCGTCCATAAATGGTTCGTAACACTTTACTTTCAAATGTTATAAGTCTTTTGCTATATATATTAGTCAAAGACCAGGTTTCACAGGCGTATGTTATCACAGGTCGAAGGTAGCTATAATACAGTACTTAGTATCTTTGATCCTCTAGATAACAGATTAGATCTCAGGAGTTTGATAATGCCAAAATAAAATCTATTTCATTAACGTCTATTCAACATTCAATTTTTTAATGATAATACTTGCTAAATAATAATATAAATACAAATAAATAAACGAACTCACAATTTTGTCGGCGCACTGCTGGCCAGGTGCTACCTAAAACCTATGATAAAATGACTTGAAATTCACACGCATACACACACACACACACACACACACACACACACACACACACACACACACACACACACACACACACACACACACACACTTAAGACAATATGAAGCAATTCACACAATAAAATAAATGCAAAATAAACACAACTCGGCGTGGTGATTCGTGCATACGTAATAATAAATAAACAATGCACGGCAATTAGCGCGCGTGATATTAATATAATAATAATAATAACAACAGGACAGTGGCGTATACTGCACGTCTACAAATATAATATAAAAAAAAAATGACAATTTCATCTTCATGATGTATAGAAAATTGTGGACAATAAAATTTCAATAATCTATAATAATTCATAACACACGAATAACAGATAATATAAACTTTGTGTGATGTGTTGTGTAATGTGCGTGCGTGCGTGCGTGCGTGTGTGTGTGTGTGTGTGTGTGTGTGTGTGTGTGTGTGTGTGTGTGTGTGTGTGTGTGTGTGTGTGTGTGTGTTTGACCAACCATGAAATGATTCATAATCATAATAAAATGCCGATAACGGCGTTTGGTGGTGGTGGTGTTTAATTGGCCTCAACAGTGTTATTTACTACTCAACGACTTGATTTGAACGATTGATCAATATTGATAATAAGTTTTAAGCGCATGCTAATAGTTTTGATTACGCTTAACACTTACCTATATTGATCAATCGAGAAAATCAAGTCGTCGAGTAGAAAGTATTACACGTACGAACATTTAAAGATGGCCATACTTTGCACTACCGGTATCATGGATAAAATATTTCTTCAGAGTTGTACGTTATAATCGTAATTACGTTCATGTCGTCAGTGAAACTTTCTCGAATATTGTTAGACCGAGCGACACTATTGTGTGTTGATTTTTACGAAGCAATGCTCGACGCGAGAGTACACTAAGTGACGACGAAATCAGTCGGCCAATGTGTGTCTTTCTACATCCGGTATCTAGAAAATATTGTTTACGAGAAAATATGATTTAATTACAATACATCGTTCTAGAGCATTGATTCTCGAACCGTTTTTTATTCGATCCGCACAAAAACTTCTAAAACGTTACAGGAGCCGCGAGTGTAAAAGTTATAATTTTTTTGTTAATCGAGAGAGAAAAATAATTTAAGAAAAAAAATCAAAACAGATTCATATAAATATAATAATTTCGAATTTACTTTACAATGATTTAACTTTAATTTTAACATGATTAATTATAAGTATATTAGTTTTAGTTGTTTTAGATTCTGAACGGAGTGAAGAATGTATTGATTTTACAATGATGTGTGTTTTTTTTTTTTTTTTTTTTTTTTTTTTGTGTCTGTCGACACGATTTGGGGCAGTAAAAATGCTTCGATTGCCTTATATAGCAACTTTTCTGAAAGGAAATTGAATCTTGTTGGTACTTTGGGGGGTCAAAAGTTAAAAATTTTCAATATTTTTTTAACGCGCCGGGAAAACCCCTTAAAAATGAGGGAAAAACGGTATATTTTACGCAAAACCAGTTTTCGACAAAACCAAATTTTGTATTTTGCTATAACTCAAAAACTAATCGATGTAAATACTTGAAATTTTCACCAAATGTTTAGATTAGCGTTTTCTATACACCGTTAAATTTTCAAAGTATTTTGACTTTTATTGAGCTAATTATAGACAATTGAAATTTTCAATTTTTTTAAGTATTTTTTTTTAAAATAACGATAAAATTTTTTTTTTTGCCAGAAAATCTTGAAAATTTAATACAAGGTTTCTTATGTTGTTCCATAACTGATAAAAAAAAAATCCAAAATCGTAAGTCACAATTTTTTTTTATAAGTGCTCAAAGTTACAATTTATACGAAATATGTAAAAATTGCGAAAATTTGAAGTTATTTTGCAGTTGAAAATTCATAAAATTTTAAGTATTCAAAACTAAGAATTGTAAATTCGGTACAAAGTTTGACATACGTTTTCCTTCAATTATCTGTAAAAAAATTTGCACTGGAATAAAATCAAAAATTTTTATGAGTGTTTGAAATTACAATTTTTTCACATAATCGCGTAAAATAACAATTTAGGCATCATTGATTTTTGATATTTGTTCTTATTCAAAAAGTATAGGTCGTAGAAACTTAAAACTTTTAAAAAATGTTTAAATAGGCATTTTCTTTACATAGTTGTATTTTCAAAATATTTCGTTTATTTTTTAGCTATTTATAGGCATTTGAATAATTCGATTTTTCTTAGATTTTTTTTTATAAAAGTCGATGACAATTTTTTGGCCCTACCAAATCGCTTGAAAATTTAATAGAAGGTTTTGAATAAGTTGATCTAAGAGTGATTCAAAAATTATTCAAATACATAGGCACAATTTTTTTTTATAAGCAGTTGAAGTTCAAAAATCGACAAAATTTGTCAAAATCACGAATATTTGCAAATTATTTTGTAGTTGAAATTGTATAAAAATTGTTGTATTCAAAGATAAGAAATGAAAATATTATGTAATATCACAGCTGATAAAGATAATTAAATAGATTAAGTTTATTATAATATAATCAGTAGCTGACAGCTGTTCTATACAAAATATTGGTAGATTGTAAACACAAGGTGTATAACGTACCTTTACATGGTTGAATAGAACGTTACTAACTTCCAATTTCCAGTTATTTTAATGTGTGTATCAGTTCCATAAACATGCGGATTTTATATATTATTATTAATTATTAATATTTAAATAGACGTAGCCACGGAGCATTCAGCATATATGGACGGCGGGGTCGGGTGGTACCGTCACGATAGTGCATTTAGGCAAATAATATGGTATTTACCTACGCCCTATCTATGCACATCCTGGTTTGTCCAATGCTCACGAGCAGAAGTCACATGAATAGACAAATGTAAATTTAACCCAATCTAGGATATTAAAATAAAATATATATTACAATTTAAGGCTGACATCTTCATCTTCGTTCAGAATCGTTTTTTTTTTTTTATAATATAAAATAATTCCAAAATCTATCCAATAATGCCTAATCTAGCAATGCATCTCGTGTATCCCACCCAACTACTGTATCCTGTACTTAACTTACAATGATTTATCATTGCATTCAAATGTAAAGTACCATACAACTAAACTATCGTAAACCAGGTGATCCCATGATAGAAAGTGCTATACACTCCTCACCATTATCTTGTCCGAGGAGCGAAGCGACGAAGGACGAACTTCCACCACCATTATCTTATCGGCTTTTTTACTTTGAGTAATTTAGTAGTAGTAGCAAATCATTTTATTTTAATAATAATTAGTGAACAGTATTTTTTTTTTTTTTTTTTACAGACGTTAACACAAATTTTCATCGTTAAATATGTTGAGGCATGAACACGTCTTAAAATGATATTCGTTTTGAAATGTAGTAACTTTTCATAGAGGCTCGACCAGTTCTAAAATGGCCACATAGAATACTCGGAGGGCCGCGGGTAGAATGTCGCTATTTAAGAGATAACCGAGACGTGTTTGACAACGCGTACTCGACAGCGTTCTACGATACATCATCGAACGGCACTCCGTGTAGGCAATTTCACTACGCGGACGTAAACGATAACTACAACGCGATAATAATACCGTATACGTATTATTACCGACTCGACATAATTATTTCTTATTTTTTACTGTGCCGTTTGGTGAAAAATCAAAAATCAAACATTTTGTAAAACGGATCACAAGAAAAAAACGTTGGTGCTTAAATCTCTTACGAAAATAAATTCGTTGTTTTTCTACGATTTTTTCAAGTTTATGAAAAATTAAACGATCCGATGTGGTTGACATAATTTTATCACACGTTAATGTATACCTACTATAATGTTGATTAAACGGGTGGTCAAAATTGGAATCACTTCATGATATTTGTTTTTGGGCTTGGCACTAAATGAAATTAATATCATAACATCGACATGTCAATGTGCACAGAAAAAAAATTGAAATCACGAACGTGATTTCATGAAAAGATTAATCGAAATCACCGACTTATCTTAATAGAACGAACAAAAATTATTTCAACTATGAGATTCGAATTTTAAAAAAGCTTGAAATAATCATAATAAAATAACGACCGAACTTTAATAAGATATTTTAATTGTATAGTTTTTCTTAAAATCCCATTTATAAAACTGGTATTTTAATTTTTCGGAAAAATTTAATTTTTAAGTTTAAAATTTGCGTTCTAAAAATCAAAAAAACATTTGAATACGATTTTTTTGAAGTGCAGTAATTTAGTATTTATTAAAAAAAAGTATATATTTATAAGTAATAAATAGAAAAAAAAAGTCATTGCATTTGTCAAACAAATCAGACTCATCTGTATATCGTATTATACCGGTGTAATATTTTGTATTAAATGAATAATAGTAAAAATACTTAAGTTCCGCTGGAAGCTAAGAGTTATATTTTTTTTTCCAACGATTATTTCCTAGCTCTTAAGTATTATTATTGACAAATAGACAATACATTTTGTCAAAAGCGTCCTGCGGTTCACTGTATCACTTGCGACCGTGTGACGCGAATAAAAACAAATCATTGGGAAACACCGCTTTAGACACGGGTACGTCCGTTTTATTCTCGGACGTTTCACGTCATACCAGTCCTCTGGTCCGGGTCGGACGTGTATTAATATAGTATTATTATCACACAAAACGACCGGCCAAACCTTTTGGAACATTCTAATCCACACGTCGTCGATTTGAAATCGCGTCCAAACAATCGACCCCGAGTCGGCCTCGTACGAGTGAACGCGGTAGTGTCTAAATGTCAACGTGTTTTTGTAGGTCGTTCATTCCGAGGCAGGACGAAACGACTGAAAAACGAATAAAAAAAAAAAAAAAAAGGACAAGTGGCATTCGGGGACTGCCGCGGTAAAGCTATTGCATATTAAATAAATAAGAAGTCGATATAATTTAAATTTTTTTTATTATTCTAGTTATTCAGGAATTTGTATCATAGAAACTATAGGCCTATGATAACTAAAATATGAAACATAAGTTTTTTTTTTGTCATAAAATGAGTTGGTTTTTTTGGTATGACAATACAGTTTGCCGCGTGGTAGACAGAGAGGGGGATTACGGGATTCCACAGGTAGTGGTCACGCTTTTTCGTTACGAAATTTTTTTTTTCAGTCACTACACCAGACCTGCGATAAAAGCTATGCAATAGCTTAAAAAGAGCGTGTTTCCGGATACCTCATACGTACTCATACATATTAAAAACAACTACTCAGAATCGAGAACGCTTCGTCTGCATAAATACAGCGTGCGTTCCACGGAAGTATGAACATGATGAACAGAGTAAACAAATCCACAGATAGATTTCGAAAAGTATTCAAGTAATGCGCCGGCGTTACTAGACGTTCGTTCGTTTGGAATTCAGCTTAATAAATATACGGCTATAAACGTTCAAACGCCACATGTATTTGATTCGTGGAAACGAGTTATAAAATATAAACACATCGATTAAACAGAATCATCAACGTTCGAGTAACAATTATTCACCGTGGCAACGAATCGGACGGACGGAGAGACGCGTACGCTGATATAAAAATGTAATATGATAAAAGTACTGACCTGAACATTTTCCCTCGCCAAAGTATCGTCCGTGTGACGTTTTTGAGCTTTTGTGACGTGTTTTTCAAAATTAAAATCAACGTAGATTACAATGTCATTTTTGGATGATTTTAAATGGAAAATTTATGAGTTAATCTATTTGTTTGTGATTTTAAATAAATCGTAAATGTTGTCCAATCGAAATCGTTTGAATTTACGTAAGACGCGCGAAGCGTAATTGTTCAACCCGAAATCGTCTTTTTATTATTATTCTGTTTGCATAATCTAAAAGAGATATTTAATTAAAAAGTTTATTATTTCTTCCAAATTCTTAGACGAAAAATCGCATACTTTGTGGTACCGTCACGGCCGCCGCCTTGTTTCGGTCGTGAAACGTACTATGATAACAGTCTCATGTCACGTACCGTCTGCCCGCCTGTAGTGAACCTAAACGTCTGTTCGGTTAATAGACACACACGCAAACAAAAACAACAATTATAATAATAAGGATAATAATAATAGTAATAATAATAATAAAAATAATTATAATAATAATAATAATATTAATAAAAATAATAATAATTATGTAAAATTATATCGGTGGAACTTCATTGTTCGTCCGGAACAATTATTTTTTGAAAATTTCGAATTTAAATAAGTCATTTATGACATTTAAATCTGTGATATTATTCAATAAAATCGCTGTAAAACCAAGAATCGTTAATCCGGAAAAAATTTCCCAAGACTTCATCGCGTATGAAAAAACAGGTAAATTTTATGATTTTTTCAATATTTTCAATTATGTGTTTAAACGAGAATATATTCAGTTTCCTGGTGTTGATATGAAAATCGAAGATTAAATATTTTATAAGGTAAAACTTAATTCAACCCTTAAGCAGGCGTTTGCTTTTTTTTAACGTATCTAGTCACGTAGTGGTCTATTAGTCGCTATTTATAAAAATTAGGTAAATATATTGTATAAGCAGTTCGATTTTAATTTTTTTAATTCAAAGACCTAATGAGTTACTTTATAGTATATTAAATGGAATAAACGTACGTAAATATCAAATCGACTAATAATGAAGCTAATACTACGCGTATGACTTGAAATTATTTTATAAAAAAAAAAAAAAAAAAAAAAAAAAAAAAAAAAACAATAAATATTCAAAATTCTCTAAAAAAAATTCTGACTTATGAAAATAAAAATAACTCCAGGTTCCATATTAAGGACAATTTTTAAACACTTTTACCACATTAGAATTTGTTTCCATTTATTTTCCTTGTATTTCTCGAAAATATGTTACCAGGCACGTAGGGGTGAATATGACCCAATACACTTTTAACGGCTATTTTTAATCTTTAAAATGTTTTTTTTTTTTTTTTTAATTTCTAATAAATAAAAATCGATTCAAGTTTATTACGTTTACCTGATTCTGAATAAAGAAATAAATATTACCTCTAACTTTTGTATAATAACTGTTTCATTTTCTCGGAGGTTCACTAGACCCCACGCGCCTGTTAAAGGATTGAACTATGTGTTTTCAAAACTTTATATTCAGTACAAAGGCGCTTGATTTATTTATTTATTTATTTTTTTTTTTTGAAACTATGTCGAGTCTGAAACATATGAACATCTTTTCGGTACGTGCACGAACACCGAGAAGTTTCATAAATAGATAAATATGACATTTAAAAAATACCAATTAAATTACACTTTTGATCTATAGGGAGCTGAGAGTTACTTTTCGACGTAAGTGAAAAAAGTGAAAATAAAGTTAAAGAACAAATAGTGTGCCTTAGAAATAATCCTATCGATAGGCCTTTTGAGCAGTGCGAATCTTCAGTAATTAGACTACGTCAGACTTTTGAAATCGTTAAAACGGTCGGTTAGGAACTTTTTTATCGGACAATTAGTCGATTGATTCGACTTTTTTTTGTTTTGTTTTGTTTCATTTTTTTTTCTATTTTACGAAAAGTCATATTTTTAAGACAACGAAACACGCCCATGAAACGTTTAAACGCTATGACACAGTTCTGCTTTTAAGCGAAACCGAGGGAAATCATATAAGTATACTGCCGCAGGCACCGCGAGGGTAGGGCGGGGGACTAATACGATCTGTCAAAACTTTCACTCGCGTATTGTCGCACGGAACACACATCAGGAACAAACCGTAATTTATACAATGGGTTTATGATAAATAAGTTATTGTGTCCGTCGGCTGGTGTAGTAGTACTGTGTTTAGAATAACGACGATTATACGGCCGGTGCGCGAGGAAGTTGGATGTCGAATATGAAAATTAATCTTTACCGCGTGCACGTGCACAGTGTTACGACCACTGATGTGATATAAATCCGGAATCTTCGAAAATCCAAAACATCTGAATATTGGATTTTGGATTTCTGATTTTCAAATCCGAATTCCGGATTTCTGAATTTCGGATTTTCGGAGACCAAAATCCGAATATTTGCGTTTCACCTAATAGAATGTTTGGTATTCTAAATCATAAAATCAAATTTTCGATTCCGAGTGAAATAGTTTTACAGCGATATTTATTTTTATTTAATTTTTTAATTTTTTTTATCTGGAGACAATTATTGTTCAACTTAAATTTATGCAAAAGTTTTATCCAGCCAATCTATGGATCGGAAATTTCAGGTAAATGACACTTTGAGAGTTTCTTAGGTTCTCATCTCAATGGCTTTTCCAGGCGAAAGAAAAACAAACTAAAATGGAGCAAAAACAGTGAAATTCCCCGAAAACGACATTTTCAATAATTCAACTTTAGTAATTTCGTCTTTATAAGTCATAGGTAAAAAAAACTTATTTAATGTTTCAAAATCGAAATTCCGGATTTTGAATCCGAAATCCGGATATCAAATTCCTTAAATCAGGGAAAACCCCATCACTTGTTACGCCACGTTAATTATTTTAAGTCATAACTGTTTAGTTTTAAAACGTTAACACGTGGTTTCGATATGCGAGGAGTGAGCCGGAAAACGAAAACGATCACGCAACGATTTATGTTTTAAAATATTTGGATTTTCCACGGACCGATCGACGAGTTAATCGACAAATGAAAAACAGTTGAGGCTACTATCGATTAAGAAATAATATTTTTCACGACGAATGAAAAAGTATATATGATAGTTTTACGTTTAATGAAAATCGATAATTTGTGAAACCATTTTACATTTAGTACGATTTAACGCAGCACAATGAGTATATTTGATTTATTTTTTCTTGTGAAATTGAAAGCACTGACAAAACCACATCTTTCAGAAAAAAATCGGTTTTATCTACATAATTTCTTAAATAATCACCACGATTTAAGTAGGTAAATTGTAAAGTAATGAAAAAAAAATATTTTTTTTTGGAAATTTCTTTACATAGCTATATTACAATATTTAATATTACATATCGAACCAATAATTTAAGAGACAAACCAATTTTACTCTTAGCGTTTTCGGAAAAAGAAAGCACGACTACCCATACGCTACCTACTACTATATCAACTTAAATTTAATGTATTTCCTAAACCGACGGCCTAGAAATAAAAATTTTTGAAAAATAGACGTTTTCAAATCGTATGAGTTTATGTATAATATAAAACCATAAGTCGCGATTTATATTTAACGCGTTTGCCGCTATTGCATTTGTAAATACACTTGTGAATGATCTTTATATATTATCCCTTCCCAAAATATCTCAACTTTTCGACTTAAAACATGAATTCTTCTTTATAACACTTTCTGACGGCCCGATTTCGAAACCAAGTACGCCCGTACCCATAAAAATATAATGATGTGTTCGAAAAACCCACGTTATCGAAACGTCGATTAGGAAAAAAACGGAGTGCGAATTATTCCATGTAAAATTAACGGACCTTATAATTGACAGTGGTTTATTCGAAGAGAACCACCCTATGTGAACTATAGTCGACACGTGGCCGTGAACGTGTGCAAAGAGAAACGCGTAAAAAGTTAAATAATTATTCTTTCACAAACAAAGTGTCGTTCATTAGAGTTCCGAATTCTATACGAAAAAAGTCCTAATCCACGCGGTGTCCGGGAACAAATAGCATTAGGGGACGATCTGCCCGCGGGAACGACCGGTCTTCGTAGAGACCTGTTTCTCCGCGAAAACCGACCGTTGCCAATCGCACTCGATGCGCAAACGACTGCACAATCAGGACCGCGTCTGTTTGTTCCAAATACGCGTGCTAGCGAACTTATATCGGGATCGCCGCGGGATCAGCCGTCGCGAGACCACAAACGTAACAAACCTTCCGAGAGGCGCGACAATGATTATTGCATTATCGTCACGCTCGTCGTCGTCGTCGTCAAATCAGAGAAGGGCCCCGGGCGCGAATGTTTCGTTCGCACACGCTAGTCAAAAATACTTAATTACGATAAAAGTAAATACCCGATGATAAATCGCATCAGTGTAATGATATGTTTTATACCTCGACGTACGAGCGCATTCGGCGGCTTGTGTTTTTGACGATTCGCGAGTTTGTGAATGAAATGGATGAATAAACAATTGATTGATCAAATAAATCGTTTATCTTGCGCATGATGATTTATAACTATATATTATTTTTACACAAGGCACCAGTGGCGTATCAACCCTCCCGCCTCCCAAAAGTAAAAAAAATAAAAAAATTAATTTACTTCTGCGTTGTACAAAAACACATCTCTGTACGTGCGATAATAAGACCCACAATCACATACGGATGTGAAGTATGACCCACAACAACACGAGTCGAACAACGACTAAGGTCCTTCTAAAACAAAGTTTCAAGAACATTTTGTGGACCCGTATGTTATGATGATGTAGCGAATGGCCGGCGTAGAAGGAAAAATAGAAAGTTAAGGGAAATGACAAAAATACCCGTGATAACAAGCTATATAAAAGAACAAAGGTTAAAATGGTTCGGGCATGTCAAACGGAGAGGGGCAACTTGCAAAACCGGAGCAACCGTGGATTGGCGACCAGTAGGGAAAAGACCGGGAGATGAGGCCAAAAAAACGTTGGACAGATGGGGTAAAATAAGGCCTAGAAAGGTTAGAAATTACGAACTGGGAAGAGGTGGTCCAGGATCGAGGAAGTTGGAGAGCATTGGCAGAGGCTGCGAAAATTCTTACAGAGTCATAAGCCACATGGTTATGGTGATGATGATGACTTCTGCGTTGAAATATAATATTATATCACGATATAATAATTATTATACTCACAAGATTCCAGACTCAAATACAAAATAATGTTGGAAAATTACATTTAGAAGCCATAAATTAATTATGACGTAAGTACAGAAAAAAGACAATATTCATTTACATACTTACTTTTATTATCATGCAGTTCTGTATATTTATATATTAGTTATGTTATCACTCGTTAATCAGCGATTATGGTGAAGAGGGTCACTCGGAATATAAAAAGTATTTTTCGGACCCCCCCCCCAAAGACAAATTTTAAAACACGCCACTGCAAGGCATTACCTAAAAGTTGAAATTAAGATGAAAATTTACGAGAAAAATCGACTTTAACAATCGCATTACAAAAGCGCTTTGAACCACTATGATTGCACCCCTGATTGCAATGTTATATCATATTGCAGACTATCGTAAGACGAAAACGCTACTGTAATTCTAAGTAAGATTATAATGTGCCTTTATATTAGGGGAAGGCGAATAATTTACACTCGCCCTTTGATGATTGTAACACGAAGACGTATTGTTATTCGTTTGCGTTTCGTGCGGTAGATCAAAGCCCGTAACGCTTGGCGAGAACTCGTAGGGAAAAAAATCGCGGCCGGAGGTCAGTGGTGGATAAAAAAGGGTGCAATGTGGGAGAGATCCCCTGCCCCATTCATGTGTATTTCAAATCACCTATTATGTTCAGCAAAAAATAACAATTATCGCATTTTTTATTTTTGTTTGTGTTTTTTTTCTCTTATTATTTACCAATAAAATTACAAAATGGTTCACCTGGTCCTATTATACTCGTATACATCGCATTTCCAATACAAAATAATTTCGATGATATCGCTAGTAAATTGTTGCATGTTGCAAGGGTTGCGATGAATTATGTTGTTATTAACATTGTAGATACACTCGATGCGCAAACGACCGCACAATCAGGACCGCGTCTGTTTGTTCCAAATACGCGTGCTAGCGAACTTATATCGGGATCGCCGCGGGATCAGCCGTCGCGAGACCACAAACGTAACAAACCTTCCGAGAGGCGCGACAATGATTATTGCATTATCGTCACGCTCGTCGTCGTCGTCGTCAAATCAGAGAAGGGCCCCGGGCGCGAATGTTTCGTTCGCACACGCTAGTCAAAAATACTTAATTACGATAAAAGTAAATACCCGATGATAAATCGCATCAGTGTAATGATATGTTTTATACCTCGACGTACGAGCGCATTCGGCGGCTTGTGTTTTTGACGATTCGCGAGTTTGTGAATGAAATGGATGAATAAACAATTGATTGATCAAATAAATCGTTTATCTTGCGCATGATGATTTATAACTATATATTATTTTTACACAAGGCACCAGTGGCGTATCAACCCTCCCGCCTCCCAAAAGTAAAAAAAATAAAAAAATTAATTTACTTCTGCGTTGTACAAAAACACATTTCTGTACGTGCGATAATAAGACCCACAATCACATACGGATGTGAAATTAATCGAAATCACCGACTTATCTTAATAGAACGAACAAAAATTATTTCAACTATGAGATTCGAATTTTAAAAAAGCTTGAAATAATCATAATAAAATAACGACCGAACTTTAATAAGATATTTTAATTGTATAGTTTTTCTTAAAATCCCATTTATAAAACTGGTATTTTAATTTTTCGGAAAAATTTAATTTTTAAGTTTAAAATTTGCGTTCTAAAAATCAAAAAAACATTTGAATACGATTCTTTTGAAGTGCAGTAATTTAGTATTTATTAAAAAAAAGTATATATATATATATAAGTAATAAATAGAAAAAAAAAGTCATTGCATTTGTCAAACAAATCAGACTCATCTGTATATCGTATTATACCGGTGTAATATTTTGTATTAAATGAATAATAGTAAAAATACTTAAGTTCCGCTGGAAGCTAAGAGTTATATTTTTTTTCCAACGATTATTTCCTAGCTCTTAAGTATTATTATTGACAAATAGACAATACATTTTGTCAAAAGCGTCCTGCGGTTCACTGTATCACTTGCGACCGTGTGACGCGAATAAAAACAAATCATTGGGAAACACCGCTTTAGACACGGGTACGTCCGTTTTATTCTCGGACGTTTCACGTCATACCAGTCCTCTGGTCCGGGTCGGACGTGTATTAATATAGTATTATTATCACACAAAACGACCGGCCAAACCTTTTGGAACATTCTAATCCACACGTCGTCGATTTGAAATCGCGTCCAAACAATCGACCCCGAGTCGGCCTCGTACGAGTGAACGCGGTAGTGTCTAAATGTCAACGTGTTTTTGTAGGTCGTTCATTCCGAGGCAGGACGAAACGACTGAAAAACGAATAAAAAAAAAAAAAGACAAGTGGCATTCGGGGACTGCCGCGGTAAAGCTATTGCATATTAAATAAATAAGAAGTCGATATAATTTAAATTTTTTTTATTATTCTAGTTATTCAGGAATTTGTATCATAGAAACTATAGGCCTATGATAACTAAAATATGAAACATAAGTTTTTTTTTTGTCATAAAATGAGTTGGTTTTTTTGGTATGACAATACAGTTTGCCGCGTGGTAGACAGAGAGGGGGATTACGGGATTCCACAGGTAGTGGTCACGCTTTTTCGTTACGAACATTTTTTTTTCAGTCACTACACCAGACCTGCGATAAAAGCTATGCAATAGCTTAAAAAGAGCGTGTTTCCGGATACCTCATACGTACTTATACATATTAAAAACAACTACTCGGAATCGAGAACGCTTCGTCTGCATAAATACAGCGTGCGTTCCACGGAAGTATGAACATGATGAACAGAGTAAACAAATCCACAGATAGATTTCGAAAAGTATTCAAGTAATGCGCCGGCGTTACTAGACGTTCGTTCGTTTGGAATTCAGCTTAATAAATATACGGCTATAAACGTTCAAACGCCACATGTATTTGATTCGTGGAAACGAGTTATAAAATATAAACACATCGATTAAACAGAATCATCAACGTTCGAGTAACAATTATTCACCGTGGCAACGAATCGGACGGACGGAGAGACGCGTACGGTGATATTAAAATGTAAAATGATAAAAGTACTGACCTGAAAATTTTCCCTCGCCAAAGTATCGTCCGTGTGACGTTTTTGAGCTTTTGTGACGTGTTTTTCAAAAATAAAATCAACGTAGATTACAATGTCATTTTTGGATGATTTTAAATGGAAAATTTATGAGAATCTATTTGTTTGTGATTTTAAATAAATCGTAAATGTTGTCCAATCGAAATCGTTTGAATTTACGTAAGACGCGCGAAGCGTAATTGTTCAACCCGAAATCGTCTTTTTATTATTGTTCTGTTTGCATAATCTAAAAGAGATATTTAATTAAAAAGTTTATTATTTCTTCCGAATTCTTAGACGAAAAATCGCATACTTTGTGGTACCGTGACGGCCGCCGCCTTGTTTCGGTCGTGAAACGTACTATGATAACAGTCTCATGTCACGTACCGTCTGCCCGCCTGTAGTGAACCTAAACGTCTGTTCGGTTAATTGACACACACGCAAACAAAAACAACAATTATAATAATAAGGATAATAATAATAGTAATAATAATAATAATAATAATTATAATAATAATAATAATATTAATAAAAATAATAATAATTATGTAAAATTATATCGGTGGAATTTCATTGTTCGTCCGGAACAATTATTTTTTGAAAATTTCGAATTTAAATAAGTCATTTATGACATTTAAATCTGTGATATTATTCAATAAAATCGTTTTAAAACCAAGAATTGTTAATCCGGAAAAAATTTCCCAAGATTTCATCGCGTATGGAAAAACAGGTAAATTTTATGATTTTTTCAATATTTTCAATTATGTGTTTAAACGAGAATATATTCAGTTTCCTGGTGTTGATATGAAAATCGAAGATTAAATATTTTACAAGGTAAAACTTAATTCGACCCTTAAGCAGGCGTTTGCTTTTTTTTAACGTATCTAGTCACGTAGTGGTCTATTAGTCGCTATTTATAAAAATTAGGTAAATATATTGTATAAGCAGTTCGATTTTAATTTTTTTAATTCAAAGACCTAATGAGTTACTTTATAGTATATTAAAAGGAATAAACGTACGTAAATATCAAATCGACTAATAATGAAGCTAATACTACGCGTATGACTTGAAATTATTTTATAAAAAAAAAAAAAAAAAAAAAAAAAAAAAAAAAAAAACAATAAATATTCAAAATTCTCTAAAAAAAATTCTGACTTATGAAAATAAAAATAACTCCAGGTTCCATATTAAGGACAATTTTTAAACACTTTTACCACATTAGAATTTGTTTCCATTTATTTTCCTTGTATTTCTCGAAAATATGTTACCAGGCACGTAGGGGTGAATATGACCCAATACACTTTTAACGGCTATTTTTAATCTTTAAAATGTTTTTTTTTTTTTTTTTAATTTCTAATAAATAAAAATCGATTCAAGTTTATTACGTTTACCTGATTCTGAATAAAGAAATAAATATTACCTCTAACTTTTGTATAATAACTGTTTCATTTTCTCGGAGGTTCACTAGACCCCACGCGCCTGTTAAAGGATTGAACTATGTGTTTTCAAAACTTTATATTCAGTACAAAGGCGCTTGATTTATTTATTTATTTATTTTTTTTTTTTGAAACTATGTCGAGTCTGAAACATATGAACATCTTTTCGGTACGTGCACGAACACCGAGAAGTTTCATAAATAGATAAATATGACATTTAAAAAATACCAATTAAATTACACTTTTGATCTATGAGGAGCTGAGAGTTACTTTTCGACGTAAGTGAAAAAAGTGAAAATAAAGTTAAAGAACAAATAGTGTGCCTTAGAAATAATCCTATCGATAGGTCTTTTGAGCAGTGCGAATCTTCAGTAATTAGACTACGTCAGACTTTTGAAATCGTTAAAACGGTTGGTTAGGAACTTTTTTATCGGACAATTAGTCGATTGATTCGACTTTTTTTTGTTTTGTTTTATTTAGTTTTTTTTTTTTCTATTTTACGAAAAGTCATATTTTTTAAGACAACGAAACACGCCCATGAAACGTTTAAACGCTATGACACAGTTCTGCTTTTAAGCGAAACCGAGGGAAATCATATAAGTATACTGCCGCAGGCACCGCGAGGGTAGGGCGGGGGACTAATACGAACTTTCAAAACTTTCACTCGCGTATTGTCGCACGGAACACACATCAGGAACAAACCGTAATTTATACAATGGGTTTATGATAAATAAGTTATTGTGTCCGTCGGCTGGTGTAGTAGTACTGTGTTTAGAATAACGACGATTATACGGCCGGTGCGCGAGGAAGTTGGATGTCGAATATGAAAATTAATCGTTACGTTTTTACCGCATGCACGTGCACGGTGTTACAATCAGTGATGTGATATAAATCCGGAATCTTCGAAAATCCAAAACATCTGAATTTTGGATTTTGGATTTCTGATTTTCAAATCCGAATTCCGGATTTCCGGATTTCGGATTTTCGGAGACCAAAATCCGAATATTTGCGTTTCACTTAATATAATGTTTGGTATTCTAAATCATAAAATCAAATTTTCGATTCCGAGTGAAATAGTTTTACAGCGATATTTATTTTTATTTTATTTTTTAATTTTTTTTATCTGGAGACAATTATTGTTCAACTTAAATTTATGCAAAAGTTTTATCCAGCCAATCTATGGATCGGAAATTTCAGGTAAATGACACTTTGAGAGTTTCTTAGGTTCTCATCTCGATGGCTTTTCCAGGCGAAAGAAAAACAAACTAAAATGGAGCAAAAACAGTGAAATTCCCCGAAAACGACATTTTCAATAATTCAACTTTAGTAATTTCGTCTTTATAAGTCATAGGTAAAAAAAACTTATTTACGTTTAATGAAAATCGATAATTTGTGAAACCATTTTACATACAGTACGATTTAACGCAGCACAATGAGTATATTTGATTTATTTTTTCTTGTGAAATTGAAAGCACTGACAAGACCACATCTTTCAGAAAAAAATCGGTTTTATCTACATAATTTCTTAAATAATCACCACGATTTAAGTAGGTAAATTGTAAAGTAATGAAAAAAAAATATTTTTTTGGGGAATTTCTTTACATAGCTATATTACAATATTTAATATTACATATCGAACCAATAATTTAAGAGAAAAACCAATTTTACTCTTAGCGTTTTCGGAAAAAGAAAGCACAACTATCCATACGCTACCTACTACTATATCAACTTAAATTGAATGTATTTCCTAAACCGACGGCCTAGAAATAAAAATTTTTGAAAAATAGACGTTTTCAAATCGTATGAGTTTATGTATAATATAAAATCATAAGTCGTGATTTATATTTAACGCGTTTGCCGCTATTGGTAAAAACACTTGTGAGTGATCTTTATATATTATCCCTTCCCAAAATATCTCGACTTTTCGACTTAAAAACATGAATTCTTCTTTATAACACTTTCTGACGGCCCGATTTCGAAACTAAGTACGCCCGTACCAATAAAAATATAATGATGTGTTCGAAAAACCCACGTTATCGAAACGTCGATTAGGAAAAAAAACGGAGTGCGAATTATTCCATGTAAAAACAACGGACCTTATAATTGACAGTGGTTTATTCGAAGAGAACCACCCTATGTGAACTATAGTCGACACGTGGCCGTGAACGTGTGCAAAGAGAAACGCGTAAAAAGTTAAATAATTATTCTTTCACAAACAAAGTGTCGTTCATTAGAGTTCCGAATTCTATACGAAAAAAGTCCTAATCCACGCGGTGTCCGGGAACAAATAGCATTAGGGGACGATCTGCCCGCGGGAACGACCGGTCCTCGTAGAGACCTGTTTCTCCGCGAAAACCGACCGTTGCCAATCGCACTCGATGCGCAAACGACTGCACAATCAGGACCGCGTCTGTTTGTTCCAAATACGCGTGCTAGCGAACTTATATCGGGATCGCCGCGGGATCAGCCGTCGCGAGACCACAAACGTAATAAACTTTCCGAGAGGCGCGACGATGATTATTGCATTATCGTCACGCTCGTCGTCGTCGTCGTCGTCAAATCAGAGGAGGGCCCCGGGCGCGAATGTTTCGTTCGCACACGCTAGTCAAAAATACTTAATTACGATAAAAGTAAATACCCGATGATAAATCGCATCAGTGTAATGATATGTTTTATACCTCGACGTACGAGCGCATTCGGCGGCTTGTGTTTTTGACGATTCGCGAGTTTGTGAATGAAATGGATGAATAAACAATTGATTGATCAAATAAATCGTTTATCTTGCGCATGATGATTTATAACTATATATTATTTTTACACAAGGCACCAGTGGCGTATCAACCCTCCCGCCTCCCAAAAGTAAAAAAAATAAAAAAATTAATTTACTTCTGCGTTGTACAAAAACACATCTCTGTACGTGCGATAATAAGACCCACAATCACATACGGATGTGAAGTATGACCCACAACAACACGAGTCGAACAACGACTAAGGTCCTTCTAAAACAAAGTTTCAAGAACATTTTGTGGACCCGTATGTTATGATGATGTAGCGAATGGCCGGCGTAGAAGGAAAAATAGAAAGTTAAGGGAAATGACAAAAATACCCGTGATAACAAGCTATATAAAAGAACAAAGGTTAAAATGGTTCGGGCATGTCAAACGGAGAGGGGCAACTTGCAAAACCGGAGCAACCGTGGATTGGCGACCAGTAGGGAAAAGACCGAGAGATGAGGCCAAAAAAACGTTGGACAGATGGGGTAAAATAAGGCCTAGAAAGGTTAGAAATTACGAACTGGGAAGAGGTGGTCCAGGATCGAGGAAGTTGGAGAGCATTGGCAGAGGCGGCGAAAATTCTTACAGAGTCATAAGCCACATGGTTATGGTGATGATGATGACTTCTGCGTTGAAATATAATATTATATCACGATATAATAATTATTATACTCACAAGATTCCAGACTCAAATACAAAATAATGTTGGAAAATTACATTTAGAAGCCATAAATTAATTATGACGTAAGTACAGAAAAAAGACAATATTCATTTACATACTTACTTTTATTATCATGCAGTTCTGTATATTTATATATTAGTTATGTTATCACTCGTTAATCAGCGATTATGGTGAAGAGGGTCACTCGGAATATAAAAAGTATTTTTCGGACCCCCCCCCCCCAAGACAAATTTTAAAACACGCCACTGCAAGGCATTACCTAAAAGTTGAAATTAAGATGAAAATTTACGAGAAAAATCGACTTTAACAATCGCATTACAAAAGCGCTTTGAACCACTATGATTGCACCCCTGATTGCAATGTTATATCATATTGCAGACTATCGCAAGACGAAAACGCTACTGTAATTCTAAGTAAGATTATAATGTGCCTTTATATTAGGGGAAGGCGAATAATTTACACTCGCCCTTTGATGATTGTAACACTAAGACGTATTGTTATTCGTTTGCGTTTCGTGCGGTAGATCAAAGCCCGTAACGCTTGGCGAGAACTCGTAGAGAAAAAAATCGCGGCCGGAGGTCAGTGGTGAATACAAAAGGGTGCAATGTGGGAGAGATCCCCTGCCCCATTCATGTGTATTTCAAATCACCTATTATGTTCAGCAAAAAATAACAATTATCGCATTTTTTATTTTTGTTTGTGTTTTTTTTCTCTTATTATTTACCAATAAAATTACAAAATGTTTCACCTGGTCCTATTATACTCGTATACATCGCATTTCCAATACAAAACAATTTCGATGATATCGCTGGTAAATTGTTGCATGTTGCAAGAGTTGCGATGAATTATGTTGTTATTAACATTGTAGATAAGTGTGCTATCGACACAGTTTAAGTCGAGAAAAACGGTTCAAATGTATTATTATATTTTCTCTCGCCACTCGACTCTAGCACAAGTAACATCGGACACGCCTCGACAGTCGATTTTCACTCATAATTACTCCAATTTAACTTTATTTATATTTCATAATTAAATAATACGAATTTTAACCGTGAATATGTATACTATACTTACGTAAATACATTTTTTTTAATTAGAATTTGAAATTTTGTGAATCGTACATTTTAATTTAAATATTATATTAATACAAAATGTGTAATAGTATATTTTGTTTAGTAAAAAAACTATTTGATGATAATTGTTTTAAATAAATGTGAAACAACATGAAACAATGAATTTTTCCAGAGCTGAATAAAATCACACCTTCCCCGTTGATAACATCTGTATCCACCCTGGCCCAAGAGATTGAATTTTGAAAAAAACGAAACGTGCGTGGACAAAAAAATCGTCGAGAGAATGTTAAGTTTAGCAAAAAGTTTTAAAAAAATAATAATAATAGTAAAAATAAACATTATTGTAAATCCATAAGATCCTTTGCTTCACTCAGAATCACAAAAAACCACACGGGAATCGAGCCGATAGTTTTCGATTTTATCCTGGACGAAAAAAAAACTTACTGTTTTAAATACTTTTAAATTGTGTTTTAAATTCCACTCCTTATGGTCACCTGAATGTAAACTCCAACGCGCTCGGTAGGTGGCAAAATTCAATTTTTTTTTTCGTTTTTTTGGAGGGGAGGGGCGTGGAAAAACATTTGCACCCGGGCGCCAAATTTCTGAATACGCCTCTGGTGTGGTGGATAAAGACAGACATGAAATATAATTCAGTTTACGTAGACGTGATAATATCATGCGTCAGTAGTAACATAACCAGTAGTATGAGCAAAGCGGTCCTAATTGGCTAATCGCATTAATCCACGAATTGGCTCGTCAGGCGTATTACGATTCAAGTGAACGTGATAATACGAAATGGAATATTCGAATGGGTTCGGCGAGAAGAAACGCTGAAATCGAGTCGATCGTACCAGACACAACAGACCGTTGATGAATTTTAGGTTTGCATTACATCGGCGAGGATAAATTAGGTGCGAACACCGGAATCGTGGTCGTGCGCAGCGTAGAGTATCTTCAAAGAAAACCCAGTGGATTTCAGACATTTACGTCGGAACCTTTCCAGTCGGTCACAGTCGTCCGAATCGTAGATAATTTTATGGAAATCGACGAAATCAAATTAATCCCTGTGCTCTCCGAATCGCCACTCCGTCGTTGTTTGCACGGCCTTCCTTGATGCAATCAATATGCAGGATATGGACGTGCTGGATAGGTTGACGGATATGAGAGAAAAAAAGATATAAATTGATTTCAAGATATCGAATAGTAGACTGTATTGTACAATTTTTTCTCTTACATATACATATATACAATGTATATATACATGTATATATATATACAACATGGAGTAGTATACAATTATACAATAGGTTGTATTTGATAATCTAAAATTAATAATAAATTATTATAATAAAAAAAAATATGATACGTTCACCCATTGCGCAAACACCTCACGATGATGCCCGTGATCCGATGATGTAGTAGTCAAGTGGATGCAAAACTATAACTATACAACAAAGTACGTCACGACGGCGCATCTAAATAATGATGATTGGCACGAACGACACGTGTACCTCGTAAATAATGAAAATAATAATAATAATAATAACGACGTTTTATAATAAAGATGTGCGGCACAGAACGGCGCGTACATAATGTTTTATAATAAAAGATAATAATAGTACGGCACAATCGGCATTTTGTAGTAAAAATGTGCGGCACAAACGGCATTTTGTAGTAAAAATGTGCGGCACAGAACGGCGCGTTTATAATGTGAGTACGGCACAAAAGTTTTGTGCCGTACAATGGCGTTTATAATATGAAAAATACGCGGCACGGAACGGCGCGTTTTTTGGAGAAAATTTAAAAGAAAAACGAATACGGCGAATGGCATATATAACTACGGCGTATACGAAGCATACGACCGCTATCGTCGGTAACGAAAAGCAACTCGACGTAAATATCTAGGAGATAATGCCTAGAATAATAATGGCATAACTCAAAAAATATCGATATTGAGTTGGCACCGCTGCCGAAACCGCGAGAACAATATCTACTGTTTTTGCTTATTAGTTTTTTTCTGTCTTATTTTTTCATCATCAGATGGCGTTAAGTGCCGTTTGTGTTACGTTCTGAAATATTTAGTTTGTAAAAATTAATTGCATTTTCCCAATAATGACATATTTTGAGTTATGTCATTATTATTCCAGACATGCTCTATGGCATTATCTAATGTGGTGTCGTTCTGAACATGTTTATCGACAGTGTGTGAGCGATAACGCGACGAACGGCAACGATAAGAAAAATAATTGATTTTATTTCTAGTAACGAGCATACAGCCGACCAGACGGTGAAGTTATCGCGATCCGTATCCAACAGTCGTTATAGACGTTTGAAGTGATAAAAATTAATTCATTTTTAATTATTTAAAACAAAAAAGCCCTCTGAAATATTCAAATTGGTAACGAAGAGAGTACCCAAGAGGTCGGTTTTGAAGAGAACTAACAAAAATTAATATTTTAATTTAATGTGTTTTTTTTTCTTATTTACAGCTGCAATAATCTAGTTGAATGATCACGAAAATAGATTGAAACAAACCTAGTGCTTAATGACATATTTTTTTAGTCAAAAATATTCAGTTGAGTCATTGGTAAAAATTGTTTTTTAGCTCTACTCGATAATTTCGAAAATATCGCTTTACCCTTTTGGATTGTGGTCGTCAATAAAAATTATAATATATTGTGTACATCAGCGGTTCTCAAACTTTTTTGTTCGCGGAGCCCTTATGTTCCTAAAAAAAATTACGGAGCCCCAAAAATCAGAAATTTCTATTTGGGACAACAATAATTCATACAAAATGATGTCGATTCATACGATTTGCTTTTTATTTATTATTTTCTGTAAAATATGAATATACACAAATTATTCAATTAATTTAACAGTAAAAAACAACATTCTATTTTAGTAATTTATAAAATTTAATATTTAGTGATTTTAATGTGATCCATGATGTTGGCTTTTTTTACTGGCCAGTATTTTAATATTTAGCCTGGATTCGCATGACTGTTTCCACATCAAATTTATCACGATATTTTGTTTTCGTTGATGCATATGATGAAAATCCAGTTTCACACAGATACGTTGTTCCAAAAGGAAGAAGATCTAATATAGCTATTTTAGCCAGATATTGATATTCGTTTGCAATACTGCTACTGCATGCACCAAAAATCTGTTAATGATATTTTATCAAATAAAGTTTTTAAATAATTAAAGATGAATCGGTGGTCGTTTCAATGAATTTTTCATATTCTGTTATAGAATGGATTTAGTGAATACAGATATGCCCAGGGAGCCACGGAGCCCCTAGACTACTCTCGCGGAGCCCTAGGGCTCCGCGGAGCACAGTTTGAGAACCGCTGGTGTACATCATTGCTAAAAGATAATATTTGTATAATCAGAGCAATGCATTTATTCAATACTAACCGAAAAAAAATTAAATGCAAAAAAGAAAATAAATGGAATTTCGAATACATTAGATGGAAACCTAATTTATCAAGCATCGATTGTCGCATTTTAAGAATTTTTTAACGCAAAACAAATCGTCGCGAAATTTCTATTGTATACCGCCGAGAGACTTTTATACCATTTTCAAGCCGTTATTTATTCTGTCAACCTCTTATAAAATTCTGAGTAAGCCCTGCTCAGCACTGTTGGTTCCACAAGGGGGGGAGGGTGAAAATAGACTTAATAAGTGACCTCAAACTCAAAATTATATGAATGTGTGTGTGTGTGTGTGTGTGTGTGTGTGTGTGTGTGTGTGTGTGTGTGTGTGTGTGTGTGTGTGTGTGTGTGTGTGTGTGTGTGTGTGTGTGTGTGTGTGTGTGTGTGTGTGTGTGTGTGTGTGTGTGTGTGTGTGTGTTCACTTGAGTCGTGCGAAACAGTATGAAATCAGTGTTGAATCCAGGTGTATATCAGGGAGGGAAACTGCCCCTCTGAAGTTGTGGTTGCACCCTGGTTAAAATTTCAGTATATAAATAATTTATTTATCAATGAGACAATATGAATGGTCTAGGTACATATTACACGGCCCGTTCAAAGAATATAATTGTAAATTCTAATCGGTATCACCGATATCGGTCAGTCATTATAAAATTATCAGATTACAAGTCTTTTATGTTTGTTGCTCCACAGAAACTGACCTTCTTGCAGCAAATATTAGTTATGAACATCTGAAAAAATTATCAGAATCCAAGAGCTTTGGTATGGAGTTAAGCGATGAGGGAATTTGAGTGATGTTCCATATTGGAGTGCAGGTGAAGATAATATTTGATAGCTGTTTGTTTGATGGTGGGGATTTGGAGGTCATTATGTAGAGCAACATTTGTGACGTACAAAGGGGCTTTAGCAATCATGCGAAGGGAGATAGCTTGGGATGCTTGTGTGGTTCTTATGTTCGATGGTTTAGCGGTGCCCCAAAGAGCTATTCCGTATGACCAGATAGGTTTCAGTAGCGATTTGTAGAGTAGTAGACGGTTCATATTAGATTTCAAGAGAGGTCTGAGGATGTGTAGGCGGCTATTTAGTTGTTTACTTTTTTGGTTTTGAGGTGGGGGACCCAGGTGAGCCTTCTGTCACATAGTAGTCCGAGATATTTTACTTCATTTGTGTGCAGAATGATTTAGTTCTCAAACGTTATGTGAGGACAGTTACCGGAGCGGAGGGAGAAGGTGACATTTGAAGATTTGGAATTACATTTTTTAAATATTAAATCATTTTAATTATGTTTTTATGCGCTTAAGTTCAATAACATCAATTAGGTAAATAAATTAAATTTTGTGAAATTGTATTATATTAATCCCACATCTCATAGTGCCCCCTCCCCTGGAATATATGTCTGAATTCAACACCGTTTGAAATTCATATTATAATTTCTGAAAAGGACGTCACGATACGCTCGTCTTGACGAGACGTCACGATTACGTTAAATCTCATTATTCAAACACGAGTTTCCTCTAGATTTGTGTGGGTGTATGTGTGTGTGCGTGTGTGTGTGTGTGTGTGTGTGTGTGTGTGTGTGTGTGTGTGTGTGTGTGTGTGTGTGTGTGTGTGTGTGTGTGTGTGTGTGCGTATCGATTATTATTTCGTTATAATCACGTGGAAACTTTAGTCCTATTAATTTACGCGACGCGTTATCGGGGATTACCGGCGACGAGTCGCTCCGGGCGGATCGCGCACCGTGCCAACGCGATACCTAATAACGACTGCACGCCGAAACTTTGCGATTTCGCGCGAATCGACTGCGCGGCGGTCCGCCCGTCGGAACCGAACAGACGTGCCGCCAAAGTTGTCACGACGAGAGTTTTAATCGAATGACGAACGTGTTCGCGTCGAGTAGACGGCGAAAACAATGCGCCGCACACGGAGACGTAATAATAAATTCCGCGAGGGGGTTTAGGGGGTGCCTAGGGTCCGTAGCGGTAAAATTTTAGGGTCGGTAAATCGTTGAGATGTTTTGACGTAATTCGACGGCGACGATCCAAAAAAGCATGAGCGGCGTTTCCGAAATTATCCAGTTGAAAAACAATTTTTTACCGACTACTTAACCAATCGTTGAATATTTCCAATTAAAAAAAAAAAAAAAAAAAAAAAAAACATGGCAATGAGAAAACATTCGGGTTTTAATCTTATCTAAATGATCATTCAACCATATTTTTGATTAACAATTATTCATATCGATTGAAAGCTGGGTATAATATTAATTTTGGCGCATATTTTTTTATTATTCATTTATTGAAATGTTATTACTATACGGTACCGAGTCCAATCGCATGGATTTATTTATATTGATATATAGCATTCGAGAATATTTTAAAAACAATAACCATAGTGTATTGTATAAGCCAAAACAAATATAAATAGTTATATTAATTTATATGCATAAATTAGTTAGCGGAATTATGATTTTTAAATGACTTGAAGGAAATATAACAAAACGGATAGATAATTATAATAATAATAATAATAATTTATTTATTTATAAAGATTATTTCCAATAAATAATATTAACGCCCTCTGATGTTATAATAATTATGCCATTTTCGATTTTTGCTGATTTATCGGGCGAAACAGCGGTTATCGTTAGTAACGCTGACGCTGAGAAGGTCACCGACTGTGTGGTTCACACAATCGTTGTGCGCCTCATTCCGGTATAAAAATTCAAACGTGTCCAACAACACGTTACGCCCATTATAATGAACAGTTTTATCCGAGCACATAACCAATTGGTTATTCAAATGGATATTGTTATCAGCTGATTATTTTAGACGTGGTGTTCGGTTTTATTATTTATTTATTATTTTTTTTCGTTTTTGATAAAGTATTATAAGTAAAACAATTATTTAATATAAGTGCGTGTGTGTGTTTGTTCATTAAAATATATTTTTGAATGTGCAATACTTTTTTAAAAACCCACCAGCTGCCACTGACTAGAGACCGCTGTATTCGCGCGGATCGCTCATTTATTAACTGCATATATTATTATAACCTACGATATCGTATTGAACACGTTACGTGGGATTTCGATAAAGTCACCGAGCGGTAAAACGTACGAACGTAATTTGATCGATTAATAACAATAAATCTCGACCCCGATTCCGTTGGAGGCTGTGAGGAATATCATCGGGTACGTGAGCTGTGGTCGTGTTTTCCACGACACGTGTGCGAACGCATTTTCGAGTAGGGACTACGACCGAAAATCACTCAGTGGTACCATCTGCGGATCGAAATCATTATCCGATCGGTGATTTAAAGAGGTTTCGTGGTGCTCTGTTATCGAAACGTTTTCCGGTAATAATTATAGGGGAAACCGTCAAAAAACGGTAAAGCGTACCGTGGACGAGGTTTTCACGAAATCGTATTAATGTTTCCCGTCAAAATCTTTTTCCGTACCCGACGATCGGTTTCGGATTTAAGAACGTGACGACACACAATGCTCAGTGTTGAGATAATCTAGATAAAATTATCTAAATTAATTATCTAGATAAAAAAACTTTTCATATGTATCTTATTTAGATAAATAAAAATAAACCGTCTTGTCAAATTATCTTGAAAAATTTCCCAGATAACTGAGAATACTTATCAAGGTAATCAGCTAAATTATTGAAATTTTTCTTTTCAGTTCTCAATAAGTGTTTGGAGATATTTTTGTCGTTATTGAATATTTGATGATTTATCATTATTTATGACTACAGCGAAAAATCGCTCCAGCGTTTACGAAGGGAATTTTCGCGTTTATTTCAGTAAATAGTAAATAAGATCTGTTTATAAATATTTTAATTCAAAAAATTAATGAAAGATGGGTAGAACTTCAAAAAATCAATAGTTTTCATAATGGCACTACACTTAACGTAAATTTGGACCATTATGATTTAGATGATTTAATTAATATGGAATATACACCAGTTTCATCGGTTGATGTGGAAAGATCTTTTTCTATGTATAAAAATATTTTAGCGCCCAATAGGATGAATTTTAATGAAAGTAACTTGGCCAAAAATGTGGTCGTAAATTCATGTTTAATATTGAATTTTATGTATAATTTAAAGTTATTTTTTTAAATTAAATTTTATAAATGCTCCTTTTTGCTTTTTTTGGCTTTTTAAAATGCTTTTTTAAGGATTTATTTTGCTACAAAATCCGAGCCCTAATTATAACTCTTATACTCTAATGTACAATTTTGGAATTTCACTACAAAAATACATTTTTTTTTTTCGTTAGATATTAAATAGTTCAAAACACATTATCCTTACAAATTATATATCAATTAAATGGTATTTCATTTAGTTATTGCCTACTACATAATATTAAATAATAATTATTGACAATCAAAAAAAAAAGTAAAAATAATATGCGAATATTGGTGATAGTGTGTTAATTGTTTAGTGTACAAAATATTGAATTATAGACAAGACATTGAATACTGTAAATGTGTTGATTATCAGAGCAGCAGGTAGTATGTACAAGCAAACACAATAGCATAATATTGAAAAAAACGAAAATTAATTTTTACAATTAATTTATCTGAATTTTAGCCAGATAAAGATATTATTCCTTCATCTTTATCTTTCTATAGAAAAGGTATTTATAGATTATCTTTATCTTACCTAGATAAAAATTTGGTGTATCAAATGGTTTTATCTAGATAAAGATAAAGATAGTATGACAAAAAACTATCTAGATAAAGATAAAAAATAACTAAATCAAAATTTATCTAGATAAAGATAAAAGATAAATACTTTTTATCTAGATAAAAAAATAGATAATTTTTTTTAATTCCTACTTTAAAGCAGGGTCATCATTTCAATATTTTCTAGGGTAGGGGCGTAGGGCATAATGTTGAGACGTAAGTATAAAACTACCCTAACTTCTTAGGCATCCAACCAGTGACGCCACTAGCACTAAATTTTAGGGAGGGATATTTTTGTCTATGGTCCTATCTCAGTATTATGCCACAGGTAAAATATTTTTTTTTTTTTTGGTGGAGAGAAAATATCATCGTGAAAAAACTATATAACACGACTCTTCACAATCATTTTGAACCTTAACAACAGTTTTAGTGTGTATTTAAATTTTTATAAATAGATATACAATATTTTTATTAGGTAAAATACATATAATATAATTTATATCATTCATTTTTTCATTAATTTAATGTTGACGACGGTTGACGAGTCAGTCATCAACACAACATAACAATGAACTGTAGGTTTACTCTATATTTGAGCACCTACCAAGTTCCAGGCCCCTAGCAAAAAGATAAATAATGAATAATACCTTATAGCCAATAGGTATATAGTATTATTAGGAACATACAATTTTTTACTCAGATGACTTAAAAAGTCAAATTTAAAGTATTAATTATCAAAAAAATTAATTGACAATAAAAACCAATATATATATATATATATATATATATATATATATATATATATATATATATATATATATATTTTTTTTTTTTTGTATAGAGAATTAGAGACTAATAATTTATCTAGATAAATTTATCTAGATGGATGAAATTTTTATCTTAGATAATCTTTTAGATAAAATGAAATTATTTATCTAGATAAGATAAAAGATAACTAAATAATTATCTAGATAATTTATCTAGATAAATTTATCTAGATAAGTCCCAACACTGCCCGCGTTCTTGTCGCATACACACACACACATACACACACACACACACACACACACACACACACACACACACACATATATATATATATATATACATTGCGGTCTGTTTGCGCGGAATATTATTATACTGTGCAAATATTAAATCCACGAGCGACAACGGTTTGTAGCGACGCTATAGGACCATTAGACGCAGAAAAAGATATGGGAAGAGAAAATGCGTGCGTGTGAAATAAAGAGAAAGAGAGAGATAGAGAAAGAGAGAGATAGAGAAAGAGAGATAGAAAAAGAAGAGAAGGAGAGAGAGAGAGACAGAGACAGTGATAGGGAGAAAGAGAGACGACTAAAACAACCGTTTATTCATTTTATACGAAAACGACGACGACGATGACGGTATACTACGTACAATTATCATATCGTGTGCAAGAGCGTACGTGGATTTTATGAAACGAGTATTTTTAGCTGATTGCGGTATAAATTTGGAAAACGACTGTTTCTCACATGGACAATAATTTTTATACGTGGCGTTTTCTAAAGGTGGAAGACCTGACCATTTATACGCTTGTGCGCCATAAAATAAAACTTTAAATGTAGTGCACCACGAGATTTTGACTTAAGTCATATTAAATATTCAGAAATAAAGTTAAATTATAATAAAATAATAATCAAAACTATATAGTCATTAGAATATTTGTAAATAATATTACCGTTATTCATTTGTGATTCAGCTAATACTATTATTTAGTGCTTGATTAAATATAAATATTGATTATAAATTTGTTTCTTCTTTGAAACACAACTGTAAGTATTGACTTCAAAGTTTCATCTAGAGACAGCAAAAACTACACACGGGCAAAGTCGGATATATTATTCAGTGAATAATATATACATAATATATAAAACATATAAACAATACGCGATAAACTTTTTTCGATATCAATATTCCGTGATATATAAATAGAATATTGTATATAGAAAAGTATCGTCAAATAGATTTGGAGATAAAAAATTTACCCTTACAGTGAAATTAGGCCATTTATGCATTACGATATTAACGTACAATGATACGTCTAATAGATTTATATTGACCATTAATGTAATACACGAGTTGTAGGTATTAACTGTTCGGTAAAAAAAATGTGTTTTTTTTTCAGAATTTTTTTTTTTATGGAATTTTCTTTGAATGTGCGTGTGCATTAAAGTTCGACGTAGATACCTAGTATGTATCAGAAACAAAATAACATTATCTTTTTTCTGGGTTAGTTTCGACCACCGGGCGAAGTACAAGTTTGAGCCGACCGTGAAGCACTGTGCGAACGTAATCACGTATCGTTAGAAACATGACGCTGATGTTTTTTCAATAGACCATCGGGAAATTCAATAAAATTAAAATATTTATGTTTATACATTAAAACATATTACCCCGGAAAATCGTAAAATCATCGCTTGGCCCCTTCACCTCGTTCCGTTCGATGTTATATTATGTTTTATCGAATAAAAACTACTGCACGTGTCTAGCGTACATCCCGCATAAGATAGGGTACTCCCGTTATTTGCACCCCCGAAAAAGGCTTCTGCAGACCGGATGTTTAATATTTGCCTTGCGTATAAGACGCGTACTTCATTCCGCTCCCTCCCATTCCAAACCTCCTCCCTGGAGTGCGGTGTCACTGTTTTTCCGTTGGATTCTATGTACTTCTTCTCCCATTCTCCCATTCTCTCTCTCTGTCCCTCTGTCTCTGTCTCTGTCTCTGTCTCTCTGTCTCTCTCTCTCTCTCTCTCTCTCTCTCTCTCTCTCTCTCTCTCTCTCTCTCTCTCTCTCTCTCTCTCTCTCTCTCTCTCTCTCTCTCTCTCTCTCTCTCTCTCTCTCTCTCTCTCTCTCTCTCTCTCTCTCTCTCTCTCTCTCTCTCTCTCTCTCTACCTATCTCTCTCTCTCTCTTTCTCTCTGCCTAATCCAGTTTATATTCAATTGGCATCCACCGACGGCTGCAGAAAAAAAAAAACCCGAAAAACAAAGCCGAAATTATTTTTTCATATTATTATTGTACGCAAACACACGCACGCACGGAGGTACCACAGTACGGAGAAAAGTATTATAACGTTGTAATATCGGATGGACCAAAATCTATTTGGAAAATGAGATTACTCTTGTTCTATTTAATTAACTTTCTTTTTCTTATTCTTTTTTTTTTCCACGATTGAATTCAACGAGAAGGGTGATTGTTCAAATGTGTTTTATCCGAGTGATTTTTAATAGATTTCATTTATTTATTCATCGGTATTTTATAACGTAATATCGTGAAAAAGGACTATTTTTACTTTTTTTAAATTTTAGTACTTAAATTTGTATTACTGGACAAACATGATGTACACAAAGATTTGACATGTCGAATAACTTTTGTCATATTCGTTATTTTTAACATTTTTTCTTAAATTGACACTACAGTATTGCACTACAATAATAAACGTAAAGAGAGGTTTTTTTAATTTGTTTTCGGAATCCGAATATGAAAATTTGAATTATAACTGTTTGGAAAAAATCAAAATAGTTTATTTGTAAACTAGATTTAAAAAAAAAATGTTGTCTGTAGAACTCCTTATTGAAGTTATGGAATTTATTAAATACAATTTTCAAACTTTTTTGAAAATGACGTGTATTCAATAAAATTATATTTATTTTTCCACGAAATATAAGTTTAAAATATTATGAGCATTTTTAAAAAATCTTGGAAATTCTTAACAACTTAAAAATGAACATTTAATAGAATTTTAAGCTCCCACATTTTTCTAAAAATCAGATTCACATGATGACAATGTTGATTTGATCATAGAACTATTAAATGCACTTTTCAATTTTCAATATTAAGGTACAAAATTGAAAAATTAAATTGAAACATCACACTTATAGTGCATTAATACAAAATGTGTTTAAAAAAAAAATGTGCCCCAGACTTAATTGGCGCGACGAAAGCAATTTTCAGTGAGTGTAATCTCTATACTCTATTTTTTCACTCCTTACGTTTCTACTGTAGTTATCATATATTTTTATCAATTTTTTTGTTTTTTTTTAAGTTTAAAAATTCAAATATTTTATAATGAAATCTATGAGAAATTAAAATTTGCAAATAATAAAATTAAAATAAATACAATTATAATTGAACAGTACCTCCCAAGACTATCTATCTATTTGTTATCCGATTCATTAACTGTGCAGGTTTTCAGTAAGCCCGGTACATGAGTTGTGAATAATGAAATAGAATGAAAAAATAATGCCCAAATCATGAAATTACCACGTGGACAGTCCATTTCTTGATCTGAGCAAAAAATTGCTCATTACAAGAAATGAACAATTTCACGACTGGGACGTAACATACCATTATAATATAATGTTATATTATAATATATTATAATATAATTATAATATAATATAATATAATATAATTAATAAACCATTATAATATAATATAATACATATTATGTACTAACCAGTATATGCGAGTATGTCACGGCCCACGGGCAATATGGAATACCGAAAAATGTTTAATACACTAAACACGTTGCCCGAACAATTCAAAGCGAGAATACAATCAAAGAATAATAACACATTTTTTAACAATATTTTCTACCAAAATTACTGTTTACAATATTTTATCAAAATGTTGTAAAATTTACTTATTTATTGAATTCCGAATACTTCAAAACAATTATCGAGTACGTATTTTCGAACGGTGACAATGACATTATTTATCGTTATCGCCTGTTATTCATTCGTGTAAAATTTACCGGAACAGCACTTTAGAACCATAAAGCTCGTATGCTTCTCTACGATCGCCATTTGCATTTATTGGTTATGCAAAGCTGGGCACAAAGGCACAAAGCGTATCGATCGTATTCCTGTCAACCTAGATCAATAAGGGCATGCGGCGCTTTCCGCGATGAAATCGAATTTATCCGGTACGTCATCGATTCGTACAAATTTTTCTTTAACAAATCGTAAATTGGTATCTGCTGTTGAGTTGACGCACTTTTCTTTCGGTCGTGCCGATTTCGTAGAAGGGTACTGTTAGGTACTGTTCATCGAAACATGTTTTAAAACCGTAATTGTTTATAAAACACAGGGTGTGTCAGATCTATTTGACGAAGGCGATGACTTAAGTTCTATTCGTGATTTTAAATTTGTTTTTTCTAATTATATTATAGTACTGCACTACGACAAAATTATATTCATTTTTTTTTTTTTTTTTTTTTTTGATTCTGGGAACCTAAATTTTTAAACTTTAAATTTTATATTACCATTTAAAAAAAAAAAATCATTATGTAAAAACGATTTTTAGAAAAAGCATGACATTAAAATATCTAATTAAAGTTTGGTTATTGATTTATCATGATTTTTTAAAACTTTTTGGAAACTAGAAATTAATAATTAAAATGACCGTACAAATTATTTTACTTTTTATCAAGATTGAGTCATTGATTTCGACTGATATCTTTATGAAATAATGAACGTGATTTAAAAATATTGTTCTGTGAATATTAAGAAATCGATGTTCTATCATCATATCACCTAACCTAATGCAATATTACAAAAGTCGAGGAAAATCAACGGATTAACCTTTATAAGACATTTCAGCACTATGTTTTTTTTCAAAAAATCTGTTCCTCTGAATGTCGATTTTGAATTTTTTACCAAACATACAATAAAATTTAAAAAATTTAAAATTATGTTCTTAAAATAAAAACGAATTAATTTAAATGCGATTTTACAATGGCGCGTGACTCAGATATTTAATAAAAAAAAAAAACAAAAAAAAAAAAAACAAAAAAAACGAAAAAAAAATTTTTAAATATGAATTGAAAAAAAGTTGTTTTATTTGTCAAGTAGATCTGACTCACCTTGTATTCGTTTGTAAACAAATAATGCAATTATCAATTGAGATAGTCGACAAAAACTCGACAGGTCAATCGAATATTATATCAGTATTATTTTTATCGTGTTTTTGACCGATTTTATTAATATTTCTATTACTTTCAGAAATCTGATATGATTTAATGGAAAAAAGTAATTCCAAAACATTTTTCGGATATTTATACGCTTTACGCGATCGTAACTCTCGTGTAGAAAACATTCGTCAGTACCGAAAAGCTCGTACAATCCATAATTCACTATTTCTCTGAAAAACTATTACTTATTATTAGTTCCCGAGTATCAATCGTCCATTTACGGCATACCTATACAGAGTGATTCAGAAATATAGTGTTAGAGCAATTTTGCCGTACAAACACATACAAAATAATTTGAAACGTAATATACAGTTTTGATAAATTAAAAACGACAAGTTAATTCCGTATTCATTTACTAACTAAAAGAGTAGTTTGGAGAGTGATTCTTTTAAAAATCAAACGGGAACCTATTTTGTGTTCCTTAAACAGTGTAAATGTATTTTAGATTCTGAGTGAAGCGTAGGAACTTATGGTTTTACAGTGATGTTTATTTTATTTTTTTTTTTATCTGGAGACAGTTTTTGTTCAAATTACCTTTGTTCGAAAATTTCATCTAGCAACTCTATAGATCGAAAATTCAATATAAATGGTACATTGAAAGTTTATCAAGAACTCATCTCAATATTTTTCCAAGGTGACCGGAAAACAGCCTAAAATGGACCAAAAACGGCGAAATTCACCCTAAACGGTGTTTTCATTATATCGACTTTAGTAATTTCGTTATTACTCCAAAAGTAATGGTTCTAGAAACTTGGCAATGTCACTAAATGCTGTTAACGTGTTTATACATGTTTCAAAAAACTTTCAACAAAATTTGGCATATTTTGGGCTAAAAATTGAAAATTGAAAATACCTTTTTTTTTAATTTATCACTATAAATTTTTAAATATTTGACAAAAACTTTTGAAAATTTAATATGAATTTACTCATACACTTCTCTAAAAATTCTGAAAAAATGTCAAAAATCATGGCTCCAGATTTTTTAAAAAAATATGTTTTGAATATTTTGTACAACAAAAATTGTCTTTTTTTGTCAAACATAAAACTTTAGAAAATTTCCAAAAATTGATGAAGTATATGAACGTTGTATTTTTAATATTTGATGAAAACTTCTGAAAATTAGTATGACCTTACTCATATACGTTATTATTGACACTGAAATATTTCAAAAATTATGACAAAGAATTTTTTTATTTTTTTTATAAGCGTTTAATAAATTATTGCACGATTATTAGGTAATAAACTGTTTTTACGTCAATTTCTATCTTTAACAATTTATTTAAAGAAATACAAACGTTATTTTTTAATTCTGAAACTTTGCTTAGGATCGGTTAGCTAAACAAATGATATATCATTTCTTTAAAATTTGATACACCCATTCCCTATAACTTGTCACGAAGATTACTCCATGGGAGAAACGCGTACTTTTTTATATATTTATTTCCTTTTTGTTTTTTTTTTTTTTATTATTATTAATTTTGGTGATTGCAAAACATAGATCGACGCGAACATTTTGCTTTGAGAACGGTTTTAAGTTTTTAGAATTCGTGTTACGATCACGATGCGTGTGCCGTGCGATTGTGCGTGTGGTTATCATAATACATCAAACACGTAAATAATAAAACGTACGAATAAAATTTAACATCACTCTTCAACCTAACTTTTCGCATAAATTAACACTTTTACACAAATAATACTTGTTTTATTGACTTGTATTATTATTGCGTTGTATTGACTAAATGTATGTATGAATATAGGTTTTTATTTGGTTTCAAAAAATCAACTTCCAAAACCAAAAAAAGACAACTCAATACATCAATAGTATTGCAATAGTTATGAATTGGTTTAAAACAAGACCCACACACACTTATCTACTTGGTAATGCACAAAATGTCTCGTACTACACATGAATTGAATTCCTGCAACTTCGGTAACCAACAACAATGCGCCGAACGTCAAAAATAATTAGTCGTGCCGGTGTGCTGAAACATAATCAGTTATTAATAATTTAGTTCGAACCATGGCGTGTACATATTAGAACCAGTAGTTTTAAGTTAGTACCAAACCACGGATTCCCGAGTACGAACTAAATCAACATCGGAAACCTCATAAATACTCAAAAAAATCTCGCCGCTCTCCAATTCTTCGACCGGGTATAAAATCACTAAGATGGAGAAAAAACGACGTACAATGGAACATAATGTTCTACATATGTCAATATCGTTAAACAAATGGAAATTACACATTTTTCTGAAATATGTGTTTAATAATTACATTTTCGAAACGAATCCAGATGGATCTTAAACTAATAATAACGTGTACAGTGATATACCTACGTAATATTCAAAGCTGGCCAGTCATCAATTACTCAGTTACGTATAATAATTTTAACTTTTAAACATAAAATCGATTATAATTTTCATTTAACTCGGCTATTAATTTAATTGCTCTTTCGTCAACTTCATTTTCTCGTCAATTTAATTAATTTCAAATTTTCATTGTCAAAAGTCGTACAATTATTATAAATTATTCTTTGGTTTTAATATTATAATACTATATTATATTATATTATATTATTATAGTATGTGAAAAATCAATTTATTTTAATGCAATTTTTAACCCAGTTATTGTATAAAATTGACGTATTAGCTTAATTTAAAATTTGAAAAAATTTATTTCCTTTGCCAGTCTGAAAAATATCGTTAAGTTGCCCAGTTTTGATAATATCTATGTATTTTCACTAATTATCTCATAAATAATAATTAAATTTCTTTTATTTATTCTTTTTTTATTTTAAGAGTTATTTATTTGGTTATAATTTCATTCATATCTATGCACTGGAATTTTCACAGTCTGATTTTGTTTTAAATCGAAACTCCGGTCGTTAATCCAAATTAAATCGGTGAAACACTTAATCGATAAATCGATATAACACGCCCGACTACATTTTTTTTTCTTTTGACATATTTTTCCACTCGTCTATAGTAGTGTGTTTTATACTAAAATATTATATATTTATATATATATATATATATATATATATATATATATATATATATATATATATATATATATATTTATATGTAAATATAGCGACTTGACTTAAATCCGGATTATTCGAAAACCAAATGTTGAGTTTGGCGTTGTTGATTACGGTATTCTAAATGAGAAAAACTATTTTGTCGGTATAAAATGAAAACGTATTGATAACGAATTTTTCTATTTTAAGTATAGAATAATTCAAATATTGCAATTTTTATAATAATAAAAATGTTCAATGATGTTTACATGTAATGCATGTTGTTACTTATTTCTTTTAATTATTTCAATAATAGTTAAAACGTTTTAGTTAAATGTTAATTTAACATTTAGTTAAATTGCAAAACCTACATGCCATTAACGTATTGTTATTTATTTTAGTTCAATTTTTCGGATTAAATGAATATTATATTTTTTGAATTGTATAACGACATTGAATACATTCATTTTTTGCGAAATATGCGTAGTTATCAAAACATTAATGTAAGTAATACATAAAACAACACGGGTTCAATGACTCGAAATTCACAATCCGGATTTAGAACAAAATCCGGGTTTCGGACTACGAATCTAGCGAATTGGGATTTTCAAATTTCTGTGAATTCGAATTTTCCCAAAACAACATTATCATACATTTAAACGTATACTCGATTATTGTAATCAATATGAATTGAGTGTAATACGATGGAATATTATCGTCCGAGATTTCATAAAACGGTGTTGTCTTAGTACGAGAGTAAAACTTAAGCACATCCGCCGCAGCCGCCGAAGACGCACGAGTGTACGTGATTCGCGCACGCGCGTCTATCGACTTGGTAGATAATAACAACATCCGAGAAGATTAAATAACTTTTTCGCCTCACCCTTTTTCTTTTGGGAAACTTTTAACGTTTCGCACGCGCGCGTTGCGGAGGCGGCGGTGGTGGCGAAACCGTCGTCTGTTCCATATTGCATTTTTATATACGTTTAAAAGGTTAGAACAAATATTTTTTGGTCGAATTTAAAATGAAAACGTCTGGTTGGAAATGAGACGAGTAAAAAAAAAAAAAAAAAACGAAAAACAAAAATAAAAAAAACTATTCGCATAACCTTGACAATAGAATAATAATAATAATATAATATCGTATACCCGGCATGGAATATAATGATAATAATAGCACAGTTTTATATTAAACGATAGAGGGACGACGAAAAAAGAATGTGTGTGGTCGGTGGAAATGATGAAATTCTCGTCGTCGACGACGACGACGACGACGGAGAAACATATCAGAAAAATCATTGAACGTTTCGAAAACAACAAACGAGCGGGAAACGTTCGCGAAAACGTATTGTTTTTCTACGAACACGATACACGGTATCACGATAATATGATGATACGGAGGCGTATCCAGTGGGGGGAGGGTGTGTTTTTGATGTTAAAACACCCCCACCCTCCCTTGACGGTAATTATGCCTATTATTTATTTATATACAGTGTTTGAAATACAGATATAGTCATTTGGTCGCAACGGTTCGGTCGTGGTCAAATTTATCGATACGACCCCGTGTAATACTGATCTGGTCACAGACCCGAGCTGATGGCTATTCGGCTTTGGGTGAATTTCCGTTGTGGAAAAAATGAATGAAAACAAAACCTATAAAAAATGTTGTGACCGCTTTAGCTGAATGTAATGATGACGCGTATCCGTCAGTATACAGGCTTTCGATTATTTTAGCTTGTTTACCGGTTCATAGTGCAGCTAGTGAAATATCGTTTTCAACCCTCCGGCGAATAAATACATATCTGAGGAACGCAATAAGTGAAAATCGACTTGACGAGTAAACGACGTTACTGAACAATGGCCGTGACATAGAGGTATAGTAGTTGAAGAAGTCATAAGTAATATAACAACAGAAAGAATCACCGCATTAGATTGAAATAAATTACATTGTTAATGCTTACGTTATTATTATCTATGAAAATGTATAACCAATTTATGATAAACTCATATTGTAATTTATTTCAATGAATAATGGCTACATTATAGATAGTGTGAAATCCTTTGCAAGATACACTTTAATATTAAATAGCCCCCCCCAAAAAAAAAAATAAAAATAAAAATAAAAAAATTAATTAATTAATTTAAAAAAAAAAATCCTTGATACGCCACTGTGGTTATCACTGCCGGCCGTCGTAAACGTCGCCACACCGTTCGAATTCGAAAAACGTTATATCGTTTACGTTCGTCTATAAAAATCACGGATTTGAATTGAAAACCGACCGTTTCCGTCGAAAGAGCTTTCAAAAATCAAACGCGTAGCGCTTATTTTACGGTTACGCAAACAGGAACGATTTCAAGGGGTGCTTATGCCTTCGGACGGATAATAATAATATAAAAAATACACGATTTCAGCAGTACTCCTGTCTAGTGCATTGTGTTTGATGTAATATCCCTACCTGATAACAGTAAAAAATAAAAAAAATAAAAATTACACAGGAAAAAACAGCGATTTTCAACTTATTTTCATTCCTTCGCGTACGCCCTTCATCTTTCACCACTACTTTACGTACCCCAAAATATCAATTCGAATAATAAATAATGAAAGGTAATAATTATATTGCAATCGCATTAAAATTCACTCTTCCGCCATTACTTGAATTTTTTTTCGTACCACAGGTCGAGAACTTCTGCTCTAGTGGAGCCTTTATTTAACGATACCTTCCATACGACGATTTCTCGATCCTATGAATAAAATTCAATTTCATTAACACTTATTATTTTTAAACTATTTAAATTTATTAAAAAAAAAACACATTATCCCATCCAACATACAAGAGTAAACAGGATGCACCAACAAAACTTACACCGAGTAATATCTTCCACTTAATATTTATTATATTTATTTTTTATTTTTTTTTAACTGAGAACATTCATTTTACATGGGTTTAATATTTTATAAATATTTTATATAAAACATTTTTAAATTACTCTTTGTTTTATGTATTTTATGTAAGATAGTTTCCATGACTTTTTTTTTTTTTTTTTGAAAATTCTTACGTTTCAATATTTTATTTTTATTTACTCGATGGTTTTCAATATTTGTTCTAGGTTCAAAAAAAAAAAAAAAAACAAAAAACAAAAACAAAACGTTATGTTTAATACCATATTTGTTGTCAACCGATAATAATTTGTAACGATAATTGTTATCAGTTGATACCAAGTGGAGTAGTAAATGATGAAGAAATAAGTGTCGAAAATGAGATAAGCTGATAGTAATTATATAATACAATAATGATGTAGGTATTAAATAATATTCTATTTTTTGGAAAACTAATAATAATTATAAAAATTGTCAATTCAATGAAAATAAAAGTTGAAACCTCAACATTTAAAAAAAAAAATTGTAAAATGGCTACGTTTGAATTATATGAAAACATGAAAATAAAAATTAATCTTTTTATTTATTTTTTTATTTTTTATTTTTAGCGAAATCAACTATTGAATTTTATTAGACAATGAATTATTTGTAATTATTGGCCCTGTGAGCCTTTAAATTAATAAACAGAATATGATTATTTCAGTTACGACGGGAGATATCGCTCTGTAGACATCTCGTTGGGACACCCTGTATACATACTCTACATACGTCATGGGTCTAACACTTTCTCAAATAATTGTATTACCCAATATAATTGGTGTAATGTATAGACTAATAGAGTCGCACTATACTGATATATAATTATTATTGAGATCAAACGTCAGTCACTATTCGTTCATTAGTTTAAGAGAAAAAAAAAGGAAATTCAAATTTTAAATTTATTATAAATCATAAATGTACATATTTTATTTGAATTTATCAGTTTGAATTTTAAGCGCATAACTAATTAATATAAAAAATATTAAAAAAATGTTTTTTTTTGAAATATTTCGTGCTGTTAAAATGAGTTTTCAAGTGGAAAAAAATGTATTTTCTTCATAAAAGCATTTATCTATCTGACGAATATTCTTCAAATAACCGTCAAGTTTGTTAAATAAAGGCTCCTAAATGTGTTCTACTTAAAAAAAAATAAATAAATAAATAATACATTTCATAATTTATATTACGCTGATGGTGTATGCGAAACAAACAGCGCATACGATTGTAGAGACAATGTGAAATAAATTCAAAATCATAAAATGACTATATTTTAATAGTGACCGGGGTTGTTGTATAAAAAGAAGATTAGGATCTTCGTGTAAATATTTTTCAATTATTATTCGGTGGGGCTTACAGGGGTTTTAGGAGGCTTAGCCCCTCCGAGCATCGCCCGTTCGCGACACTGCCTGCAGTTTATGTTGTATTCACACCGAGCGCGATATCGTTAAGTTTTCGCCCAACTGCAGTTGTTGTTTAATTTCGACACAGGTACCCGGGGACGCGACGTGTAAAATCCATTAAAACCTTTTTGAGAAACGGGGGAACCTTTTGTTCATTCAAAAACGCGCATCGTCGGACAGCCGAGCCTAAGTCCGGCTTACAGTATATTATTCGTAATCAGATTATTGTTTTCGTTTTAAAACGGTTTCTGACTTTTCACGATATCATTACGACTGACGGACGAGGTGTTTTGATTTTCTAGAAAATTCAGCGTACTCACTGGATTTCGATAATTGCATAGGTACAAGGTATGAATAAATTAAAAAATTAAAACCAAAAATGATTTTTGACGGATCTCGGTGAGCAAAATGTCTACTCAAAAGTTACAAAAGTTACAAACCTATCCCATATTGTTTACGCTTTTTATTAAGTGGTTCACTGATTCGTATGTTATTGTTTTCTTGTTTTCAATTATTTCCAGAAGAATTTTTTTCGGACGATCATTAATTTAATCCGACATTATTGTTCAGTCCCTAAATAGATTAGAAATCGTAGGTACTCGGTACTTTGAGGAAATAATTTCTTCTAAACTCAAAGATATTTCCAAGCGTGAAGAAAAAATACCGAAAAATTAAGATCAAAACAAACAAATTTTCCGTCAACGAGGTTTTAAATACCTATATAGATTTTAGTTATTCAGTCTTACTTATAAAAACAAATGTTTTTAGAAAGTTAAATTTTAATAAGGTCTCGCGTGACTTGTACGCTAAGAAAACGCTACCGTTCGTGAATATAGTTTCCTCGCGCATACTATACGGCCGTCAAGCGCGTCCGTCCGCAGAAAAAAATCCCAACCTGGGCAAGATCAAAATTTAAACGCCAAATCGAAATGGTTATTTTAAATTTTAATTCATTTGAATTTCCAGTATCTTCGTATCAAAATAGCGTCGAGTACTTAATAGTAAATATACTGAATAAAGTAAACAACAGTATACCATTGCATAAGGTCAAATGGTAAACATTGCATACGAATAGATTCATAACTATATATCAACACTCTTTAAATACATGTTTTATGTTTATTTGAAATTGTGTTATGATTATTAGGCGTGATACAAAATTAAAAATAGTTTCGAAAAATTCCCAGGGGGCAATGGCCTTTTTGAACCCCCCTGCAGGCGCCCTTAACGATTTTACAAACCTATGGTTCACGTACTCGTATATTACGAGCGTTGTAACGTTTGTGTCTGGGTTAATGTACGTTCGGTCTTACCATAGGCGTGCGCAGGCTATAGGCTTTGCCGTAGACGTTGCTGAAAAGCAACACAAACCAAAAAAAATAAAAAATACGTAGAACAATATTGTTCGAGCACTACGGAGGCTTGTAATATATGGACGTAATTTTTCCAAAAGTTCATCAAAAGAGGACACTGAAGTTCTATAGTATTCGAAAAACTTTTGCGGGTACCGTCTCATGTCAATATAGAAATTAATAAAACGAGCATTTTCATTTCTACTTTTATCAAAAGAATGAATACAAAATTCTTTTTCTTTTCTAGAGGGATTCAAGTACCCACATGATTCTGCCACTGATATTACTTTCAAAATATCCATGTAATGATCGTAATCCATCCTGTATATAAGTACATACAATTAAATAATAAAATCAATATACCTACTTAAAAAAATAATTTTTGGTAAAAGTTTCTCAAATAATTATATGAAAATCTATTAACTCATCATAAATCAATTAAAATTATGTTCAAATTTTTTTTTTTAATATTGTTTAGTAAAAAACAGGTACTTAAAAATATTACCTTAAAACTGTTGAATATATATTTTAAAATTTAACGTGCGAAATTGTATAATATTAAAACATATTACAATAATTTTAAAATTTACTTTAGAATGAATGATTATTGAGACTAAACGAAACTAAACTAATCTGATGACTAAAAAATGCTGAATAACTGTGTTTTTACCGTCATAGTCAGGGCCGTCTTAAGATAATGCGAGGCCCTTGGGAACAATATATTTTGGGAGCCTTAAAAAATTTAAATTATATATATATATATAAACTCGTAATGTTTTGGAGTAAAACTTTCTTTAGGGAACACCTCTAAATAACAATAAAAAAATAACTGTTAATTAAAACTTGAAAATATTTAATTGAATTGAAAAATTTTACATCAATTAATATGTTTAACAAGTTAACTGCCTTATCTTTTTTATCGAACTTACTATCTTTGGGTAGGTACACGTTATCTCATTTTATTCTGATTATAAAAAGGTAACAAAAGACAGTTAAAAAATATTTGCTATCCAAGTAAGTGACTCAAAATATTGAATTTGAATCCACTATACATTGTAAAACAATAAAGACCAATTTAAAAGATATATAAAAATCATAATTCTTTTGGTATTTTATTTTGCATTTGAAAATAGAAAGAAATGATTGGTGTACCGGGGCTTAATTTAAAATTTTGAATTCAATTTTAATTTCTTTTTTTTTTTTTTTGGTTAAATTTCCATTGGTCAAATTTTATTTTATTTTTTCACAGAAAGATAATTTTATTATTTTTTCGTTCTTTTCGTTCGAGTATAAAAAAAAAATTAAAATTTTATTATATTTTGTAAATAATGTACTTTATGTGAATTTAGGGGCCCTCGAAATTCCGGTGCTCTGGGCCCGGGCCCTTCAGGCCCATGGCTTAAGACAGCACTGTTCATAGTGTGACAACAACAAACCGCGCGGTAAAATCAATGCGGTAGCTACCGCGTGGCGTAACCGCTATAGTCTGACGTAAGCATAAGTTACGGTAATACAGTAGACAAATTCACAGGCTCGAAAAACATTTCTATAATTTTAACATCGACAATGACGGTCATATTGGTTGATAAACAATTACGCAATGATAAGAAACTAAAAAGTCTATGTTTTTTTTTTTTGTTTCTCTGAGTAAAAAACGATTTATTCCCACGTTGTTTATTTTAAAAAAGTCTTATTGTCATTATCGTTATTTATTATTATTATTATTATTATTATTATACGGCGAACGACGTCGGTCAGGCCGGTGCATCAGGTGGACGAGTCGTGCCCAGGACTACCCCCGTACCCATATAATACGCGTGTTATGTATAATACATATTATATATTATTTAAACCTGCGTACACCACGTTCGCGATTTTGCCTGATAAGTCTTTTGTTCGTGTTCATAGAACGGTCGGCGTGCGGTATAAATATTGCTCGGACCACTACAACGGCGCTTCCTTTTATACCGCGTACCTATTATAGCGGTTCGTATACATATAAGTGTCGGTATAATAATTATTACGATTATTATTATTATGATTGTAACATCTAAATAATTAGCCGGCAGTCCAAGACACGATAAAAATGTAAAACCGTGAAAATTTTGACTCGTTTACGGCTGGTACAACACGACTGATGCGAAAGAGTTACGATGTATCCGGCCGCCGCGATGGAAATATCAATTAGACGATGTTTTTCACGAGAAGGAAAATACGCTCGTGCGGGCTGAATATACATAATATATAGATGAGAAGCGATGTAATAATAAATTTCAACTCGAAATTCGAATATTTGGATTATCAGCTCAACGAGTCTCGCGAGGTTTGATGCACGTGCCTGTTATTCATCCCGTTATACTCAGGCGTAAGTTTGAATTTTTTTCGTGTGCGATTTATCACACAGATAGAAGTGAATTTTTATGAGACAATTATTTTTTTTTTCAACATTTTCATCTACGTGGTTTTTTGAGTTTTTTAATTTTCTCGAATGGTGAAAATATCACAGAAGAAAAAAGGTTTTTTGGAAAATTTGATTTTTAAATTTTTAACATTAGGTATTTTCAATAGTTCAAGTGACATTTGCAGTACATGAAGTTTCATTTTCCCCTGAAAAAATGTACTGGCACTTTATTTGACTGTTGACAACTTTAAAATTTAAATGCTAATATCTCTTGAATACTTTAGTCGAATAATATAAAAGTTCCAAAAAAATAAATTGTCTTTTACGACGTCAAGTGATCAAGTGATAAACCATGATTGTCATTGAATGAAACCAAAAAACTGAGAAAAAAATCTCAACATTTCACTGGTGAAAAGTAGTGGAAATCGTATTTATTTATTTATTTATTTTTTGTTTTTGGTTTCATAAAAACCTAGTCTAGTTAGACTTTTAAATCATGTAATACAAAACAAAACAAAATTCAAATTTATGCGTTACAAGGAATGGACGATTCGAATCGTTGTGTATAAAACATCGCAAGACACCCTGCATGCACTGTGTGTGTTTATGGCTATCAAAGTCTGCATTGATCGTTGTACATTTCCCTTTGAGACGATGGAACCGCCGTAGATACGTACCGTATGAGACGTGTTCGCGACGGGTTTCGTTTCATTTTCGACTATAAAACGTAAACACGATGTTTCGAGGCAAGAACGCTGTTATTAAATTATTACGGCGTTTAAAGAGCCGTTTCAGACGTAAATAACGACATCGAGAATCGCTATGAAGTACTATATTCCGCCGTAAACTCGTAAAACATACATTTTATGTACTTGTTACACACACAAACACACACACACACACACACACACACACAATCACACACACACACACACACACACACACACACATACGTACACTTTCAAATAAACACACACACACACACACACACACACACACACACACACACACACACACACACACACACACACAAACACACACATATAGAATCTCATACTTGTTCAGAGCGTATATATTCGCGAAACGCCTAGGCAAGAGATCATAAAATTAAACGCGACAACGTACGCGTACGCGCTTGTATTAACATACGATAGAAATTGTTACGATAACCGCGTGTTAATGTTTTTCTCCTGACTAATCGCGGTCGTAAACAAACGCAGCCGACGAAAGTAATAATAATTTCGCTTGTGAGGAATTTCTAATTAATTCACCGTTTCAAATAGTAACTCGACAAAATCCAAAGTAATTAAGGATTTTATTACGTACGCGTCTTTAAAGAAGAAAGAAGATAATGTTTTTGGAAAAATATAATTTTTTTTTTTTTTTTTTTTTTTTTAATGTATTTAAACTCGCTGTAGATCGATATGTCTTGGTATTTATCATTTAGTGAAAAACAAAGTAGAAGCGACATTACACTAAACTTGTTGAAAATGAAAAATCTAGCAAGCTATTTTTACTATTTCATATAAACACAACACTGAGAGTAGGGACAGTAGTACGACAAATTTCTTTTGTCGCGCGAGTAGGTAACCTGCAAAAATACGTGTACGTTACCGTCATATTTTCAAAAGCTGGACGACGGTCAAACTTTGTTACAATTAATACTTAATAGTTTGATTAGGTGCGAGCGAATACAATTACGTTCTACGTGGCCGCCGTAAAGATTTCAGTCGAACACGGCTACACGTAAATACAAATATAAAACACACACGCACACACACACACACACACATGCGTGCGTACGCACGTACACGTTTCGAGTAAAAAAAAAAACAAAAAAAACAATTACGAGTGTTTTAACGAAATTGTGTGGTTAATAATATTATCGACGTGGACCGGGAAAGGGAAATTTTTAGTTAAAAACAAGAGAACCTTAGAATCTAAAGCCCATTAAAAACACTTAATAATACGTATTATAATAGTTATAAATTATAACTTATAATCAACGGACTTTGCGTTAGTTTATCGAATAATACATATTTACCCGAAATTCTACCAACGACGTGATTCATGAAAAAAGAATTCGTACGAATAATATAATGCATACATATATCATACTTAAATGTAGACGTACTGTTTATTTGTTCATGTTATTTTTATATATTCATTTAATTTGTATTTCTAAACTGGAGTTAACGTTTTAAAAGTGAACACGTACCGGTCAAATGAAAACGCGAGCACGTAGGATGCCCCGTCCCCTTGACGCAGTCGATTAATAATATTGTTCATAACCTCTCGAGGTGTGTTGATAATTCCAAAGCGATAAAACGCGTCAAATTTAATAACAACCGCACACACGCACGTATATAATATATTTATTATTATAGCACTATCTCTATGTCATTTGTTTGTTTTCCTATTTACAACATAAAAACGTATTGTGTTGCGTCGAGGGACGGTATACTGTACGTGGAGTTCAGTGTCGTATAAAACGTAAGACAAAAACGTATTTGGGTCAATGGTGACCGCCGGGATGTCTGTGTATATATATGTGTGTGTGTGTGTGTGTGTGTGTGTGTGTGTGTGTGTGTGTGTGTGTGTGAGTGTGTGTGTGTATGTATGTGTGTGTGTGTGTGTGTGTATGTATGTGTGTGTGTGTGTGTGTGTGTGTGTGTGTGTGTGTGTGTGTGTGTGTGTGTGTGTGTGTGTGTGTGTGTGTGTGTGTGTGTGTGTGTATGTGTATGTGTGTATAGAACGCGAGAATATTGTCGTTTTAGAGGCCACCGCCAAGCGATATGACGCCGGGGATATTGCTCGGTATATGCGATGCCGAAAAGGGAAAACGCGTAATTTTCACAGTAAAGATAACACATAAAATATTATTCGTCTCACATATGAGACGCTGGGGATGATTTATGCGATCGAGATACAAGATGAGTGTGTGTGCGTATGTGTACCTACGTATTATATATGTAAGTACTATATAAATACACACACACACACACACACACACACACACACACACACACACACACATACATATATGTAGGTATGTATGTACGAAGACCACCGCGCGGCTCAAACAATGAACGTGGGACCGATATTTTGGGCATCATTTAGACGACTTGCCGTGCAAGATCACTTCTGGCACTGCTGGAAAGGTCAGTCGTCGAGGATAGGTTTAAAAGAATAGTAATGATAATGATTTATGATTATTAAGTATCTGTACCTACTGTGTGTTCACTTTTCGGTCTGAATTGAAATAGATAATTAAAATTTCGAAAATATAAGTCACGTATTTACCGACTACACACTGCCGACGACGATGCGAGACGGAAAAATTGTCGCCAACTTGATCGCCATGACACGTGATCGGTAATAATGTAAACCTATCATAATATTATGATAACGAAATATAGAGACGCCCCAATGACCAGCAAGATTATTATAAAAATATAGAGTCGTGAAAAGATTTTATTAATGAAAGATAATAATCTTACTAAATTCAAGCAAAGGTTAATTGTGATAAGGCATGTGGTATGATTTATATTTCGGATCACAAACAGTATTCATTGAATCATATTTTGACGTATTAAATACAAAATACAATTTTTTTTTATATATTTTTCGGTAATTTAAAAAAAATTATTTTTGTGTAATTTTTTGCACGGTTTTTATCTTTTAATTTACATGACTCGGAATACTTCAAATATACTATTAGCAAATTTACCATAACTTCCGATATGATTTCGTTTGTAATATGCACAAGGTGTTGTTGTGTGTTACTCGCAAAGTTTCACACATTGTGATCCAACCGGACAAAGTTCAGGAATCCAAATGTTTTTCTACGTACTATTTAAAACACGATATAAACACTACGTTTACAGGAAACAAAAATAACGTTTTACTTTTTTTTATTCGCGTAATTCTCTTAGGAATTTTGAGTTCCCTTAAATATCACTATGGCCCACTATCTGTAAGGAAAAATTATAAGGTTTAAAAAGACTTAAGAAATACTTTGAAACAAAAAAAATCACGTCGGTGAAATCTGTAAAAATCATTATAATTGAATATTTTCATTAGTTTGGAAACTCGTGCGTTTTACTGCGGGGTCAAATTACAGTGTAAAAACCTAGTGGCCCGGTCTGTATGTTTATTTGTTCGCCGAAAAATTTGTTTCACGTCTGAACGTAGTTTTTATTGAATTAGAGCAGAGTGCTTATTTTATCGAATGGTACAATGTACGGTTGCCGCATAATAATACGTGAACAACCCACGTACTATAATAATAATTGTAATCACAGCAGGTTCTCGTTGGTCCGAACATAGGCTAATCCGAAAGACGTGTTAATCCGAACGGGCTTGAGAATTATCGCGTCGCTGTATTAATACAGATGTACGTATGTTGATTGGACTATTGCGGGGCAAGACATTTAATCAACGTACAAGAACTACAGTTCAAAAAATATATATAAATATTTTAAGCGCTAAGGTTCATGGTATGTAATAAATATATTTACTGGCTGTACACACATACATAATAATAGTGATTTTTTGCACTCATTGTATTTTTAAATAACGGATTTTAATGGATCAATACATATTAGAATGCGATATAAGCAAAATTTAAAAAAATTATAAAATAAAAAAAAATTTTAAATACAAATTACAAGAAAATTGATTTTATTTTAAAGTCATAGATAATCCGAACAAATCGGCAAATCGGTAATCCAAACGACCCCTTTTTCCAACCTCGTTCGGATTATCGGGACCCTACTGTATTATTATTATTATTATTATTAGTATTAGTATTATTATTATTACAGTTATTATTATGAAGATGAACGCGATTAAACACGTCAGGGCGCTACACGTACGCGATTTTTTTTTTTTTTTGTAACGTCCGCGCAGGGAACACGATTGAACGTCACTAAAGACGCTCGCTCGCGCACTGCCGAGTGTCGAGCGAGAAAAAAAATTTCGATAATAACAATAATATTTCGCGTTTGAACTCGATTAGATAACTCCTGTTTCGGAGGAGGCGAATCTACGGCACGTGAAAACATCAGTGGCGTATTTTAAAATTTTTCCTTGGGGGAGGGGGGTCAAAAAATACTTTTTATACTCTGAGTGACCTTCTTTACCGTTATCGCTGAGTCACTAGCTAGTACATGATAAGATATAAATACATGATAATAAATATAGGTATTAAATGAATATTCTCTTCCTCTATTCAAACGTAAAAAGTCATTGATGACTTCTAAACGCAATTTTATAATATATTTCGTATTTGAGTCTCAAAATCTTGTAATTATAATTATGTATTAATTTATTTTGCATATGGCATCGACTATAATATACTAACACACTATAAAGCAACGAAAATAAAATAATAAGTATAAAGTATAAAAATGGGTTTTTGAATAGATATATATATGAATAAATAAATTATGATTATTACATTATTATATAGTATATTTAAATTAAAACGTAAATTTAGTTTTTTTTTTTCTTCTGCAGGAAGTCGGGATAAAATACCGTAAATACGCTACTGGAAAACATAATTATCGATTCATCGACATTTTCATCGGAATAAAAAAAAATATCTGAATTATAATATTATTTATGAATCGCAACTAAAAGAAGTTCTCAGAAACGAATCGTAGACGTATTATTAATAATTATGATTTTATATTCCTTTAAACGCGTACGATTGGTTTTTGGAAGAATCAGATACAAATCGTGTACTGCAAATAGTAAAAGTAGTGAAAAATATAGACAACGGAATTTCGGAACTTTGGAATTCTCTTCGAGAAAGTTTCTCGATCCGTACTTTAAATTTTTTCGTCAACTCGCGTTCGAAAGTTTATTGTCCGAACGAATTTGATCGAGTCGAAACGAAAAAACGCTTTGACCTTGTTTCGCCAAAATTACCCGTTACACTTCTAATGTTAAAACTTTATCCGACGAAATACAGAGTGACAAAAGTTACACTAAAATATATAATTAAATCGTCAATACATATTATTCAACATCAACAACTACCTAACCCGTTTGCTGCTATAAAAATTAAAATTAAAAATATTAACATTTAATTCGAGCGTATCATATTAAAAATATTATTTATAATATAAAAACAAAAATGCTTATACTTTTTAATGCATATATCCATAGTGTATTATGAATCTGTAACGTTCTTCGTTAAGAAAAAAAAAATGATTTTGGGTATGAGGGGCTGGGGGTACGCGAACATTTTTGAAAATCTCGATCGAACAGTTATAACCAGGGCTTGAGACTTGCAGCATTTGTATATTTGTTTATAGTACAAGAAAATATAGCTGAGTTAGTAATAAATACGCTTAGTACTAAGAGGAACTCTACACCAAAAGTATTTTGGGAATGTTTTTGCATATTTAAGGGTTTTAGTTATTTTTACAACTATATTGCTATTTATCGCTAATTAATTTCAAAATGGACAGCAAAGTCGTGTGAAAAGAAAAATCCTTAACAATCATAACTCATAACACTCTCGACCCGGGAAATGTTCGCCAACTCTGCCCTTTTTTATGTTGTACGCAAAAGCAATGTTTTTATAACTCGATTATCATACACGATATAATATTATTTCTTGTTTAATAAACTAACACTCCCGATATAATAATAATAATTATGATCGAAGTATTATATATTTTATTTATCATAATTTTGTTGTCACAAATAGCTGGTAGTGAAATGGTAAAAAAAAAAAATGTATATATATCTATTAGGGTGGCCCTTAGTTATACAACTATACAAGTATATGTAATTTTTTTTTTTTTTTTGTCTTACCCCCTTAAGTTTTTCCAATATGTATAAAAATAAAGTGTACAAAATTATACGTCGATTGGTTAAGTTTAACCCATGCCCCCCAGCTCTTAAAGATTTAAAATGTGTTTTTGTTCAAAAAACATATTTTTTTTAAATGTTTTATATTTCGTTGAAATTTGTTAATGTATAAAACATTAAATAGTTAATCTAACCTACTATAACTCTGGTTTTACATATTTTTTTGGTTTACATAATATTCTCTTCAATAATTAATTACGAAATATAAAAGTTCATAAATTACGTTACACTAAAACAATATCTAATTTTGAACAAATTCGATACCAAAACCACGAAAGCATTTGGTTTTACTATCGTAAAACGAAAATGGTTTTTTTTAAATAAAATAACATTTTAAGATTGTATTTTACAGTAAACATTAATGATGTTTCATATCTGTATAGTTGATATCTTAAAAGCTATATCAGTATATCATAAATGTATTTCTTTCCGTAAACTCAAACCGTTTTAACGTTTTGCAATGATTGATCAGTATGCTGACGCCTTTATTGTAGCACAGAAGCCTAAAGTACCCAATTCAAATGTTAATTTAAACTATTCTTTTCCTTTATAATTTAAATGAATTCTTATGTATAGGTATAATGGCTTCGACATCAAAATCCAATATAACTCTTCGTGAGCAAGACAAAATAATTTTAATCGGAAGTGACAGTAACCAAATTATTGGAAGTAAATTACCGTAAAAAAGACTAGCATTACGTGTACTTTTTTTCAATATGCGTAAATTTAAACGTACTTTACACGAAAGTACAAAACTTGTTATTCGAGAAATTGCTGTATTTTGGCAAAAAGCGCGCATAATTTTTTGTATGGACCAATTACGCTTATTTCATTACAGACAAGATTATAGAGAGTTATTGGAATTAGCTGTAATATTACTTGGTGGTATACCGACTCCTGGTATATATTTTCAGTACCCTGTTGCCATGCACCATGCTCGTTGGATATCCAAGGCTATTTATTCATTAAAAATATTTATGTTTCGTAATCAATTTAAATTAACAAAAAGTGAAGAAAACTCGTTTGGCGCAATTTGTATATTTCTCATTCGATTGTATATTAAAGCATGGTTTGGTGCACCTTTTGTTCCTTTAGCTCCATTTCAAGACTTAAACTTTTAGAAAAATCTTATTGATTATCAAAAAATAGATATAAACATTTGTCAATCAACTTTAAGAAAACTATGTGGTCACTTGTAGTACTTGGCCCCTGAAACAGCAGCACTAGCATTTTTCGATAGTAATTTAACAATTGAAACTAAAACTTAAATGGTTAAAGCTATAAAATCAAATAACATTTCTCAAATAAGTAAACAAATGAATGTTTCACCAAATGAAATAGTTAAATTCATGAGCAAAGAAATAAATGATTTTATTTATGTTGAATCGACTACATTTTTTTCAAGATTTGGAGTAGGTACCAACTTCAATTTTAGAGCAATATCCATCAACTTGGAATGAAAACGAAGATTTTCAAAAAGGTTTTGAAATTGTAAGTACACTTCGTGTGACAAACGATACAGCTGAAGGAGGATTCAATTTGAACTATGACAATAAAAATGGAATGTATAAATTTGTTTACCTCGACCTACGATATTCTATATTATAAATCGTACACGAACTCATAAATGTATGACATAAATACCTATTTGTCCTTTCATTATTATTACTATTATTATTGTTATATACAAATTACTGATAATGTACACATATATTATACATACTATATGGAAAAAATTAAAAAACCTGTATTTGGAATTTATTTCCATAATAAAGAAATATTATTATATTATTATCATTATCATAATAATTATTATTATTATTATTATAACCAAAAATAATATTAATTTAAACTCATTTTTTTTTTATTTATTATTATTTCTTTTTCTTTCTCTGGTCTACACTTGTACTCACGAATCCAGACCACAGTAATAATTTATTCATATTACAAAAATAAATACTTTATGACACTTATCTGATTTATTTATTTATTGTTTTTATTTAAACTCGCGTAAAGAAATCAATACTACGTTTGTATTCGATACGAGTGTACATGCGAGGAAGACGTGTGCTTACTTGGAGCGTTCAGTTGGATATTTTATATACGTCATTGAAGTTCTTCGAACTTTGAAAATAATCCTAAGCCCCAAATTATGAAAAATAAAATAAAAGGACTCTCGTCATAAAGTGGGAAAACTGGGTTATGACAAAGGCCTTATTAGATAAAGGCAATACCGTAGCCCCAGGAATTAAGGGTCCAGAGTACGACTCTTCTTCCCGAAATGTATTTTCAAAATACAAATTTAATTAGATTTGTAATGAGTTGTTGTGACAAAAAGTTAATGAGCAAATAATTAAACCTCGTAAGATCGTATATGCGTTTAATTTAAGTGTAGGTATTCAAAATAAATGATTTTTTATTTTTTATTATTACATTTTTTTTTTAGTCAAATGTTTACGATCTTAAACCCCTCTACTTGAAAAAATGCTGTGTTGCATATGTCCTTAAACAAATATATTACGGCAAAAAAAAAAAAAATCGCGCAGATAGACGTACACTGCCGGGCACGTGACGACACGATCAACGATTTTCAAACGTCCATAAATCCCAAATTAAATTCGCTCAGCAATAATGTTTTACGGATTCGTAATCGTCACTAAAAGCACTTATCTTTGAGCATTTATTGATTAGAAAAAACAAAATTAAAACAGTGTCCACTTTTTGTGTATAATACGCCACGGTGAGTGTAGATAATTCGAAATTAATTGCAGTACGAAACAATAATTAAAGAGTGTACTGTGTAGGCAATGGCTAATTTAAGATGGTATTTACACTATTTCAATGAATAAAAATGTCCGTACACAACTTTCAATTTTTTATTTATTTTCTTTTATTTTACTATATGAATTGTGTTTTATGAACAATGTATGGTATTCGTAGATTTTCTATTCGTATGCGCCAACTTAAATATAAACTTGACGCTTAAATAAAGTGTTATATTTGATACATTTTTCTATGTTTAATTAAATAGTTCATAAACGTCATAAATAAATGTAAGTAAGAAAACAAAAACTATCGTTTGACTGTCTTCAAATATAAATAGTAAATTGACATTATGATCTATGACCACTTTTATTTGAATAAAACTGAAATAACCCATCCACAGTTCTCTAAATAAACCTTGAAATAAAAAATGTACGCTCTTCTATAAATATTGTTTTCTTAAGTGTCGTATAGTAGAGTAAACAAAAAAAAACAAAAAACAAGACATACTACGATCCTGGGACAAGATAATGATAATAGACGTATTGAATTCTAAAGAACCTATAGGCCGTTTTTTTAAGTTAAACAATTTTAAGTATAACTTCACTATAAAAAATATATACCATTCATATATTTTACTATTTGTAGTCTCATTAATTGCATTAGATTTTTTTTCTCAAATTTGTTTTAAGTTGTATTGTTTAACAAAGTTGATGTATATAATATATATATATATGTATATTATATATTATATATATATATTTTTTTTTTTAATAAACATTTCTAGCGGAAATTTGATGCAAAAACAGTTTATTCTGTAAAAATCGTATATTAATTTACTTAAACGCTAATAAAAAAAAAAAATCTATATTCACGATTTTTGAAACATTTTCAGTATTATCAGTGAAGTATACGAGTAAGGTCATAATATTAAATTTTTAGAACTTATCGACACATATTAAAAATGGTATTTAGAAATTAACTTTGGAAAACAGAATATTTTCAACGTCCTATTTTTGGGCCAAAAGTCGTCGATTTTTTTTTTATCGTTCATAAAATATGAAACAATAAATCATTAATAGGATGAAAATTTCAAGTTTTTAGAAACATTACTCTTGGAGTAATGACTTATCAACTAAAATTAATTGAGTGAAAATATCGTTTACGGACAATTTTACCATTTTTATTCGATTTTTTCGGAAGTTTTTCCTCGCGCCTGGACAAACCATTGAGAATTTAAAAAAAATTTAGAGCACCGAACAAACGCTATTTCTGATCTGTGTAGGTGTTGAATGCAACTTTCGGATTAATAAGGATGCATCAATAAGTGTCGACGGAATAAAAAAATAAAAAAAGAAAAATTAACATCGATGAAAAAACCAATACCTTCCTCCTCTTCACTTCGTACGCAATTTTATAATATATTTCGTATTCGAGTCCGGAATCTTGTAAATATAATTCAAACGTAAATTAATTTTTTTTTTTATTTCTGGGGGGGGAGTCCGGGTCCCGGACCCCCTAGTAGATTCGCTAGTGCGCATTATATTCTGTCCGGACAAAGATAAAATACAAACGAGCGTTTTGCCTAAACGAAACTCGGATGAAAACATAACACTGTACTCTCGCGTACGGTTGCAGGAACGCTTCCGCGTGGAGGCGGACGTGGCCGTGAACCGGGCCAACATGCTGACGCGGCTGTGGAAGTACGCGGGCCCGGAGGTGATGAACTCGGAGTACCTGTTGCACGCGGGCGTCATATCCATGGTGGAGTTCGACGACGACATATTCGCGGCCGGCAACTGTTACGACCAGCACCAGTACAAGGATTACCAGCTGTTCTGCCCGTACGCGTACCGGCTGCCCAAGGGCGAGGGCATACTGGCCAAGGACCTGGCCGTCGAGTACAAGTACCTGACCAACGCGAGCGAGTGGTTCTTCATCGCGCGCAAGACCGCCGAGTCGGTGATCCAGCGCAACAACCAGTACAAACACGGTAAGTCCAGGATCACGATACGTATATACCAACGGTTCCCAACCTGGGGGTAATTACCCCTCGAGGGGTAAAATACGATTTTCTGAGAGGTAAAAACTAGACTGAGTTTTTTTTTTTTTTTTGTGTACATCATACCCGTTATTATTAAATCTGCATCAATCACGTTTACAATTATTGCAATAATATTATCATTGTGATTGATATTATTCTCAGTAATAATACAATTGTTGTTCATAGTTTTGGAAATTACCTTATTCCCTAATCCTAATGACACTGATAATCTTCTTAACTTTTTACTCAAAACATTGTGGGGGGGGCAATCGTAAATATTTAACCTGATTTATGGGTAATTGTATTTAAAAGGTTAGGAAGCCACTGGTATATACAGTAGAAACCGTTTATAATGACACCGGTTGTAGTGACATATTGGGTGTAATGACCTAAGATTAAATGTCCCGGCAAAACTCCTATATTGTATGCACTAATTTGTATCGGTTATTATGACGTCTACATAATGACTATACGGATGTTATGACGGTTATTTTTGATTATATTGAAAAAATATTTTGTCTATAATGACTTTACTTTATCTTGGGCTACTTTATCTGCTGATGATACTCCCGATGAAGAATTATCTATTAATGCAATGTTCAGTGCAGTAACAATTTTAGAAAATTATATGGCTCTGAATAACGTAAGTCTGATGATAAATTTTGAAGAACTAGAAAAAAAAATAGAACTTGATTTTTATACAAAGTTCAATCTAAAGTAACAGATTTTTTGAAATAATAATTGAACTAATTAATTTAAATACATACGTACATAATTAAATGTTTTTATCTTTACTTTTTCAAATAAAATAAATAAATAAATACATTTTTTTTATATAAATACATAATAATATTTATACCTACCTATGTATTGAAGTTAAGCATTTTTTTTCGTCATTTTGGTTATAATGTCAACCGGTTATTATGACCTATTTTCTTTGGTCCCTTGAACGTCATTATAAACGGTTTCTACTGTACGTATATTATGATGACGACGATGATGATCACGATGATAATCGACGCGGATTTCACGCGTGTGAACGTTTCGTTTTTCCGTGATTCGGACAAACTTGGGTTGGGTCCCAGATTTCAAAAATAGCACGAGTTGGGTCCCGGTATACTTTATGTGATACACAAGTTGGGTCCCGGTATATTTTATGGAGTACATGAGTTGGGACTATCCTATTTGCGTTACCCACGAGTCAGCGCGTGGAGGTTGGCTAGAATGATTAATTTTAGAAAATAAAAAATATTATAAATTATTTAGTAATAAATATTTGTATTAAAATAAAAAATAAGTAATAAATATTTGTATTAAAATAAAAAATAAGTAAATAAGTAATAAATATTTGGATTAAAATAAAAAATACCGTTCTCATAACATCACACAAAGCTTTCAAATTTGTCTCGGTTGAAAAACCTATAATATTATCTACCAAATTATTACAGAATAAAAATTGTTCGTCTTTGTTGGTAGTTATGTTCATTGTGCTTAAACAATTATGTACTCCTTGCATGCTTTTAGGTTATTTTGGATATTATAGTACTTTACGAGCATGATGGATGTTATTTCTTATTAATTTCAAATCGTTAGTGTTTATCGAAGGTATATCGCTGTTTTTCAACTCAGACCTAATGAGCTTTGAAGGTCGTGTAGAAATATCATCTTGTGCTTTTCTTTTAACCGAGTTACTTAACTTTTGTCTATTCAGAACCTTGTCATCACATTTTTGGTGATTATGAACGTTACACTTCTCTCTTATGTCTAAAGTGGACGATAATTTAAAAAAAAAAACACTTACATGTATTTAGATAACACTTCCAACGTTGTACATCATTCCGCAACATTTTGTGGAAGCGAAATTTAAACCCGTCTTCAATGATCATTTTTTTACCTTTTTCGCTTGACATGAAATCCATAATTTAATTTTTATATAATATTAACACTACAAATACATTATATTTTATTAGATGGACACTTCTAGCGTTGACACGTGCCGGTATACTGGCAAGTTACAATATGTTATCCGGCGACAACTGTCCGGTTACGTTGTATTATACGTATTATTCAGATAAGATATGATATTACCGCGATTACCCAAGATTAGGTTATATATATATATATATATATATATATTTTATTAGATGGACACTTCTAACCTTAATAATATAATAATAATATATATATTACCGCGGACACAATTCGAGTATTATAAAATAATACCGCGGACCCAACTCGTGTTTTTTTTAAGGGATCAAATATCTCGGGACCCAACTCGCGTTTTCGCCGTGATTCGCCCACGACGACCCGACGCCGGGTGAACGATTCGCCGGGTTTGCACGGTAAAAGCGTTAGAGTCGCTGGATCTCCGTTAAGAATGTTCTTCGATCCTTTTGGTATCGTCAAATCAAAAAAAAACAAGAAACTATTATTAGGATTGATAATGATTATTGAAAGCACCAATCGACCGATCTGTTATAACGTAGCATACGGTTGAGCGTCGATTATCCGCACTAATTGGGACCGAAGGGGGTGTGAATAATCGATTAGTGCGGATAATCAAACATCCGTTTTTTGTACAAACCACATAAAAAGAGCTTCATCTAACTTGACATTTGTCGCACTTTTCGTTACTTTCCTAGTTTTTTTTTTTTTTGCCATCAGTCAAATCCATCTTTGATGCATATGATAAAATATTTTCTTTTTTACGTTTTATACCACCAATATAGTATACCTACGTTATTAAATTGAGCTAAAGAAGACCCACTTTCTCCTTTTTTCAAGTTTTTCAATAATTATTTAGATTTTTTGTTTCAATATTTAACACGTGATGTTTTCTTTTGGAACCCATTTCAATTCATACGTGCAGACTGTATACACTTTATTACGTTTACGAAACAACTAATTTTAAGATTACAGTGTACAAACATAATATTATCTACATTGGAGTAAACCGTAGTAGATGATAAAATAATCTCGCATTTCATAATATAACATTATAGTACACGATAAAAGGAACATATCGAATGATTAAACTAAATTAAATTAAACTAAAAACAAAGACAAAAAATAAAATAAAAACAAAAAATTTGTAGAGCGGATAATTGACGTGAGGATAATCGACGATCCACTGTATATAAAGTGTTGTAGAAATGGGGGGCGTCAAGGGGTTCAAATCTCTCCATTCGCTCATACAGTGTGGACATTTATATGAACGGCTACTATTTTTGATTTTTTGTTCACGCAACAGCGTATGATAATCTGAATTGTAATTTGTAATTTACAAAAGCTAAAAAAAAAAAAACCTCAACATTTTAAATGGTAAAATTATGATGATTTCTTCCTGAGCTATACGTTTACAAGAACTTGGATGTTTTTACACTTATTCTCTGTACCGAATTCAATATATTAATCAATGAATTGAATTTAGTTTGCCTGCTAAGTATTGAGTTCAACTTCTTATCGCACGTCATTGTTAATTGGTGAGTGATTCCCATCGTGTCATCGTTCACCACCACCTGTGTAACCCCACTCCTCCCTTAATATCAATTTTCCCTATTTGATTTTAGAACAGAACAGTGATTTTAAATTATTATATTTCTTCTCGACAAAGAAACATGTACGACGTTATTCTATCGACACATCTCGATGTACAATTATACGTAAATCTATGTATCATTAAAATCAATTCTTTGGCACTCTAAATAAAATTGTTTTACTATTCTTTGAATAATCGCTTTTAATGTAAACAACGTAACAATATCAATGCAGACCCATTGCGCTAAGATAAAACCACTTTTAATAAAACTACCCACGTGTCTATAAAATTTTGTTTACCAACTCAATGTAATTATGAACCCCCCTCACCATAAAGAATATTCTTGTCTACGGCTCTGCATGTGCATACATACACACACACACACACAAATATATATATATATATATATATATAGTATATGTATATAAATACAGTAATAATAATAATGATAATCTAAAATATCAATCGAACAGTCTTGGTTATTACAAAATATGCAAGTTTGCAATGCAAAACCACTCAAATCAAGAAGCCACTCGATGTGCAGAACGGTAAACACAAGTTTGCTGAATGAAAGTTATTAGGTGAATTCACATTAAATTTACCTTTCCGGTTACCAGTAATATTTTAAACGGTAAACTTACGCATAGGCGTGTTCAGAATTTGGTGGCCGAGGGGGCACAACAAATTTTTAAATCGTGAGACCTATTTTTTTTTAGACATTTTTAGACATTCTTTATGTAACGAAATTCATGATTATAGGAATATTTATTAATTATGGTCAGATAGTACAACCACTGTCAAAACAATAAAAATACATTTAAAACTAAATTTAAAAAAAGCCGATAAGATAATGGTGGTGGAAGTTCGTCCTTCGTCGCTTCGCTCCTCGGACAAGATAATGGTGAGGAGTGTATAGCACTTTCTATCATGGGATCACCTGGTTTACGATAGTTTAGTTGTATGGTACTTTACATTTGAATGCAATGATAAATCATGGTAAGTACAGGATACAGTAGTTGGGTGGGATACACGATATGCATTGCTAGATTAGGCATTATTGGATAGATTTTGGAATTATTTTATATTATAAAAAAAAAAAACGATTCTGAACGAAGATGAAGATGTCAGCCTTAAATTGTAATATATATTTTATTTTAATATCCTAGATTGGGTTAAATTTACATTTGTCTATTCATATGACTTCTGCTCGTGAGCATTGGACAAACCAGGATGTGCATAGATAGGGCGTAGGTAAATACCATATTATTTGCCTAAATGCACTATCGTGACGGTACCACCCGACCCCGCCGTCCATATATGCTGAATGCTCCGTGGCTACGTCTATTTAAATATTAATAATTAATAATAATATATAAAATCCTCATGTTTATGGAACTGATACACACATTAAAATAACTGGAAATTGGAAGTTAGTAACGTTCTATTCAACCATGTTAAGGTACGTTATACACCTTGTGTTTACAATCTACCAATATTTTGTAAAAGTTTTAAGTTTCTACGACCTATACTTTTTGAATAAGAACAAATATCAAAAATCAATGATGCCTAAATTGTTATTTTACGCGATTATGTGAAAAAATTGTAATTTCAAACACTCATAAAAATTTTTGATTTTATTCCAGTGCAAATTTTTTTACAGATAATTGAAGGAAAACGTATGTCAAACTTTGTACCGAATTTACAATTCTTAGTTTTGAATACTTAAAATTTTATGAATTTTCAACTGCAAAATAACTTCAAATTTTCGCGATTTTCTACACATTTCGTAAAAATATGAACTTTTTATGCTTATAAAAAAAAAATTGTGCATTACGCTTTGAATTTTTTTTTTATACCGATAAGTTCGACATATTAGGTACCTTGTATTAAATTTTCAAGAATTTTTGTCCAGTCAAATTTTTTTTATCCACATTTCAGAAAAAAAAACAAATAAAAGTTGAAAATTTCAATTGTCTATTAAAAGCTCAAAAAAAGTCTAAAGTTTACAAAAATTGTACTACGTATAGATTATTCCAATATAAACATTTGGTGAAAGTTTCAAGTTTTTTCGACTTATACTTTTTGAATAAGAACGAATATCAAAAATAGTTGAAGGCTAAATTATTATTTTACGCAATCATGTAATTATTTCGTAAACGTTTGAACTTTAGATGCTTATAAAAAAAAATTGTGCCTATGTATTTTTATAATTTTTGAATGGGAGTTAGAACAACTTATGTGGACCCTGCTATTAAATTTTCAAGTATTTCGTCCGAGCTACATTTTTTTTATCAACATTTATAAAAAAAAAAATAAAAAAAATCGAATATTTCAAATGCCTATAAATTGATTAAAAATGAGTGAAATCTTTTGAAAATAAAATCATATAAAGAAAATGCCAATATAAACAACTGATAAAATTTTCAAGTTTCTACAACTTATACTTTTTGAAAAAAAAACAAATAGCAAAAATCGTTTGAGGCTAAACCGTTGTTTAACGTGTTTTTGTAAAAATTTAAATTTCAAACACTCATAAAATTTTTTTGTCTGAATCTGGTAGAGTTTTTTTTGCAGATAATTGAAGAAAAACTAATGAAAAACCTTGTACCAAATTTTCAAAACTTAGTTATAAAAGAAAAAAATTTTACGATTTTTCAACAACAAAATTATTTGCAAATTTTCGCAATTTTTACATATTTCGTATAAATTGGAACTTTGAGCACTTATAAAAAAAAATTGTGACTTACGATTTTGGATTTTTTTTTATCAGTTATGGAACAACTTATAAGAAACCTTGTATTAAATTTTCAAGATTTTCTGACAAAAAAAAAAAATTTTATCGTTATTTAAAAAAAAAATACTTAAAAAAATTGAAAATTTCAATTGTCTATAATTAGCTCAATAAAAGTCAAAATAATTTGAAAATTTAACGGTGTATAGAGAACGCTAATCTAAACATTTGGTGAAAATTTCAAGTATTTACATCGATTAGTTTTTGAGTTATAGCAAAATAAAAAATTTGATTTTGTCGAAAACTGGTTTTGCGTAAAATATACCGTTTTTCCCTCATTTTTTAAGGGTTTTTCCCGGCGCGTTAAAAAAATATTGAAAATTTTTAACTTTTGACCCCCCAAAGTACCAACTAGATTCAATTTCCTTTCAGAAAAGTTGCTATATAAGGAAATCGAAGCATTTTTACTGCCCCAAATCGTGTCGACAGACGCAAAAATAAAAAAAAAAAAAAAAAAAAAAAAAAAAAAAAAAAAAACACACATCATTGTAAAATCAATACATTCTTCACTCCGTTCAGAATCTAAAAAAGCCGGTAAGACAATGGTGGTGGAAGTTCGTCCATCGTCGCTCCGCTCCTCGGACAAGATTATGGTGATGAGTAGAGATACAGGAGTTGGGTGGGATACACGAGATGTATTGATAGATTAGGCATTATAGGATAGATTAGGACATTATTTTATATTATAAAAAAAAAAAAACGATTCTGAACGAAGATGAATTGTCAGTGAATAATATGTTTATAGTAAATCGTAATTTAACGCCTGAATTTTTGTAGAAATTACAGTTTCAGACGCCCGTTAAAATTTTTTAATTGAACCGATCATGATATTTTTATACTTTTTGCAAGAAAAACTTATGAACACCCTTGTATTAAATTTTCATTTCTTAACTTTGAATAGAAATTTTTTATACATTTTCAACTACAAATGTTGTCGATTTTTGAACTTCAACTGCATATAAAAAATAGTCTAGGATATATTATATTTAAATATTGTAATATATTCTATTTTGAAACAAGTACTTTATTTTTCAATTAGGACGCATTTGCATACGGCATGGTCAGTGTTGTAAAGTATTTGAGTAAAAGGATTTGGGTAAAAGTATTCAAATACTTTTTGAAGTATTGAATACTTTTTTAAATACATAGCAAATATACATGATTTTGACGAATTTTGTCAATATTAGCACTTATAAACGCTTATAAAAAAATTTTGTGCCTATGTATTTTTATAATTTTTGAATGGGAGTTAGAACAACTTATGTGGACCCTTCTATTAAATTTTCAAGTATTTCGTCCGAGCTACATTTTTTTTATCAACATTTATAAAAAAAAAATAAAAAAAAATCGAATATTTCAAATGCCTATAAATTGATTAAAAATGAGTGAAATCTTTTGAAAATAAAATTATATAAAGAAAATGCCAATATAAACAACTGATAAAATTTTCAAGTTTCTACAACTTATACTTTTTGAAAAAAAAAACAAATAGCAAAAATCGTTTGAGGCTAAACCGTTGTTTAACGTGTTTTTGTAAAAATTTAAATTTCAAACACTCATAAAATTTTTTTGTCTGAATCCGGTAGAGTTTTTTTTGCAGATAATTGAAGAAAAACTAATGAAAAACCTTGTACCAAATTTTCAAAACTTAGTTATAAAAGAAAAAAATTTTACGATTTTTCAACAACAAAATTATTTGCAAATTTTCGCAATTTTTACATATTTCGTATAAATTGGAACTTTGAGCACTTATAAAAAAAAATTGTGACTTACGATTTTGGATTTTTTTTTATCAGTGATGGAACAACTTATAAGAAACCTTGTATTAAATTTTCAAGATTTTCTGGCAAAAAAAAAAAATTTTATCGTTATTTTAAAAAAAAATACTTAAAAAAATTGAAAATTTCAACTGTCTATAATTAGCTCAATAAAAATCAAAATACTTTGAAAATTTAACGGTGTATAGAGAACGCTAATCTAAACATTTGGTGAAAATTTCAAGTATTTACATCGATTAGTTTTTGAGTTATAGCAAAATAAAAAATTTGATTTTGTCGAAAACTGGTTTTGCGTAAAATATACCGTTTTTCCCTCATTTTTTAAGGGTTTTTCCCGGCGCGTTAAAAAAATATTGAAAATGTTTAACTTTTGACCCCCCCAAGTACCAACTAGATTCACTTTCCTTTCAGAAAAGTTGCTATATAAGGCAATCGAAGCATTTTTACTGCCCCAAATCGTGTCGACAGACACAAAAATAAATAAAAAAAAAAAAAAAAAAAAAAAAAAAAAAAAAAAAAAAACACACACATCATTGTAAAATCAATACATTCTTCACTCCGTTCAGAATCTAAAAAATACATAATTGTTTATAAATCCATTCTTCTTTCATATGGTTTTAATAATTTAAATGACTCAATAAAATTATCAAAGTTTATATTTCTTGCCAATTCTTGTTCGATATTAATGGTTAGTAAACCATCCAGGCGGTCTTGATTCATTGTGCATAATATGTCATGTAGGTAGTTATAGATAATTGATGAACATAGTATTATATTATGATAATATAATCACTACTAATTATTAATAAATGCTTAAATATAATAATTCAAATCTCAAATTTCAATAAAATATTCTATTGTTTGTGTGCAACGATAAAACAAGTTACAAAAATTACAAAAAAAATCTACTTTTTTATTTATTTATTTTTTTACTTTTTTCAAATCTATTGGTACTGCAGGGTACACACAGCACGACTTTTTTATCCTGGCACTTTGCTTGATACATAGTCCGCCGGGGGGGGGGACCAGTGCCCACCCGGCCCCTCCCGTAAACACACCAATAAACTTACGAGACTCGCATCACATAGTCGATTACGCGGCGCGAGAGCGTCTATTACAACAAATCAAGGTTGCGGTTCTTAAGGGAAACGACGATTCCTCTACCACATAGACATAACTAGCACTACTAAGGGGGTAATTGCCTCAATATTATACTAAAACTAAACCGTGAGGGGCTTTCCCCCCATTTATCTATAAATTAAAACGCTACAAAAATATCAACATTTATTTTACTTTCATTAATATACTTATGCATGATTATAGAACAGTTATTTAGAAAGTATTCAAGTTCGTCGTTTATTATTTAAAGCTGTAAAATTTGCTCGGGACCTAATGTCTGTGTCTTTGACCAATGTCTCTGTATCACGTTTTGAGTATGTTCAAAGATAAACTTACAAAAATCTACCCGTTTCATAAAATCACAAATCATTAACTCTGTATATCTTTACGATGTGACATAAACGACAGAATATTATGTTGAAATTAATTTTTAGCCTATAAATAATTTAACGTAGCATCAAACATAATATTTAACCACATCATATACGTATATATAAATTACAGTCCTCGGCATGTAAAAACGGGAAGGAAAATATGTGTTTTGTATAGTAGATTTATGTATAATACATCAATTATTAACGAGGTCGTAACTCGGACTCGTCGTCGAGACTCCGCGGACGCAACTCGGACAACAATTAATTTTGATGCGCCGATATTGTTTGGTGACGATGAGGTGCGTTCGTAAATGTATTCATTCATATCAATAACAGTTCATTCTGTTCGTAACCGATCGGTTAAGTTAGCCGACAAAAGGTTACGACCCATATTATGTATCGTATCGTAAATTAAATTTGAAAAAAAAAAGTGAAAAAAAAATAATAACGAGCCATTACACCTATGTAAAAAAGAGAAAAATAATAAAAAATTGCGACGTGTAAAAAAAAAAAAAAAAAAGCTCGAGTGTATATATTACATTGTATAGACGAAATGAGCAAAAAAACAGGGACTAAGTGCAAAAAAAAACAAAAAACAAAAAAACCGAACCACAATTTTTTTTTTTTTTCAAAAGTCCAAAACGGTATATGCTCGTGACAGCCGTGCGTTACAGTCTGTATACACTGTAGTAACTCACCTGCTGCTCGCGTCCGACCACATTATTGCCTACTGTACGACCAACACTGTATTGCTGCGGTTAGTTTCACTCCGTGGTAATAATGCCGTAAGAACTATTGCACCCCTCGACCCTTAAAACATGTTGGCAATCGATACCTTTGCTCGTTGCTTGTAGTTATTAAAATCATATGTCGACGGGAGGAAAAAAACCGAGGGCCAGTTGCTCGACCTATTGTGTGTCAGGTGGGTGGGTACTTGTTTCGAACGGACGTTTATAACGCTTTGCGATATCTATGTACCTCTAAAAACTGAATTCGGTGCCACTGATTCGTCGTTATTGTAAAGTGTTTAAATAAAGCGTTGCAGTTAAATCATCTTCGAACTCGAGTCTTTTCACATGACTATTACGACCAGGGGCGTGCTCACGGGGGGGATGAGGGTATCATATCCCCCCATAAACTTTTTTTGTGTATTGTTAGTTTTGTAAAGCCTGTGGTAATGTATTCGTAAATATATCTACAATCGTACAAAATACAGATCACCCTCCCCCCCTTGGGAAAAAGCTGAGCACGCCATTGATTAAGGCGGCACTCCTTCTTCATTTGGGTGCCACATAACAGTACACTCGTCAAATCTCTCGCTTAAAAATAGTCGGTCGAACGATAATTAAACCAAAAACGTCTCAGTGCGTACCTCTTACCGTTCGCTCGAGCGAGTCGTTTCTGCGATTCGTACAATAGGTTACCTTCGACTGTTTTACACGTTTAATAATAATTTTGACTTCAATAATAATTATTGTAACCCGGTGGCGGATCCGGATAGAGAGGAGGTACGTGTCCCTCTCTCTCTCTCTCTCTTTCTCTGCCGACATTATCGCATGACAAATTTGTTTCAACAGCCAATACGACATTATGGCGATACGGATTTACTTAAAATACTCGTATGTTTAGTTAGATAAAACAAAAAACAAAATTTATTTATTTATTTTGAATTTAACAAACAAATAAAAAAAAATACGAAAAAAAAAGACGTTTCCATTAAAAAAATATCAGTTTGTAATATAATTCGATTTATTTATGTTTACATATTATTCTAGTGATTTTTAAATTCTTTTAATTTGCTTAAACTGTAACCACCGTTTATAAAATCCCATAACCCAAGAAAATTATTAATTTTTTTTTTTTTTTTTTTTTTTTATGGCATCTCAATATTTCAATATTAATTATATCGGGCCAACAGGTCGAGACAAAATCGTTTAAAACCTAAAGCGTCAGAGTATTGACAGTACTTACCTATTACCTATTGCCTTTCGACAAGCAAATTAGGTTACAAATAGTAGTGGTTACTGTTTAAGAAAACTAAGACACTAAAAACACGAAGAAAAACAATTTGCGGAATGAAAAAAATGGTTTTTTTCTCCCCAAAATAGCGTGACGAAATGTTACGCTAGAGAATATAACATTATAAACACGAATCGTATGAAAATAAAACAATAAAAAAAAACGGAACAAAAGTTATTGCATTTTTCAAATAATTCGAAACGCAGAGCATAATATTACAAATGTATTTTGTTTTCGTGCTTACCGTTTAGGTTGAAAGACAACACGCCGGACCTATGATAATAAATAACGTACATTAATAGGTAGGCGGTGAATCGTGATATTAATAAAAAAACAAAAAAATGTATAAACCGTGTTAAAACACAAACTTTTTTCCACGTTTTGTTTTTTGTTTTTTGTTTTTTTTTTTTTTAACAATATGATTTGTTCTCTCGTACGTGGCGTGAATAGTCCTGCGGACGACCGCAGACACGCGTGTTTATGAAACGTACCACGCCTTCAACAATAGGCCGCGGACAATGATATTGATCGTCCAGTTGAGTTTCTTCACACGGACAAAAATCATCGTGTAAAACATTATCGTTCACCACGGGCCCTTCGCGTCGCTACCACGGACGCGTCTAAATGTCGTCATATTACCATCTACCTGTATCGATAGGAGTATTGTAAAATCCCAATCCACGGGATGTACAACGATTGTCGGCGTCGTCTAACTTCTGTGCGGCGGGAAAAAAATAAAACTAGGTGGCATAGGGCAAGTTACCAGTGGAGTATTTTCAAATTTTTTCTGGAGGGAAGTGTCCGAAAAGTGTACTTTTTATATTCTAAGTGATACGAAGGATCCGTTTAAAATATAATGTAATTCTATTAAAATAATATCTATCCAAAAAATTAGCAAGTTTTTAATATTGCAATCAATATCATTCAGAGATACGAATTAATCATAATTGTACTATTCAAATGCAAAAAAGATTTTACAATATATTTCGTGTTTGAGTCTGGAATCTTGTAAATACAACTATTATATTATTATATAATGCATTTAAATGCAGACGTAAATTTAATTTTTTTTTTTTTTTTACTTCTGGGGGGATTGAGACCCAGCCCCCTCCCCCCGGTAAATACGCAACTGAGTGTTAAAACACATATTTTACAGAACAATGAGATCTTTTTTTGTAAACGAGTTTAATAGACATCATACCTATTCGTATTATGACACAGGTATACAAGAGCACCCATAGAATTAATATGAACAAGAGGGAGAGGGAGCAAAGTCAAAAACTAAAGAAAAAATTTAATTAAATTAAATACAAACTGAAATCTAATAAAATTACTTTTTTAATCGTATTAACATTTTCACGTGTTTTTAAATGTGATTAAAGTAGTATAGATATTAGATAATTAAAATTAAATCTTTTAGTTAAATCAATAATAATGAAAAAGGACGTACTTCGTATCATGTCATAATCTTTGTTTCTCGGACTCGATAGTGATGATGAGTATGATGAATTCTAAAGAAACGATGGATAATTTCTTTAGTCAAACGATTCTGAGCTAAGCTTCAGTACCAAAATATATCTTACATATTATATTTATCATTTTTGATAGCATTGTCAATAGGCATTTTTTTTTTTTTTTTGAGTTGTCCTAAGTTTTTTGGTTTGATAAAGGAGACTTTTTTTTTTACTGAAAGATTTAATACATCCCCTCTCTGTATCCAATGTGTCATAATGATTGAATAAACACGTATTTTTTAATAAACATTTAAAGTTCAAAATCGACAAAGATCACAGTACAATCAATCACAGTAAAAATTTAAATATACACTAATAAAAAAAAAAACCTGGATCACGATTTTTAAAATTATTTCAATATCGTTACTTAAGTGTTTGAGTATTATCATATTAAACTATCAGATCTTTTTGTCAATTATCAAAAATAATATTAGAGATAAACTTAAACGAAACACGGTACTTTCAAAGTTCTACTTTTAGCCAAAAAGTTGACTTTTTTTAAATTTTTCTTAAAGTTTGTATTAACGTATCATTGTGAAATTTTTATGTTTCTAGCAACATTAATTTCTGAGTTATGACTAATAATGACTAAAATCCATTTAGTAAAAGGGTCGTTTACGGCGAATTTGACCGTTTTACTCGATTTTTCAAAAAAATTTCCCCACGCCTGGAAAAACTACAGGGAAAATGAAGGGGTTAATGTCCGTGCAAGAACGAGATAACTCCATTTTTCTAAACTTTTCAGGAAACAATAAAGTTATTTAAAAATTATTTAAATAAAGATACAATTAATTTTAAATTCAATTTAGATACATTAGACGACGATAAAAAAGATTCCGTAGTAATTGATTTGATTTTCTTAATTTCTTTGAAATGAGAGCTAAAATTAACCTAAATTTGTTGGAGTTATCTTGATTTTCGACCAGAACTTTGTATTTATTATTTCTTCATAATGGTTTTAATACAAAAATAAAAATATCATTCATTTTATTTTTAAGAAATTTGCTTTATTTATTGGAGTATGATTTTATGAATCATTTTTCAGACAAAAAAAAAAACAAATTTTACCTTAAAATTTAACTCTAACATACCCTTTATTGGAGATATCTTGGTTTTTGAACAGAACTTTTTATTCTTTCTTTTTTCATAAATTTGTTTAAAATAAAAATAATAGTATTATTCATTCTAATTATAACTAGAAATTTGTTAAATTTATTTAAATAATATATATATAAAAAATAACATGTCTGGTAAAATTGATAGTACAGAAAACATATTGTACAAAATACAGTGTGGACAACATTCGCAGCAAAAACCAGATAACTCCGGAGTTATCCGGTTTTTCATTGGAAAAAAAAACCAGACAACTCCATTTACGTTATATTATCTCCTATACGAATGATCGGAGTTGTCTCGTTCTTGCACAGATATACTCGTAATTTTTTTCTTTATAAGAAACGGCAAAACCCCCATTTTCAAAAAAAATGGAGTTATCTTGTTCTTGCACGGACCCCTTCGAATTGAAAAATTACTTCTCTAAAGAACCGTGTAGATTACATTTATGATCTGTGGAATTGCTCCACGAATCTTAGGAACATCATTAGTACCTGAAAGTGTTTCCAAAAAAAAAAAAGCCGATAAGATAATGGTGGTGGAAGTTCGTCCTTCGTCGCTCCGCTCCTCGGACAAGATTATGGTGATGAGTAGAGATACAGGAGTTGGGTGGGATACACGAGATGTATTGATAGATTAGGCATTATAGGATAGATTAGGACATTATTTTATATTATAAAAAAAAAACGATTCTGAACGAAGATGAATTGTCAGTGAATAATATGTTTATAGTAAATCGTAATTTAACGCCTGAAATTGAAATTTTAATACAATTTAATTAATTAATAACAATGAATTACCCTCGTATTTTTTACAATTATGGTAAGCCGAACTTATGGCCAACCTTGTATTAAAATTTCAATTGTTAGCTTCTAATGAAAAATTTTTTATGAATTTTTACCTACAAAATACATAGCAAATATACATGATTTTGACGAATTTTGTCAATATTAGCACTTATAAACTCTTATAAAAAAATTTTGTGCCTATGTATTTTTATAATTTTTGAATGGGAGTTAGAACAACTTATGTGGACCCTTCTATTAAATTTTCAAGTATTTCGTCCGAGCTACATTTTTTTTATCAACATTTATAAAAAAAAAAATAAAAAAAATCGAATATTTCAAATGCCTATAAATTGATTAAAAATGAGTGAAATCTTTTGAAAATAAAATTATATAAAGAAAATGCCAATATAAACAACTGATAAAATTTTCAAGTTTCTACAACTCATACTTTTTGAAAAAAAAACAAATAGCAAAAATCGTTTGAGGCTAAACCGTTGTTTAACGTGTTTTTGTAAAAATTTAAATTTCAAACACTCATAAAATTTTTTTGTCTGAATCCGGTAGAGTTTTTTTTGCAGATAATTGAAGAAAAACTAATGAAAAACCTTGTACCAAATTTTCAAAACTTAGTTATAAAAGAAAAAAATTTTACGATTTTTCAACAACAAAATTATTTGCAAATTTTCGCAATTTTTACATATTTCGTATAAATTGGAACTTTGAGCACTTATAAAAAAAAATTGTGACTTACGATTTTGGATTTTTTTTTATCAGTTATGGAACAACTTATAAGAAACCTTGTATTAAATTTTCAAGATTTTCTGGCAAAAAAAAAAAATTTTATCGTTATTTTAAAAAAAAATTCTTAAAAAAATTGAAAATTTCAACTGTCTATAATTAGCTCAATAAAAATCAAAATACTTTGAAAATTTAACGGTGTATAGAGAACGCTAATCTAAACATTTGGTGAAAATTTCAAGTATTTACATCGATTAGTTTTTGAGTTATAGCAAAATAAAAAATTTGATTTTGTCGAAAACTGGTTTTGCGTAAAATATACCGGTTTTCCCTCATTTTTTAAGGGTTTTTCCCGGCGCGTTAAAAAAATATTGAAAATTTTTAACTTTTGACCCCCCAAAGTACCAACTAGATTCACTTTCCTTTCAGAAAAGTTGCTATATAAGGCAATCGAAGCATTTTTACTGCCCCAAATCGTGTCGACAGACACAAAAAAAAAAAAAAAAAAAAAAAAACACACATCATTGTAAAATCAATACATTCTTCACTCCGTTCAGAATCTAAAAAAATTAGAAATAAATAAATAATCAACGTCGATCAATAAAATATTTTTCTTCATTCGGAATTTAAAACACGAATAGCATGAACAGAAAAATTTTAAATTCAATTAAAAAATAAAAAGAATTAAATTAATAATGACGAATTGTTTCGGGGAGCGTACCTACTCCGCCGGCACTGTTGCAAGTGTCCCTAAATACATGTCTGTTAGCTGAAATAACGATTTACTAACTACGTTTATATGATAGCGTTAAAACGGTTTAAAATTGAATAATTTTGAAATTATTTAAAACAGTTCAACCTAATCCGTTTTTACCTGTTTATATAAATTCATTTATTAAGTCAGTTTAGCAAATATTTTATAAGCCGTTCTAAAATCAATATTTTTACTCCATGATTTTAGTCGTTTATTTTAATAGAATATCTAATAATGATGATAATGATATGATATACTCAATTAATAATAATTACCTATGATACATTAATGATAATATTAAGTTTTCATATTAAATATGATTTATTGATTTTTTTTATAAATTGTTTTATTTTATTATTTAGGTAATAATATAATTCACTTATTATTTGTTTTTATATTGTGAAAATAATGTCAAAATTAAAAGTAATTATTTCTATTCTTACGGAACTACTCGTAAAACAATATCTACATGAAAACATTAAAATAACAAATAAGTTAAGGATGATATTATAATTTATTCATTACTTCTCTATTTCTATATCGTTTTCCATCTAAGGCAGGTATAATATTTTTGTCTTTAAAAACTGCCAACAAATATTTAATCTCTTGGTTTGACCAACAAATTCTTTTTTGTTTTCTTGGAGATAGCATACTTAATAACAATTGCTTTATACAAATTTATATTTAATAAAAAATAGAATTATTAAATAAAATAATTTTATGAATTATACAAAATAAAATTAAAAACAGAAAACTGATCACTTATCAAATGATAACACAAGCCATAAATGGAAAACCTAACGTGTTTATACGTAAGTACATTATATAAACATTTTTAAGCATAAAAACGGTTGTAATTTCTTAATCTACATAGGACGAGCGTTTTAAATTTTTTAAAAGTTTTAACTTTTTTAAACCGGTTTAAAGTTTTTACATGACATGAATGCGTTTTTATTTAATTTTAAACCGTTTTAACGCCATCATATAAACGTAGTAACTGACACAATATTCCGTACTCGTCGAACACTCATACGTGTTTAAAGAACACAAACAGTCGACGGTATGACGAAAAAGAAATAATAATAATAAATTATTTTTATTACTTAAAATATTATATTTTCGAAATTGTTGCACTCGGAAAGAATTCGATTACAAAACGTGTTTTGATAATATCATTGAGTTCATAATATCGATAACGAAGCGTTCGTATGACCAGAGCCCAACTTAGGGGGGGGGGCTGCAGCCCCGGGCCCCGATATTATTTGGGGCCCCGGGCTCCTGTTGATATTTAATTATTAAAGTGGCATTTTGAAATAATTGTATGATATTACTGGTTACGTGACTAACAAAACTTTTTTAGTCACGTATCGTAATGGAATTTCCAAATTTATGATTATTCTCTAATCAATAAAATAAGCTATTAAGTTTTAAGATAAAGTTGGTCACTTTATATCATTATGATTACAATTTATCTTAACATAGGTACATTTTGATGGTCAGCTTCGCATTATTAGTACAATCGGTACACTATTCACTAGTACAGTGTTTCCCAACTGGTGTTCCGCGGAACCTAAGGGTTCCGTGAGCCGGCGCCAAGGGTTCCGCGAAAACCTGGTGCCGGAAGTATCCGACAATCCTCTCGTTTAAGTGTAAAAAACTTATGTCAGCATTACAACTATAGAAAAATATGGGGGTTCCACAAAAAGTTCAAGCTCCTGCAAAGGTTCCGCGAGTAAAAGAAGTTGGGAAACACTGCACTAGTATTCCGTCGACTGTCGTGATATTAAATTAGTTTTTAGTCGAGTTCGTGAGTTAGAGCTAATTGAAAACGCCAGAAGAACGTCCCTTCACCAAAAAAAAAAATAAACTCACTCGTTCGTCTATCTTCTGAAAGGGATATAACTAATACACTTGATTTTTCAGATCTAATTCAAAAAATTAGTGAACTAAAATCTAGAAAAAAACCGTTGTCTTAAATTATTTAACAAATTATTTCTTTAATTATTTTTTTTTTATTTTTTATTATTGACTATGTTAAAAAATGCATTGCCACTTTGACTTTGTACACAATGTACATGATGTATATCAGTAAGCATTTGTTTGAATTAAAAACTGTACCAACACTTCTTTATTTATATTTATATTTTTAATTTCATCGTTTTATTTATATTAATTGTCATTAAATAATTACTGATAGCCTTATTATGGTATAATTGATTTATAATCTTATAAAATAAATTGAATATAAGATATAACAAATCTATATAGCATAAATACTACATTCATAATTTAAGTAGATAATTTAAAATTTAGATAATAATTAATTTTGAGGCCCCATTAGAAAATTTGACCCGGGCCCCAAAATTCCAAAGTTGGGCTCTGCGTATGACTGAGGTATACGTCTTGTAAGTCGTAATCGATGAATAAAACGAAAATCGCGTTGTCGCACGCCGCTCTAAACCACAACACGACGAACACGTTGTTTGAATCGAGAGCGCCGTACGAACGAACAATTAAAACAAAAAAAGTACGTACTTCGTCCCGCAGGGTATTCTTCGTTTCTCGGACGAGTTAACAGGGACGGGTGTATTGGATTTTAAAGAAATGATAGATCGTTTCTTTGACTAAACGTTTTCGAGCAAAGCTTCGGAATTAAAATATACCGTTTGGATGGAACGATTTTTTCAAATAAATATTTAAAGTTGAAAATTGACGTAAAAACGGTTAATTACGTGAAAATTGTAAAATAATTCACGTAAACGCTTAGGTATGAAAAAAAATTCTACGTCGCGCTTTTTGACATTTTTCAGTGTCGTTAGAAAAGTGTATGAGTAAAGTCATAATTCGATGGCTCCGAGGCAAAAGGGCCCAGGCGACATTTTATCAAGTTTTCAGGGAAGCGAAAAAATGGTTTTTATGTTATTTTACATTTCATACTCCAATTACTTCTTTCATATATTTTATTTTTAAGATTTTCACCAGAATAATTTTTTTAAATAGATACTCTATGTTTTTATGAAATCGTATCATAATTTACTTAAATGCTTATAAAAATAAATCTGGAGTCACGATTTTTGAAATTTTTTGATTATCGTTAGAAAAGTGTACCTATGAGTAAAGTCATTTATTCTATTTTCAAAAGTTCTATTTTTAGCCCAAAAGTTGTAAAAATTGCTTGAAACTTTTTTTTTAAACATGTAGTCATACGTTAATAGTATGCGGTGACAGTTTTAAGTTTCTAGCAACATTATATTAGGAGAGTAATGACGAAATTACTAAAGTCGATTTGACGAAAACGTCGTTTACAGCGAATTTCGTCGTTTTTTTGTCCATTTTAGACTGTTATTCCGCTCACCTGGAAAAAACATTGCGATGAGAGCTTAATAAACCCTCAAAGTACCGCCCGCCTACATCGAATTCCCGATCTATTGAGTGGCTGGGTGAAATCTTTGGACAGAAGTAAGTTGAGCAAAAAGTGTCTCCAGAAAAAAAATAAATAAAAGAAAAAAACAAACATCATCGTAAAACAATTCGATCCTCCGCTTCATTCAGAATCTAAAATGTCACAGTAACGAGCTACGGACATTATATGAGTTTTGAGTTAAATACAATAATTGCTTTTATTTTCCGTAAGAAAAACGAAATCGATACCAGTGGAATATACGACGTGTCTCGTGCAGTCTCGACGCGACGTCTACATATAGCCATATTTTTTCACCCACGTTCGATATCGAGATACGTTCGTTCGTTTCTAAACGGATTGATGTTATTAGATATTCACAGAGGCTCCGTCAGAAGTTTAATTAAGTGAGATTGCTAAAAAACTAAGAAAAATCGATTTTGTTCCATTCAGTGGCGTAGCCAGGATTTTTTTTAGGGGGGTGTTATTATTTAATAATAAAATGTATCTCGTGAATACTCCCTATAATGTAGCCATTATTTATTAGAATAAATTACAATGTGTGTGTGTGTGTGTGTGTGTGTATGTATATCATATATAAAAAATAAATTGTTATACTTTTTCATAAATAATAATAATGAAAATATTAACAATAAAATGTATTTCGGTCTAATGCGGGGCGACTCTTTCTTGCCATATTTTCTACAACTTCTTCAACAGATACTTCTATGTCACGGTGAATGTTCATTAACGTTAACCCGTCAAGTCGATTTTCATTTATCTTACTCTTCAGATAAGTCTTTATTCACCGGAGGGTTGAAAACGATCTATCACTAGTTGCAGTATTACTGGTAAAGAAGCTAAAACAATTAAAAGGCCGTATATCGATGTATATGTATGTATATATATGTTTATGTCTTCATTACATTCAGCTGAAGCAGTTCCGATATTTGTTATAAGTTTTGTTTTAATTTGTTCTTCCCCATAATGAAATTTCACCCTAAGACGAATAGTCATCAGATTCGGTCTGGGAACATCGTGGCATATTAGTGTTACACAGGGTGATATAACCCAGGGTCGTATCGATAGAATTTACCACGACCGAATTGTTGCGACCAAATGACTGTTCCTATATTTTAAACACAACGTATAAATATATAATCGGCATAATTTTATCCAAGGAGGAAGGGGGGTATTTTAACAGTAAAAACATGTCCCCTGGCTACGCCTCTGGTTCATAACTGTCAAAATAATTTTTTTTCACGTATTTTGTACTGTGTAATTTTTTAACTACCTAGGAATAGATTAATTTATACATAATATACGAATGAAGTTACTGCAAATAAACGATTATTATAATATTTTATTCACACGAAAGTGGATTTTTCGTTAGGAAACAATAGGTGGATTTTTTTTTTTTCTGAAAGTGTGCGTGGGGCATTATTTAAAAACGCCGAGCACGCTACCGACACTAAGGAAATGTCTTTTGAATCGAGAGCGCCGTACCAACGTACGATTGAAAAATATGTTGTAATAACGAGCTACGGCTGGACAGGCGGGCGTTTGGTTACACCTGTGTGGACCGGGGGGGGGGGGGCTTGACATTTTTAACCTTACCGATCGACATGAGAAACATTTTTAAGCAACGAACTTCAGTCACTTAAATTTTAAAATAGCAACACCGCTAGTGACGACGGGACAATATTAGTAGGTAAAGTAAAGGAATAAAAACATTTCGAGAGTTTGATAACGTTCTGGGGCGGGGGGCTTCACCTCCCCCCAATATCCACCTATATACAGCTGTAGTATTACATGAGTTTTGAGTTGAATCGAGTTTTTTTTTCTCTAAGAAAAACGAAATCAATAGCTGCAGTGAATATACGACGTGTCTCGTGCAGCACCATGACTACGTCTAGTCATATTTTTCCACCCACATTCGATATCGTGCAGGTTCGTTCGTTTCCAGTCGGATGGAATAGAAAAAAAGCTTCGATCCGCTTTGATCATTTGCTTGTGTGTCTGGAACGTAAAAAGGTCAATCACGCGGGATGTGAGTTTATTATTATTATTTATTTAGTAATTTATTTATTTTTATTTTTTGCTATTTTTCCCGGGGAGGACGTTTCGCGACGATCATGACGGCATTATCCTGCCGCCGCCCTCGTCGTCTTCGTCCGGTAGTCGTGCGCACCTGAATGGCCCGCTCAGCGTTTTCAAATATGGGGGGGGTGGGTGTTTTCCAAAAAATCGAGAAAGTATTACCAATCAAAATGGCCACATTCGTGTGAATAAAATATAAAAATTGTCCACTGGCAGTTCTTAATTGAACGTAGATAATCGAAAGGCGTCTAAGGCAGAGTTAACACTTCATTATTGTCTACAGGTAATTTTAATTTGCCAGATTCTTAATTCGGCCACGCGGTTTTCTCGATGTTGTTTTCTATCTCGGCGGCTATTCTATAATACGGATGGAATAATTGGAATAATTAACAAAAAATATATTTTCAAAGTTCTATTTTTAGCCAAAAATTTGTTAAATTTTGTCGGAAACTTCGTTTATAGTGTTAAGCAACACGTCAACAATGTTCGGTGGTGAACATTTCAAGTTTTTAGCAACGCTGTTTTTGGAGTAATGACGAAGTAACATTACTAAAGACGATCTAATAAAAGTGTCGTTTACGGCGAAGTTGAGTTAAAGCTTAAAAGCTGAGCAAAAAGTCTCCTGGGGAAAAAAACGTCATTCTAAAACTATAAGATCCTTCGCTTCACTCAAAATCTAAAAACAAATATATTTCGAATACTTAAGTTCAATGTTTTTATTTTTATTTTTCGTTTGAACATTTACAATCCGTAAAAATGATCAAAAATAATTTTTTTTTTTTTGTATTCTTAGTAAATTTTTTCGCACATTTAATTCCTTTAGTTTTATCGTATTTAATATTTTTCCGTGCGTATTTTTTAAATTCCTACGTCTTCCGAGCCTTAATAATGTGCAGTCTGGGGCCGAATCATTGTTGTTTTTAAAAAACGTTACGGCTCAGACAAATAAATCACGTGAGCAAATTTAGTAGATCATGTTTAAATTAAACTCGGCGTGGACCGTGCGGCGATAATAGATTAAAACACGTAACGAGCGCAAATTTGGTTTCGATTTAGTTTATTTGAATCCCCGTAGGCAATTCCTGTAAAGGATTTATTTTTTACTCAGATGAAATCCAAACATTATTTTTCGCGCGCAAAAGACTATGGGAATCCACGGGCATGCCTTTGAGCCGGAAAACCAGAAGGTACCCACTGAAGAAATGTTGTGTTTTTTTTTCTTTCTCTTTTGTACCTTTTACAAAGAAATAAAACCACAGTACTTACCCAGTCGTCGAACAAATACATTTCTCCCGTGTAATATTAGCATAAAAGATGAGTTTTACAACCAGCGATGTCATAAAATGCCCGTCGTTGCATAAATTCAATTCTTTCTTTCCAGTCGGCTCTAAATAAATTAAGTCATAATCTATAACTTGATGAATTGATTTATTTACCAAATCGTCTCATAAAAATATTAAATAAAGATAATTTTTGGATGAAATGGTATTTATTCGAAAAAAAAAATTGTATTTCTTTCAATAACCATCAAAAATGCTTGGTAAAATTTAATAACTATCAGCTTTCTATCAAGTATGAAAAAAGCATTTAATTATTTTCCTCTTTCAATTTTTTTTTTTTTTTTTTTTTTTTGAACATCTGAGTAAAATAAAAACAACATTTCAATAATGACAGAAATAATGAATAGGATGGACTTGAAACAAAATATGTATGAAAAATCAAAACTCATAATAAGTTAAAATACAAAAATTAATTATTGTATATAATTATTTCTTCTTAAAAAGGTTTACTTCCTGAAATAAAATCATAATTTTCCTTAAATAGAGATAAAATATGAAACTTTAAGATAAAATTTTTTAATTTTTTCTTGTAAAAACACATACAAGAACATTATACATACATACAAACATATATATATATTATATATTTTTTTTTTTTTTGTACACAAGTAAAATATAGAAAAAAATAATTTAGATCACATTTATTTTAATTGTCTAGGTGAATATTGATGAGAGTATCAAATATAAATTTTGAAAAAGTAGTTAAATAATCATTATTAAAAATATATAATTTTTAATTATCATGAAAACAAAAAATAAAACTACAATTATAAAAGTAATAATAATATACTTAAAATAATTATTTTAAAGTTATACATAAAAAATACACTATTAAAAAAAAATACATATTATATTATAATTTAAAATCATCTGTCGGTTTTTGTTGAACTCATTTCTAATAACTGAATGTCATGACCTAGTACTTTGATAACTTCATTGTGGTAATGATTTTGCTGAAAAAAAATCACATACAATTTAACAAAATATGTAATAAATTATAACATAGTTTTTTTTAAATGTAGTTTCACAATAACATCTATATAATTTCATAAACAATTGTACATACTATTTGACACAGCTTATTCTTTGTGAGTTCAAATTCATTCATAATGTCAACGACTTCAATTTCAAAATGTTTTTTACGCAAATTCAGTTTAGTAATTTCATTTTCCAACGACTTCATAGTTTCCATTTGATAATTTTTTTGTTTTATCATGTCATCTATTTCCCTGGAATAAATACAAAAATTAATATATTGAGCAAGTTGGGAGCATTTTTAAAAATGATAACTTCAGTATTTAATTAAATAAAGAGTATATTATTCAAAGAAAAACACAAAAGATAATTATAATTTTGTATAAGACCAAAGATAACTGTTTTATTATTGCAATCATAATAACTTTTATCAAGCATAACTCATAACTTGAAAACATACATTTTTTTCACTAATTTCTATAATTTTACAAGCGAAGTGCAAAATGTAAGAAAGGTGTACCTATACAATAAAGTTTGTAGATAGTAAAAGATAAATAACTTTAAATAGTTGAATTTTAAATTAGTTTTATATTTGATGAAAAACTATTTCCTGTAAATTTTATGAAAATATATTTTAAAATGGAATAAAAATATTTTATGTACTTCAAACAAGATACAAGTACCTAGTAATAAAAAATAACATTTTAAATGTAATAAAATAAATAATATATTGAAGAATTTGAGCACATTAGGGGCACCTTTGGGCAACAACGAGACATGTTCTTTTTTAAATTTTTCAACAGACAAAAAAAACATTGTAAATTCAAAAAAAAAAAAATTAGAATTTTTTAAAAAATATTAGATTTTAGTTATAGGGTACATACAACATATTATGCACTAATACAGTGTTTCCCAACTGGTGTTCCGCGGAACCTAAGGGTTCCGTGAGCCGGTGCCAAGGGTTCCGTGAAAACATTGTGCCGGACAACCCACTCATTTAAGTGTACAAAATATATGTCAGCATTACTGTTGTAGAAAAATATGGGGGTTCCACGAAAGTTCAAGCTCCTGAAAAGGTTCCGCGAGTAAAAGAAGTTGGGAAACACTGCACTAATAGATAGTGCTAAACTTTTAATAATAAGTTAAGGAAGCAATAAAAACTTGTTTGGACATATCTTGTTGTTGCACCATAACACAAATTTGCTTGGACATGTCTTGTTGTTGCATCATAATTAAATATTGTTTGGACATATCAAGTTGTTGCACAACAAATATGTTTTGGACATAATAATACTATTTCGTTGTTACACCATACCTAATAATATTATTGTATACCAAATAAATTTCAGATTATTTTTATAAAATATACAGTTTTGACTTTTGATCACCATTTAAAAATAATACATAAAGACAGTAAAAATACATCAGGAAGTGAGGTAATAATAATTATTCAAAATTGAAATTCACTTATGTATTAGCTGATCAATAACATAAACATAAAAAAACAATAACAACTTTAGTATAAATCTTTTATAATAAGTAACTACAAGTATATTGAGATTTATTCAATTTAAATTGACTCTTATTAGTTAATTAATAACAATAATAAATTAGAAAGTTAGTGACTAGTAACTTTACCACCTACTGTTGTATAAAATTTTAATAATAACTACAGTCCAGAATGAATAAAATTATTGAGTAATGAGTATATTTTTAACGAATAAACAAATAATGTCATTGATTTTCATTGTCAAAGCAACAATTTATTGATAAACATGTTTTATTACAGTGCTACCAGTATTTTGGAGCAACAACCAAACTTGTCCGGACATATCTTGTTGTTGCCCCAAAAACAACAAGACATATCCATACGGACATGTTTCATTGTTACACCAATTGATGCGGATTTTTTTTTTTATATCTTATGATGAGAAAAAGTAAATTTGGCCAAAACATGGACATGTCTCGTTGTTGCCCCAAAGTCTTCATTTATTCTGACCACAAGTTAAATTAATATATATATATATATGAATTTATATTTTTTGAATAATTTAAATATAATAAATCCTTAATTTATCCTGAAATAATAATATTTTATTTCAATTAATTACAAACTACAAATTTAGAATGTAAATTTGTAAGACACTAGGTACTATTTTAAAAAGGAAGTGAACAAATAAAAATAGTATTCAATTATTTAATTTAAAGAAAAAAAAGAGTCCAATAACAATAAAACAGAGAATTAGGAAATAATTTTTCCAGAGAAAAAGATTTACTATTGAAGACATTTTCTTCTAAAGCCTATAATCTTGTTTCCAGTGTATCTTAAAGCAATTATTTTCATAAAATTTTGTTTGAATGAAAATACAAAGCTAGATAAAGGTTTCAGGTAAATATACAGAACAGGTAGTGAATACTAAATTAAAAACTCAAAACCAGTTTCAATATCTATTTTTTGACATTAAAAACAAACAGTTTTTTAAATAATACAAATTATAAAACTTCATGAAATGGAAACAATTTTCAATTTAAAACTCATATTAAAACAGTATATTATAATCAAATTTATAACATTTAAATAGGCGTACATTTCAGTTTACTTTTAAATAAATGAAATGATATCACATTAAATACCAAGTGAGTATAATATTAATAATCATGAAAGACCTATAGGTTTTACAAAGATCTTATTGTCTCATTTTTGTCTGGAAGTACTTACTTAACAATACATTTTTTTTTCAATGTTACCATATGCCCTTATATAGATTATAAATTTCATCAAATTGGTACTTTTTAAAGGTAATTGTTCTGCATTCCAAATAGTTTTTAAGCACATAAAGAAAATTTACAGTTAACTGTTCCATAGATGAAATTTAATTTTATTATTTTGCCAGAACTCCAGAAGGGATTTTGTTAAAAAATTTAAACTTTTGTTAACTATTAACAATACCTTTTTACAATTATTATTAAGAGTTTAATAAAATAATTGACCAATTTAAAACTGAATATAGAAATTAGAAAATATCTCATTTTTTTTAAAGTTTTACCAGATAATTTTTTTAATTCTTGTTACCTGAAAGATTAATATAACTGTTGTTTTAAATACTTAATAAATTTACTGAAAAAAATTACAAAAATTGTTCGGTCAGATATTTTTTATATGTATTTATTTATAGTTTTAAACAAATAAAACTGTTAGTATATCAAATTCCTACATTATTTTATTATAAAAATTGGGTTTTCCAATCTTTACAAAATTTGAGCCTTGGATGGGAAAAATTTGTTTTTAATTTTTAATTAAAATAAAATGTCAACTGGAATACAAATTTAGTTAAAAATATTATCAGAATTTAAGATGAACTGCATACCATTTTGTAAGTCATCATTAGACAATTCACCAGAAGACTATCTGTGTGTTATTTTTGTTTTCTAATTTACCAATTTTAAAAATAGAAAAAATAATGTAAAAAATGTAAAAATTATACTTGTTTTCAAAACAATATATTGCAAGAGGAAATATGATTATAGTATACAATACAAACTAAATAATATTTCAACATTAGAATAAAGTGTTAAATATTTAGATTTTGAAAAAAAGACTAATATTTTTTATAGATATGTAATATTAATCAATTAACAAATTTCTATCTATTTATCAATTTATCATTATTAATCACTATGATAAGATGTTAAAATAGAATAGATACAAATTAGTAATTATTTAATAACCACTCACTTTTGTAATGCATCATATTTAGACTTGAATGAAATACGTTCACGGTCCATTTCTTTTAGGAAATAATTTATTTTGTTATTGATATCAGCTCGTTCACGTTCAACAAATTCAATTTTTTCTTTCAAATTTTCAGAAGCCTCTTCTAAATCAATTTTTTGTTGTAGTGTATTCTCTAATCCATTAATTAATTTTCTAAAATTATTATAAAACAAATATGTTTAATATTGAATAATTGTAATAAATACGCAAAGAAACATTTAATTCTATAAAACATATTGTGAAATATAATTCAGAGGAATTTAAGAATATACAAGTATAATTCAATTTGAGATTTACAAATGTAACTGATACTTACAATAGCTTTTCATTTTTCTCTGTTATATCTGTTAATAAACGTAACCGTTTTTCCTGTGCAGTTAATTCTTGTTCTAAAAGTACAAGCGTTTGTTTTTTTAAACTGACTTGAGCCATCATTGCAGACTTTTTCTCTGTGGTTTGACTTTTTACTCTCTTAAGTTGTTCATGATCAGCTTTTAATAAATCTGGTGCTTCCACAATTTGTGCTCTGTGATCATTAATATCTCTTATGACCTAAAATAGTAAACAAATAAATAAACATAATTATGACAAATATTTTTTAAAGAATAAAATAAATTGATCAATTCACTTTATATGAACTAATCATTCAATTATTTCTTCATCAAAAAATATAAATAAATTGAAAATCTTAAAATAATAATAATTACTTTCTCTTTAAGTTCATTAAACTTGAAACATTTTTTCTCAATTTCATCTTGTTCTTGTTTAACTTTGTTCAGTTCGTTTAATACTTCATCTCTATGTTTTTGAATATTCATCAATTCAGACTTGCCCGATTTTACATCATCAGTTACCTGTTGAAAAAAAAAACTATTATTACAAAAAATCATGAATTAAAAGTTAATAGTGAATGCATACTATTTTTATTTCAGCTTCACGTTGCTTCCGGTCTAATGATTTTTGATTGATGGTATTCACGATGATATCCTTTTCCTTTTTCAATTTATCAATTGTATCTTTCATATTTCTGACAGCTTTCATTTTGGCATCAGCTTCATGAATTTTTTCATCACTATACTTAATAAAGTTTATCATTGTTTGAAACAAACGATATGTTCTTTTGGGACCTAACACATACATACATATTAAACATTATTTATTTTTTTAATTGGATAAAAAACTCAAAATGTCAATACTATTTAAATATTAACGTAATGATCGACTATATTAATAATCCTTTTTTTTTATGGATTACAAAAAGCAATATATTTACCTAGGTTTATATTATAAGGAAATGGTTAGTTATATTTGTATGTAGAAAAAACTACAAAGTGAGTTTAGACATTTTTTTTTTCCAAATCATCACTATTAATTTATTATTACATTATTTTTTTAAATAACATAGTTTGATAAAAACTTGTATTAAATCAATAAAAGTTGCAACTATAGCTCTACATTATTTAAATACACTTAATTATTGTGAATAACATTATTAAATATTTTTGAGCATAATATGTTAGATATAAATATGCAATCACAAAAAAAAAAACTAATAATAGTAAGCAACTTAAAATGGCTGTGCATATTATAACAATAAAATGCAATAAAATAATTTACTTTAATATCTAAATCGTAGGTGTAAGTGTTATATATACTGACCGAGATACGGAAATAAAATATAATTACAGGAAGAATTATGTTTGAGAAACAATCTCAGAAAAAAAATTAAGAATGGTGAGTATAATTATAAATATAATCTAATTGAAAAGTTTATAATTACATTTTCAAATGTATATTCAAACAAATTAATTTGAATGAACTGAAATCAATTAAAATAAAATGTAGGTAATATTAAAATGGAAATTAATATTTTGAAATTATATTAAATCACCATAAATGTATTTAGTAAATAAAACAATGATTCTGAGGACCACTTAAATTCTATTACCTATCTTTAAAAAATCTATGAATTTTTTAAATTCTTATCATAATTCATAAATCAATATGCTTTTAAGAATATCTGTGTCTGAATTGAACACTCTTTACTTTAATATGCTACCTACTATAATTTAATTGCCAGTTAAAATATTAAAATTAATTTATAACAATTCATTTTTTGTTTCCTTCAAATTTAATAATAATATATTACATACCTCTCCAATTTTCTTAAAATGGTATAAAAGAGATCTTAAAAATATCTACAATAAATCATTGAATAATCTTAACTATCTTCAAGCAATATAAAAAAATAATTTCAGTATTTATAAAAGAAGTACAAGAAAAAAAATAATGTTTTCAATAAATGATAGCAAATCAAATTATTTGCTAAATTATTCATAATAAATCCTTTTATGGTCATTGTTTATCATATTATTCTAAATTTATTCTCATATAGCCTCAGCGTATCAAATCTACATTTAACATAAAATTCACCTGTTAAATTAAAAATCATTGTATCTGTTACTATATTTCAGAAACTATTTGTTTTATACTTATATTTCAAATTAATTATTATTTTTAATTCAAATTGAAAAAACTTCTTCTTCTTCTTCTATATATAGTTTTTACTAAAGCTTTAATGAAAAAAAAAAATAATAATAATAAATAAATAAATAAAAATATCTATTCAAAGCATTCATATCATTTCTATGCACATCCCACTATTTACTACAGCTCTATTGAAGTAAGCGTCACAAATTCAACAAAATCATCATCATCTTACTTGGATCACAAATATCGTTCAGACCGAAATCGTCTACTCCTAATTTCGAGTAAATGTATCTCAAAGCGGTACACATGTTCATGATGGGTACGATTTCACTAGACATTTCATTGTACGTGAGACTTTGGTGCACTTGAATCTGCGAACAAACGACGAAAATTATAATAAAAAAAAAAAAAAAACAGAAACTCGACGAGCGCGGTATGCAAAAACGCGATTTCCACCGGGAGACAAATAATTATTCGTTGGCCGACGATAATATTATTATTATTATTATTATTATTATTATTATTGTTATTGTTATTATTAACAACTATACGATCGGGGTACCTCGGTCAAGTTGTTGACGTCGCAGAAAAACTCGCTCAGCACGTCCGTGTAAAAGTCGGTGACGAACGATTGCGACGGCTCTTGTAGATCTTTCACGGACGCCTTGAACTGCGGCATGTACTGTTCCAGTTCCGCGATCAGATTGTTGTACTCGGAAAACATCGAAGCTTTCGCGCCGGGCTTGACCGTGGCGATGGTGGAGTTCCGCCAGGCCGACATGATAACGGCGGACGTCGGAGGAGAACGATTTGGGCGAATGGAGAAAAGCGTTAAGAAACGCCGAGCACGGTAAAGTGTAAACAACAAACGCGACGTCGTCCTTTGCCGTCGGAACGAAAATTTGAATCGTGATAGTCGTTTATCGTTACGAGAGTTGATAGCGAACGCCGCGGTACTCTATGGACGACCGTTACGGATTTCCAGTGCTGCCACGGAACAATACGTCGAATACCGTGACGAGCGGTGCGTACGGTGCCGTACGCGTCGTGTTTACGTCTGTCCGTGTTGATGACTGATAATAATAAAAATAATAATAATAATAACAATAATATCACGAATCATTATCATTAATCGGTGATATTTAATACTTTTTTTTTTTTGAGACAATCGTTTCTTTCAGATACCTATTATATTTTATTCAACACAACGACTTTCTGCAAAGAAGATACGATAATATTGTTTCTCTAAATATTTTGCTCTTATCGTGACGTCACGTCGTTTACGGGGATATTTCCTCTTCTGTCACCAGTCTTTGTACCGAATAAATAGGTATCTATAACGTATCTAGTATGTACCCGTTTTGCCGTGTTCCCGAGCATAAATGTCAGACGCGACTATAAAAAAAGGTTTTATAGATACGTGCCGATTGCTCGCTCTTCTGGATTCGAAGCACGCAAAGAAAATAAAATTTACCAGTCGATCTTTGGAGGACAGCGAGCGAAAATTACATTAGTTCTTTAAATTTAATTTTACCCCAACAAATAAATGAATGAGAATATTTTACATGAAAATTTGATTTTCAATAATTATATTGATAAATAAATATGCTTTGAAACATTACAGCCGTCAATAGTAGAATTATTCATTTATATTTTCATTACAATTGTTTATATTTTATACAAACATTTAGACGGTAGGTGTACATAAAAAGTATTGCCGTGATCCGGATGGATATCCATCTGTAATCGGTTACCTACTTAAAACTGTCAATGTTACGTATTTCAGTTATCTATTCATGTTTTGTAAATAGTGATTTGTAATCAGTTCGATACATGATTTTAAAGTGGCCTTCCCTGCCGACGGGATGCGTGATAGTCAAAAACATGAATATTATTCAAAATCGAATTCTTTTAATAAATTGAAATGAATTAGGTATTGGTAATACTTACCTCTACCTTTTCGTATTATAGTTTTTATTTTTTTATAGTAAAATTAAATTTAAAAACCAATATAATTTTTGCTCACTTTGTCAACTGATAAAGTACCTACCTACATGTTTTCACATCATGAAATTTATTATTTCCGATCAATATTATATCTGCATATCAATAATCTTGCTAGATTTTTAAGCTTAACATTTTCTTATTTGAATTAACAATCATATATTATGTGTGTGTGTGTGTGTGTGTGTGTGTGTGTGTGTGTGTGTGTGTGTGTGTGTGTGTGCAGTGGCGGCTTGAAGGGGGTATATTTGAATCACGTGATTCACAGAAATTTTAATGGGTGGGTGGGTGTGTGTCCTATGGCTGGAAAAGGTAATTAGTAGAATTTTTAAAGATGGGTAATTAAATTAGAAATATTGTAATGTTCATCTGTATATAATATTATGTACACTCGGCGTAACGCGTAAATTACACGGCATTAAACGTAAAGTAGGCCAGTAGCATCAGCTATTGTTCTGTGGTAGCATACAAGTTACAACCTTAGCAAGGTTGAAGGTATAGAATAATAGAATTGAATGTAAATATTAATACATTTATTAATTCGAAGAAATTATCGATGAAACTGATGAAAGATTACGTTTTGACCAGGCACGGCTCCAGGGGAGGGCTAGGTGGGGCTCTAGCCCCCCCAAAAAACAGTTCAGCCCCTCCATCAGCCCCCCCACTGAAAAATATGTACGATGTAACAAAAAGTCACATTAAATTATTTTTAAAAGAGCTACATAATAGAAATTATGAAGTATACTTTTTAAATATTTATATAGTTTATATAAATACTTTCATATAACCGAAATTTTGTGTTTTAAGTTTTTGACGTTATAAAATTTTAAAATACTGAGATGATATTATTATTATTCATACTTTATACTTATTACTTAACAGTTTAATGTTTATACGGGCGTGCGTTATCGCGTCCGTATCAATGTATCAACGCCTAACATAGTCTATTTTTAAATAGGTATCAAATGTTAATAATATTATATTATTACATTTAGACACTCCTTGGATTGTATATTTGTTTAATATTATGTTACTGATAATTATTGTATTTTATTTTTAAACCATTTGGGACATTTCATTAGAATATTACATGACGTCATTTTTGTTTTATTTATTATGTTTATCCGTATACACTATAGTACTATACACCACACCGCCAAGTGCCAACGTGTTACGTGGTTAATAAGACGTTAGTATATTTGAGTGTCGTGTACGTGTATGTTTATTCGTCGTGAGCGTTATTTGGTTTTTGTTTGATTTGTTTTTCTAATATAGTAATGTCTAATATGAGTAAAGACAATAGTAATAGTAAAATAAGAAAAATCGATTCATTTTTTGGACCAAGTTCACATGCAGTAAAGGCTGTGACAGAAACAGTAAACAAAAAATTGAAAATTGAAAATGAAACAGAAAATGAAGAATGGGAAGTAAAAAGCAATTATGACAGTAGTATTGATACTGATAATTCATCAGATTCAGATGATTATCAACAGTTAAACGATCTACAAGAAACAAAAAACCTTGATCCAGAACACTTACATCAAAAACAGGTAATTGAAATTCAAACGGAAATTATATCTAAAATAGGACCTAGTGATATAACACATATAGTTAGTGATCAGCCCACACAACCAATTTTAAAAAATTATCCACAATCTAAATTTGGAAAAGAATGGAGACAATTCCGCCCCGAATGGTTTAAATCATATCCTTGGCTTGAATACAGTATATTAGATAATGCTTGTTATTGTTTTCCTTGTAGATTTTTTTCTTCTAACTCTGATAATTCACCGTTTTACAAAATTGGATTCAAAAATTGGAAAAAAGCTCTGGATAAAAATGCAGGAATAAAAGGCCATAATAAATCTTGTATACATAAAACTTGCATGATGAAGTGGGAAGGGTATAAAAATTCCAAAAAAACAAAATCAATTTTATCAACATTAAATGAGGCAAATATATTTTTAGTTAAAGAAAATCGGTACTACATATCAGTTATAGCGGAAATATTATTGTTCACGGCCTGTCAAAATATTGCGCAACGAGGTGACAATGAAGGGTCAGAAAGCCTCAACAGAGGAAATTTTTTAGAACTTCTAGAACTTTGTGCTAGGAGAGACACAAGATTTAAAGCTAAAATAGATATATTACCAAAAAATGCGAAATACACTCATCATACTATTCAAAATGATTTATTTTATATAATGAGTAAATTAGTTTTAGAAAATATTGCAAAAGAAGTTAAAGAAGCCAAATATTTTGCTATTCTTGCAGATGAGACAAAAGACATAAGCAAAACTGAGCAGTTATCTATTATGGTTCGTTACTACCACAATAACTCAATGAATGAAAGATTTTTAGGGTATGTTCCTTGTAATGAATTAAATGCGAAGGCTCTTTTTAATTACATAAATAAAACACTATCAGACTGTGGAATAGATATTAAAAACTGTATAGCTCAAACATATGACGGTGCATCTGTAATGAGTGGTAAACAAAACGGGGTTAGGTCAATTTTTCAACAACACGTTCCTCAAGCACTTTACACACACTGTTTTAATCATAGATTAAATTTAGTTATAGTTGATGTATGTAAAAATATACCTGAAATAGATAAATTTATTACTCTACTTCAACAATTGTACAACTTTGTTAGTAGGTCAACTGTTCATACTAAATTCTTAGAACTTCAAAATAAATATTTACCAAAAAAAGAAAATATGGAATTAAAAAGGATTTGTGAAACTAGATGGATATGTCAAATTTCTGCTTGTATCGCTGTAAAAAAAACATTTTCAGTGATATTACTTTTATTACATCAAATAAGCCTAGAAACCAAAAGTGAAAAAGAAATAGAAGCTAAATCACTATTATTTCACATTAATTTTGAATTTATATTTTGTCTCTATTTATTTTGTGATACACTTAGTGAGATAAAAATTGTGTCAGATTATTTACAAAAGCCAGATTCAGATTTGGGTTCTAGCTGTCTACTAGTAGAATCATTAATTAATTATCTTATGGAATTTAGAAATACATCAAACAAATTTGAAGATCTTTTGAAAGAAGTTGAATTATGTGCACGAAAAAATAATATTCCACTCCCTAGTGAAACAATTAAAGAAACAAGATTCCGCAAACTTCCTAAACAGTTTTCATCATATCTAACTGAAGTAGTGACTTCTGAAAGTAAAAAAATTAGTAATAATAACGATATAAAGACAATGATTTTTTTTCCAGTCCTTGATAGAATGGTTAGTGAACTCAATAGAAGATTTTCAGACAATAATTCGATTTTGACAGGTATCAGTTCCCTCAACCCAAAATGTGACTCATTTTTAAATTTTTCAAATATTAAACCTTTAGCTGAACACTATAAGTTAGATATAGAAAGCTTAGAATCAGAATTAAAACTAGTTACAAAAGTTATCAAACGACATGAAGTTGAAAACAATATTCAGATAAAAACAATACTTGATTTAATGCAGTTACTTGAAAAATATAAATTAGCTTTTTCTGAAATGTATATACTTTGTATTATTTCCATTATCATTCCACCATCTAGTGCTGGAGTTGAAAGAACTTTCTCCAGTTTAAGACAAATTAAAAATTACATGAGAAACAAAATGACTAACAAGAGGCTCACAAATATAGCAATTTTATCTATAGAGAAAAAAATTGCCAAGAATTTAGATTTAGAAGTTGTTGTTGATAAATTTGCAGCTATACACAAAAACCGAAGAATATTATTAATTTGAATATTAATGTTTGTTGTATACAAGTAAAAATATGTTCAGTTTACTTATTATTTTCAAAATGTTTAAATAAAATAATAATATTGTACACATTTCTAATTATAAATTTTGTTTAAATGTATACTTAATAATTTAATATAAAAAGGATTTCTTAAAAGTATCTATATTTTAATGTACTTATAAACTATTATAACCTCTAACATTCAACAAAAAATATGAATTACCTAACTTTAATGTGTACACTAAAAACAAATTATTTAAAAATGTATTTGATTGCAAATTTAAAATCTATTAATTAAATATTAGGTAAATAGATAATCACCAATTTTCATTATAAAATATATTATTCCTGCTGGTATTGGTGCAATACTGTCAACTATTTTTTATATGGTACATTAGCAGGTATAGTGTGGAATATCAATATTTAGTTTATTTAATATATTTGTCACTACTAAATAAATTCATGAACTAATTAAATTTATTTTAAATTATAACAATTGAATAATTGATAAAGTTTGAAGGAATAACAATTGTGGCTTTTTATAAATTAACCTAATAGTATTGCCTAATGAGAAAAATTATAATTATTTACTACAATTTTAATCAAATATGTTTTTTCATTTGTAAAATTATTATTTAATTTATTTATTGAGTACTAATTATTGGATCAAAATAAAGAAACAAAGGTAGGTATCCCATATTATACAATTTGAGTCAAACCAATTTATCTGTTCATTACTAAATGTAAATAGGTACCTACAATTATTTTAATTTATATTTATGAAATATAGGTAAAAGAAGTACCTATAACCATTCGGCATTCAGTAACTGTCTAAGATGCGTAGTATTAAAGTAAAATTATATTTGTGGATCATTATTTATCATCATTATGTAGTTGTTAAACATTTTTAACTGTTCAAAATTGCATACCTTCATATTATTTAATTAGAGCTTAGAATATAAAAACTTGTGTACTACATAACTAATAGTTATATTAGGTTGTATGATACGGTATTATTTATATTTTATTTAAATAATCTGAGTATTTTCTGAAAAAACCTTAGCCCGTGTAAAAAAAACGTTTGACCCACTCTGCCCCCCCTGAAAAAAAATTCTAGTGCCGTGCTTGGTTTTGACTAACTTTTTCATGAGAATAATGGTTGTAATAATGTATTCAATTCACTCAATATTCAATATTAGCGTTGCATGTACCTAAACTAACTTTTTTTATACTTATACATTAATTATGATAATTTTTTTTTACAATATTGAACATAAAATATTTTTCAATGCACGCTCGAGAAAAATAAAGGTGATTTTTGGCACGTAGTGTTCAAAAGTTTTGCCACCCCTGGTTTAGGGCCTAGGGGTAATACAGGGCTTCCATGTTTTATTGTGTATACCAGTTAAATACCACTGAAAACTTATGAATTCACTATTTGGAGAAAAGTGAAATTTTTTTAGGGTGGGTGGTGTAAAAATATTAGATGTGAGTCAAGAAAAAAAAAGTTCAAGCCGCCACTGTGTGTGTGTGTGTGTGTGTGTGTGTGTTTGTATGTTTAACATATATTCTTCATCATTAGAATTTAAAGTTAACTACCATTAATGAATCCGTTATAGGTACTGTAATTAATTGATAAATTTTACTTAAATTAAAAAATCATTAATTAGGTACCTATTTATGTTTACAGTTCTAGAGATCTGGTTTTAAGTTATTTATTTGGTATACCTATGATTTCATTTATTTATATTTTTTTTTAAATAGTTTCAATTCTTATTAATGTTTTTTTTAAAGTTGTATTTACTTATTAATATTTGATAAATCAGCATTTTTTTTTTTTTTTTTTTTTTTTTTTTTTTATTAAAAATATATTACAATCTGTTTACATATAAAACAATAAGTAACAAAGATGAGTGATTTAAACTTTAACCTCCTAGGGGTCGCGCCTATGATAATCTCGTTGGCAGTCGCGACGCGGTGTAAACACCGCTATTTTGTTTTTTTATTTTTAATGTAGATTTTTAGTACTATTATTATATATTTTGGATAATACATGTTAGGAATAATTTAAAATGTCATTTATTTATAATTAAATAAATCAAATAACTTTATTTTAACATTATGTTATACACATTAAAAATATTAAAATTCTATTAAAAAAATGTATTTTAAATTGTTATTATAGTATATTATTATGTAAAATATATTCATTTATTTAAAAAAAAAATTGTTTAATGAAAAATGTATTTTTAAATTCAGTAACTATACTTCCTCATCTTCGATTTCGTTGTAGTCATTATCACACGCATTGCATTTTACTTGCCGTACACTGTGGTGCTTAAAGACATGTTTTTTGCAATCATTACATGTTACACCAGTCTTATTGTTTTTATGTGGTCCACAAATATAGCAAATCGGTCTGACTTTCGGAGGTGCAATTTCAGAAATTGAATTATCTCTGTACTTAGAGAGAAAAATATCTATGTCTTTTGGTAAACTTCTTATTTCGGACCGTTTTTTCAAGTTTTTCTCCGTCAATTCCATTGATAATTAAAAAAGATATTGTCTCCTGGAGTACATATTTTCTGGGTTATTTGCATGAAACATTTTTAAGGAATTTATTCCAGCTATGTCAAGTTCTCGAAAAAAAATTACAACTGGCCACCTTTTAGTTTTAATTTTTACGGTGTATACGCCGCACTTACTTCCAATAACGTTCACTAATACTTTGTGACTGTGTACTGGTGACTTAACATGTACAGATAAAATGCATGACTATTGCAATGTGTTTATAAATACATTGTGAAGGAATAGCAAGGGGTCATATTTATAATATCGATAACTATAATTAAATATAACGGTTTTTTGCAAAGGCGCGGTGTAAACGCGACTGCTAGCAGGTTAAAGAAGACATGTCACACATGAAGAGGAGACTGTCCAGTGACAGAATCTCAGAAATAAATAAATTAATACTAAATCAACAATTAAAATCTGATTATATGTGCTTAACACACCGTTTATATCTATTATTTATTATTTTGCTTAGTACCTAATTTTAATAATACAAATCGGTGATATTATAGTAGTTACCTACCTCATAACTAGTTGAAAAATTGTTGTGTATCATAACATCAGTTAATTAATTTAATGTAGAAAAAATAATGTTATTATTATTTTTTTTTTTTAATATGACTAAATATTTTTCTAAAACATCATTTCAGAAATAACGATAAAATATAAGTATACTTACCGTTAAGATTTACCAATAACTTAGATATTATTTTAGATTGATTAATTCGTGGAAATATTGCCTGATAAAATGTACATCTCTGTTTGTGGTTTTTGATGATTTTGAGAACATGTATAACATTATGCACTGTGCCTTTGATCGTGAGCTTATTTAAAGACGGCCATATTGAAAATATTTTGAGTATAGACAGGTCTATGGTAAGTACCTTGTTGGTCGGTTCTATCGCTGTGTAGCATACTAGCATATGTAAGTATAGTATTTGCAGACTAGAAGTCAGTGTAATAAGTAAAGAGCGGATCTTTAGGTTTTTACATTTTTTTATTGATTTTATGCAACTTTACGAGGGTGAAAAATGTGGACGATTTATCTACCACAGAGTTTGTTCAAAAAAATTAATTTTTCATATTAAAGCATATTTAGAATATATTCAATTATTGTTCATAAAAAGTATATTTTATTAACTTCTCGAAATGTGATTTTTTCCAGTAATAATTTTTTCCAGGAAAAAAATAATTTGATTAAAGAGTGATAAAAATTCAAAATCATTCAATTATCTACTTGTTTTTAATTGAATTGGTTATGTTCCTAAGGAATGGTGCAAAGTTATCTATTATTTTTCTAACCTATTATGTATTTTTAAATATGTTTAATTACATTTATATAGCTATGTATCAACTGATTTATATTTTTTATTATTCAATAATTTACCTGTTACCAAAGGAATAGTGCAAAGTTATTTATTATTTTTTCTAAACTATTGTGTATTTTTAAATATATTTTATCACATTTATGCAGCTATGTTTCACCTAATTAACTTTTTTTGTAACTCAATAATTTACCTGTCATCAAAGGATTAGAGCAAATTATCTATTATTTATTATTAAACTCTTATGTTTTTTTAATTATACTTTATTATATTTATTTAGCTATGTACAACTGATTTGCATTTTGAATTTAAAAAAATTGTTGAAAAAAAATCATATTTGCATATTTACAAATCTAAGGAATATTTAGAGAATATTTTAAGGTTTTTTTTAAGCATATTAGCATCATATTTTAAGGATTTAAGAACCTAAAAATCCGCTCTTTATTAATAAGTAATAACTAATGAGTATGGTAAACTACATGGTTGTATGTCTATAATGCGCTTTGACATTGATCTATGGCTCTCCAATACATTAGAAGAAAAAAGCATTAAGTCATGTTTAGGCTTATTAATACAGTTCGACTTCATACTTGCACAAGTTCTACACTATAATAGTATATTATAGTATATTTTGTAGTCTGTAAACTAAGCCTATATAGTACACTTTTCTAAGTAATTTATTTAATTCACTTAAAACTTATATTTTTCAAAATATGAAGTATCTATCCGTCAGATAGGTGTGCAGAGTGGCTTGCATTATCTGTTGTTGCAACTTCCCTTTATCTTAGATTTACCCAACTACTGCGAATGTTAGTATTTACTGTTTAATGTTGATGTCCATTAGCATATTAGGTAGGTGGGTGCCCATTTAGTTGATTTTTTATAAAACCGATTGACCTATCGAATATATTTCTACTGTAAATAGAAAAAGTAAAATCGAAATTGTTTTCATATCAATTTAGATTTATATTGCTTTATTTATATCATCATAATTAGTAATAATAATACATTTTTATTTTTCATCATTATTGTTTTCATAGAAAAATTGTCGAGCTTAAACTAATGTTTAGTGTAAACGGTCGTATAGGTAAAGAATAATTTAATTGATTGGTAGGTAGGCAGTGGCGGATATATCCTAGTTCTGAGGGGGGGGGGGGTGAATTTCAAATCCACAGAGGTAATGAGTTTCAACCCCTCCTATTATTTTATTTGGAAATATATAACTATAATCGGTACAAAAATATAAATAACAACACTTTTTTTTTCAATATAAATATTTATTTAAAATGTAAAAAAAAATATTTACAATATAAAATTTCTATTCCGGTTTTTCATTTTTGCAAACATGTCAATCACATTCTCAATGTTAATGTCAATGTCTCTATGCACATGCAACATAGCCAAACTACTAAGACGTTCATTTCCCATTTGAGAGCATTACCATGTTTTCAGTCTAAATAAGTAAATCAAAATGCGCAAGAAAAAGTAATAATCGCAAGTGAAGTCACCAAACTTTTTAACTGCTCTGTTTTATGAGGACCACCCATTGTAGTGGTTAAAAAAGTACACATATTTTACAAAATAACCCTTTTTCACTTTTTGAATACTCTAACCAGCTGAATTTCTGAAAATGATTCAATCGTAAATACCGTTTTTCTTCTTTTCCCTTTTTATTATGTAAAGAAAAGGGAAAAACAAAGTCATCTTATGGATTATTATTTCGTTCAAGTATTGTGAATTTTATAAAATCATTCAATATTATGCTTCCACTTACTATTTGGCCGATATCTGAATTTGAAGTTACAATTGCGTTTGATTCTTTACTCAACCTTACCGGTTGTTCCTTTTCAACATGTTTTGGTTGGTCTATTTCTAAGTTTTCGTCAGGACTTTTACTAGTTGATGTTATGCGAAAATGATTATTATTATCTGAAGTAAAAGAAGAAGAAATTTTACGCTTCGACATATTATATTTTAAAAAACACTACACGAATACAACTATTACACAAGATGCAAAAACTACAGTGCCATAACTAAATTAACTATGCGATACTATGCGTAAACAATAATATTATTATGATTTATGACTATCGGACACGGCTATAGATAGTACTATCTTTAATCGTGCTATCAAATACTCTTTGGCATAGACGTATAATAGAATTATAATATTTATAGTTCTATTAAACATCTATGCTCTATGGCACTTGTCCCGATATGTCATGGAGAAAAAAAATAATATTGTACACACAGATATATGAAAATACTTATTTTAATCATAGACCTTTTACTGAGTAAAAGGTCTATGATTTTAATACGTATTTTTATATATCTGTGATTGTACAAGTGAAAAATCAATCAGCAGATAACACCAGTATAAATATTTAAATATTTATAATCAATGGTTATAGGCTATAGCCAATATTGTAATAATGTATAGTGGTGGCGAAAATCCCAAGGGGGGTCGGTCCACCAATTACCCCCCCCCTGATATCCACCAATGTAGGTAGGTACCAACAGCGTCAAGTCATTGAATTACGTGATGAATTCGTAAGTACGTAGGTGCTATACTTTGATAGATGTAGCTTATTTATTGTTTTGCTTTTTATGTGAACGTATACATATTTGGTATGTTCATAGTTTTTAAATTTACATAATTGTATATTGTTGCGTAGAATTTTGGGTACGACTTGTACCTACCTCTTGAGTTTTAAAATTATGTTAAATAATTGATTGCTTTAATGTCTAATTTAAGCCGCATAATCCATAATTCAAATTTTAACTGACTTTACTTTTAACAATAGGTATATTATTAGTAGGTTTCTCAGTGTTATATAATAGCAAATGTTATACCAAAAACGAACGCGAAATAAATCGTATTTAAAATCGAATAGGTTATCTTCGAATTTCCATTCGGAGATAGGAAAAATTTAGTTTCATCGTGTCATCGATTCAGACATTTCAACTTTTAAAAGTACTCACTACAAAATATATGGGATTCTACAATATATTTGTAGACTCGCTTTCATACGCAACAAACGTAATTTACATTTCAAACTTATTGGGATACGTGTTTTCCTTGTTAGGTTATTAACACTATACTGTATTTCCCGGTCTGGAAAACACGTTTCAGTAGGCATATGAATATAATATGATGTTCTTGACACACGCTGAGAATTTCAAAGGTTCCACTTTCATTGATTGGAAGTCTAACGTAGATTAGATGTACCTACTGGATTTTTGAAACTTGATACCTAATTAAGTTATTAATACGTTGACAGTCTCTGTATTGTGGTTATTTTCACGGAAATATTCAATTTGAGTTATCGTCTTAAATTTTTACAATAAAATTAAATACTTGAACTACAACAAATCTAAACCACAGTTTATTGTATTCATTTTCAAGAAATAGGCATATGTCTTACCTAAGTTTATTAATTGTCTAAAACAAAATATAAATGCTGATTTAGCTGTAATTGTTTGACGTTCGTTTTTCCAGATCCAAATTATGATCGAATTTCATTTGTCAAACTTTGTCCATACAAATATTTTTCTTTTGATTTCAATTGATCACTATGTTTTTTTTTTTGTTCACGGTTTAAATGCTCCTATTATTATATATAAGTGGATGTAAAATTAAGTGTTATTTATAAAAAAAATATATATATTCATATATTTAGAAAAATAATTAGGTTTTATGTGCAAAAATGTAAGTCGCTACCAAAAACTAGTGGATTTAATGTGGATCGACGACGTCACATTAATTTACGTACATTATCGTTACATTTCTTCACTTAATTAATTCAAAACTATTAATGCATTTTAAAGTCTGGAATGTCATGGTCATAGTTTTCGAGTGATACGATTTTCTCCGCAGGAGGTATTCAAAATTACAGTTTTTGACATCATAATATATTGACACTGTTTTTTCCTTAAGTAGTATACATATTATAGTGGTTAGGTATGTACGTATGTACGTCACATGCACTATTCTCGCAGTAGGCGATGTTGTATATAGTCGGTAGTTTTCCTTTGATAGTAAGAAAGTATACAAACATGTTTCGTATTTGTGGTGTATATACGTTACATCCGTAATCTATTTAATGTGCCTCTGTAGCCACCCATTCGATTTTAAGTTTTTCCGCGATTTCATGTCTGCAAATATATTAAATGTATATTACTAATAAACGTAACAGTATTTCATACTTTTCCGGTAAATTATTTTAATAATTTACTTATTGTAACATTCTACTATTATTTTTTTTTTTTTATCATCATTAGTTTGCTAGTGTACCAACACTTTAAGTTTTCGCTCTGTGTTTACGATTTATCATGCTTAATAATTTAATATAATATATGTATATGTTTACGACTTGGTGCCCATAATTATAATTTATATCAAATTAATATATTAATAAACATATTATAGATATACTATTATTATACGATTGAAACAATAACATTTGTATGTCTTACTAAACTTTTAAACATAAAAGAATCGAAGAATTCCCTTCATTTCAGTCAATTATTTTATATCATAAAAATAATGATTACATACAAAAACTAAAACAAAAATACACACACACATATATATATCTGTTAAAAATAAACAAATTATAAAATAAGTAGGTACTATAGAGCAGTGGTCTTCAACCTTTTTGGACTCGTGACCCACGTAAGCTTTGTAAAAAATCTAAAATTGCTTAATACTTTGCAGTAGTACTATTAAATCTGAATAAATAAAAATTACATTGTTGTAGTTAGAATTTTTAATTATTATCAATTGAAAATGTATAGAATTCATATGAAAATATAAAATAAAATGAAAAATATTTTTTAACCTTATGTACTTTTATAAATTTAATTTTTATTTAAAAAAGAAGACTTATCGCGACTCAATTTTAAAGCTTACGTGACTCAAAAATGGGTCGCGACCCACCAGTTGAAGACCACTGCTATAGAGTATAGAGTATAGATTAGTACTCAAATAATAATACATATAAACTATATTATATATTTACGATTTTGAAAATAGTTTTTAAGAAAATCGAAATACATTTTACTTAGTAAAAATTGTTGTCACTAAATATTTAATTCAAATTTTAACCACACATTTTATTTAAAGTCGAATCGTTTTGAATAAATTATAACTTTATAATTTATGAATGTTTAAATTAGAAATATTATGAACACGTAAAAATAACACTTAGGTATTTGAAAACTTACAAAAATATGTTCCGTTTATTATTATGAAGTTGTCACCTATAAAGTATCACATGCAGCATTTATAAGTAGTAATAAAATAACTAATGCAATGAAAATTGCAGATATTGATTTGGAATGGTTTTTAAGAAATGAAAACATCTGGCATGAATTTTAACTACTCGTGCAAAATTCAAATAATAAAATACTTACTGATATTGAAATACTGACTATTGAATGATTACATTCTTCATTTGCCGTTCATATTTTATCAGGTGATTAATCAACGTAAACTTAAAATTAAGGAAATTGAAATTTGTGTTGTGAATAATAATACCTTATTAGCGTTGGTTGATTTATGGATGTTATACGATATACTCATTCAAATTTAGGTTCATATTAGTGATTAAATATGAAATTCCGTTTGTGTAAATATAGAATAACTACTTAATTATTTTATAGTACCTATTGCGGATAATTTGAACTAAGTTGTATAGATAATTCAAAAAGAAATATAACTAAATATCCTGTAGAAAAATGAAATATTATATAAATAAGTTACAGTTGTTAAACATTTTTTTTACAGAATAACTATAGTAAATCTATAAAAAAAAATTCCGTACGTATTACTAGCATAATTTATACAAACGTAATGTTATAATTTTTTTCAAAACGTACCTATTATAATAATTTTAATATTGTACTTAATACGAATATACGAGAATCGCCAATAGTTATTTGTAACTAGTTACCATTGAATTTTATCGTCACCTAATACGTAATTATTATTCATTGTATAAAAGATTTTCAATCACAGTTTTGAGGTAGGTTAATTCAAAGTAGATTTTAAACAGGTAATCATTATAATACATATTGCATATTGTAATAAGTAGGTAGGCTCATAAGTATTATTCGTGTGAACTATATGAACAACAAAATATTTAAATACCTACTTTAATATATATTCTCGCTTTAAACTTAATCTAAAAATTAACACAGTGCCTTCTGTCGTATACGCTACGCAAAGGCTTGACATATAACAACACAAGACAAGGTGCTTGTTGGTCTTGTACACTCTAACCGTTAAACAAGCATGTAAAGAAAAACCTATTAATTGGCCCGGACGACTACCTTCTTAAGTGACAAAGAATACGATCTAGCACTGCTTAATAGGATAGTCGGAACAGGTTTTTTTTTAAAAGGCTTTCTTTCCCTTACAGCTCTAAAGTTATTTTACTCTCGAAACAACTGACAAAGAAAAAGATCTAGCACTGGATGTTTCGAGCGTGAGGTAACCTTTACCTAAACGATATTGTACTTCTCTCCTCAAACTGACAAAGAAAACGATCTAGCACTGGATTGAGGTTTGAAATACAGGCCGTAGCCATTTTCCTCCAAAAACGAGATACCGTTTTCCTCCACTGTCCATTTTCCTCCAAAAAAAAAAAATAATAATTTTTGACCATTTTCCTCCACTTTCCATTTTCCTCCAATAAATAAAACAATAAAAAGGGATTGATGATAACGCAACCAGATAATATGTAAAATATAAAATATAGTAAAAAGATAATGAATATAATAAAAAAGTATGCACGTCGATAAAAATGCATGAATCTATTAATAAAATAATAAATTAGTTAATAATATACTATGTGAAATAAAAGATATAAAATATAGTAAAATCACTGCAGTAAATAATATTTGATTTTTTTATAATTATAAGACATCTCGGCAACAAATGAATACCTGTTGGAAGAAAATAAAAATTAGATATAATATGAATAATTATTTCACTTTTTGTAATTAGGTACATACCTAGACATTTCTCCGTTTTGTAATTTAATAATAGAATCGTCGATTGCTCCACGACGCTTGTTTGCTCGGTAATCCTTTGATTTTTTTGGAACATGTATACTTCTTATTTCACAATAAATATTAGTTTGAGTTTGCTTAATGATATTAAGCCACATAAATATATTAGGCTTTTCTTTATAAAAGTTTTCTTTGAAATGAGAGTGGAAAGACTCGCATGCATTGGTTCTTGATAACGAAGAAGACGATTCTGCCCAAATAACTGGTGGAAATATAGAATTTTCCGAAATATACGTATCGGTTAAATAATCAGCGTACTGACTCACTCTTCGATCGTTTGGTATAATACTCATAAAGTCTTCAATAAAACATTTGGAAACGTCTTGTGGACTTAGAAATGTGAGTCCAAACGTGTTTCTTATTTAAGACCCAATTTCAGAATTTTTTTCTTTATAGTATTCAACTAAACCGAGATTTTGGATTTTCCGAAACCATGATTGTGTCAGGTGAAACCTACAGCCAACTAATTGTGTATCAGTCCATACTATAGAAACAGCATCATGAATAGCTTGCTCGAAATCAATAGTGATTGATTTTGGATTTATTGTCAATTTTAATTCAATACATTTAAGTAAAATATGGTTAAATGTATTAACATATGTATCAGTAGATTTATTAACTAGAAGACAAAACACAACTGGTATATAATGTCCGTTTTTAAAGCCATGTATTGTAAACATTTGGTTAAAATGTTTAGCACTGTATGTAAATGTACCATCGCAATAAATATTTTCAGATTCACATACAAATTTCAAGTTTTGGTAACAAGAAAATATTAACACATTTTTATTATCATCATTAACAAGTAAAAATTAAAAATTGTTCTTCGGAAGTAGTTTTAATATCCATATTGTTGATTGCTAAATGTACCTCTTCAATATTTTTCGGCAGGTTCGGCAGCAAAGATTGACGGGCTGCATAAATATTTTTCCTGATTTTATGAATATCGGTATCATCAAAATTTGAACAGTCGGCAGAACTTTGTCCTAATTCCTTAAGTATCACCTTTTTCGGTCGTGAGAATAAATCGTCAATTGCTTTTCGCTTACTATTTGTCGATTTACTTTTTTTGGTGATGGCAAATGATTATGTACATTTTTGTGTAATTCATTGGCTACTATTTCTTTATTTTTATTAGTGTATATAACTGCTTGACAAGTCGTTAAACAACATCGCCAACGTGGTAATTCAGATTTTGACTTATATGCTGAGAAATATTTGTAACTATCACGAATTACCAAAGGTTTTCCTCGCGAACTTTCAATAAACATCGCTTTTTCAGACATGTTAAAAATTAAAATTTGCTAAACTATAAAACACACTATAGGCACTATTCGGTGTACGGTAAGCTACTAAAAATATAGTCTTACTGATACGAGTATTTAGTATATGCGTGTGTCTGTCTATCTCAATGTGTATAATCATAATAATCAGTGACAATTTTATTTATGATACACAATATAATAATATAAGTATATACGTATATACCCGTATGTTGTATGTACGTATCTTTATTAGGCCTAATCAAAGTTACAATCGACTATTATAAACCGCGTGTGCTGTCAGACACTTGGATTAGCGTTTTTCCCTAGCCGACAAGAACGCGACTAGAATTTAATCAACAGATACGCGCAAAATGTGATCCTAGCCATACTCTATTTTTATAATAAAAACACTGACTAAAATATTGGAGGAAAATAGACATAATTTTAGTCAAAAATAATGTGGAGGAAAATGGAAACCAACCTTTTTTGTTTTTGGCGGAAAATGGACAGTGGAGGAAAACGGTATCTCGTTTTTGGAGGAAAATGGTCCCGCCCGAAATACAATATGTTTTAAATACCGTTTTTGTTAAATGTACCAACTTTCTCATATACTTTTCACAAGTACGTAAAATAGAAAAATGATTAAATATAAACACCTTTTATAATTACAATTAAAACCTTTTAATTAAAGACAAAAATATTATTAATACAAAAACAAAAGAATGGCCGATCACTTCACTCGTAAATCGGGCAGCGTTTCGTCCTTTACAACGTTGGCAGCAGAACGAACAATCATCACGTCTTGCGGGATCGTTTTATGCTGTTGCAATCTATCTGGTCATCATTTCCTGAAGGTGGTGTGTGTATGCGTATGTGTATGTGTGCGTTTGCTGACAATATATTAATTTTATGTTTATAATAATAATTAAATCAAATTAGGTGTTAGGTATCATTTATGGGATGATACAACACTTTCTTTTAAATTTATTGAATCCTAGGGTTTTATATCATTTTAAATGACTATTAACAAAATCAACAAAGAAAGATTGCAATTAAAACATTTATTAATTAATCTTTTGTAGATATCTACATGAAATATTTTTCAAAATACGTTTTCATTGGATTATGTTATTAAAATAAATACTTGTGTTATGACCGTTTAACATAAAAAAACAAGATAAATTTTGATGTACAATTTTTATATATTTATTTTTTATTAAAGTTTACGAACAAATACATCAATACAAGTTCAATTCCGGTACTTGATGTTGGTTATTTATATTATTCTCTTCGAACTACATAAAAGATGTTGCTACGTCATTATATACGTACACTGCATAATAACTATTAATAATCACTAATACATTGAAAATATTCGTTATTGAGTACCATAAAAATATCACAGCATAAGTTAATTTTATAAAAAGTGATGCGAAATTATGGTTTTATGACAACGATATTTAAATATGTATTTTGTCTTTGTAAAACAGTTATACCTATTATAAAATAAACAGCCACTACTCTAATTAAGGATCATAATATATAAATATATAAAATACATATATTTTTTCAATGATAAGTAGGTAAAAGTTATTTAAAAAAAAAAAAATTCTAATCAAAATAGGTCAACTTATAGACATCATATGTTTTCTTTTTATAATCATTTTTATAATCATCAATTTTGTTTTACATGTGTACTCGTTGCGTTTGAATTTTAGAGTGGAATCTACGCAAAAAGCATTTTATTTTATTTCTACGCAATGTTTCTGGTTAAGCTTTGAACATTCATTTTCTATTTCAATACGTGAAACGAAGTAAAAATAACAAGCTACCCGGAAACATTTTATCATGTAATTGAAAATGGTATCCCGATTTTGAACTGCAAAATGATACCAAATAATATTTTTGAATTTCCAGTAGGTATGTAGTATGTACATTGTACATAATCACTCGTATGTGTTAATATACGATTTCGGTTATGATTTTGAAAAGATTTTTGAAAGTTTTTTGACCTAGTAGGTGTATTTCAATTGAGTTTTTTTTTTTTTTTTTTTAATCAATAATTATTAATTTTAATCAGATGTCTCCACACTGAAATGATAGTGTTGTAGAAATAATCAATTGAATAAGTCGGGAAATTACCATAACTATAGGCCCTAGAATTTTAATTGTAATTCGTGTCATCTTCGGTCTTGTATGTGATGGTATGATACGATTGAAATGTATTAAATATAAATATGAAGAAATCATTGCGACCTAATCACAGATAATTTATAACTGTTAATTGTTTTTAAATACCCCCTCCTCAGACATACTATTATACACTATTTCTTTTCTGCATTATTAAAACCATATTTTCAGTACAAAAACTCTAAATATACACTTTAGTAACGGGAGGGGGGAACATAAGCTTCAACCAATCGATATTTTTAAGGCCATTATAAAAGACATACTACCGACATAAATAGTTGTTTTCTTCCTTCCTTTCTTTCGTAAAAAAATCCATAACGAAAGAATTTTCGAAGCGTTTAAGATTTAATACCTACCAAAATAACTATTTCGGTATCATACCGTAATACGCGGTTCACCGTTTTTCGCGTTTCACAGTGGCCGTTGTCCCGTAATTGCGTCCTACCTAAGGTCTTGCCTGTCTATGCGACGGCAGACGTAATTTAACTTATAGACCCATGGTCTATAATATAATGTGTACTAATAACTACTGAATAATTACAACGACGAGACGTGCGGACACCCTGTTGCGATTCATAAAGTGGTCGAGGAAAAGTTTCAGTTGCATTCAATAATTTATAAAAAGGCCATCTTGATTATCTAGATGTATTATTATTTATGATTTTTTCGTCCGACCGTGTTAGACATATTATTCCGTACGAAAAATATAACACAGACTATTAGTCATTTAAATTTGTTTTGTTTAATTATGACGAATACAGACTAATTTATAGTAACGGTGTACCGTCATTTTATTTCAAACGGTTTGATAATTAATGTTTTCATTAATTAATGTCTACACAGAAGTCTGCTCGCTCGAATTCTGACAACTTAATATTCTAGTATTTATAAAACGAATCTAGGGCTGGTACCTAATTGGTTCCCGAGCTCTAACCCCCACATGCCGAATTGGTTCCCGTTTGAAAAAGGTATTTTATTAAGGTAAGTTGAATTGGTTCCCGTTTAAAAAAGGTATTTTATTAAGTTGAGCCGAATTGGTTCCCGTTTAATTACGCACATTTTCCTTCTCAAATTTACAGGCTTAGGACTGTCAACTTAAAAGAAGGCTTGGTTAAAAATGTGCGTTAATGTGTGTTATAAAACAAAATGATATAATATATACAATTTTAAATCGTTGATTTGGAAGTCAACTATAGTGATCACTAGGTGTAGGTATAGAATACAAATAATAAAATATAACAAATACAATTATTTAAAACCGTTGATTTGCAAATTTAAAGCAAACTTTCTTTAAGTATTCAATTCGCGTAAGCTTCTTATTAGTGTACTCAGTCATACAATTTTCCAAGAATTTGTTATATTTTTCTTGTTTGCTAGTAAGTTTTCTAGTATTATTACTTCGAAATTTAATATAATTTAATGTCTGAATACTGTTTAAAGTCTCCATAAAATAAAATATATTAGGATGGGCAGATGTAAATTCTTTGTTTCTTAGCCGTGTATGTACATTTATATTTTATACTGTCTAATTTATATTTTGTACCAAATTAAAGATTACCTGTACACAAACGGGAACCAATTCGGCCTAACTTAATAAAATACCTTTTTTGCACGGGAACCAATTCGGCCAAACGGGAACCAATTCGGTTATTCCCGAATCTAGATGTTTTCGTGTACTAAGTTTTTTGTTCATCATGCCTAAACTTGACACACCTGTTAAACCTCCACCTAAAAACACTTCCAGCCGCTCCACTAAGCCCATCACTAATGAAGACCTTCTGGCTGCCTTAAATTCCGTAAAAACTGAACTTAAATCAGATCTGGCATTTGTCCGCACTCAAATGGCTGAGCTGCGTGCTGAAAATGCCAGCCTCCGCACTGAAATTGATGTTCTAAAAGAAAAATTGGCCAGCCTCGAGAATACAAGTAATTCGAATCAATCGCCGTCAGTTGTAAACCAAGTTCTTCAGGAGACCTTCGAACGTGATAAATGTTCTTTTAATTTAATTTTCTATGGTGTTTCTGAATCTACTTTATCGAATATTCCTCAACGTATTACTCATGATAGACAGACCTGCTGTAAAATTCTTGAGTCTCTAGGTGATGTTCTACCTATTAACACCAAACTAATACGCCTCGGTAAAATACGTGATGATAATTCTACTCGCCCCCTCAAAGTTATATTTGACAACAAAGATTCTGCATCTAATCTACTTCAACAATTTCTCTCTGCCAAGCGCGCTGGCTCATCCTTTATTGAAGGATTTCGTATAGTGAGTGACAAAACAGCCCTTCAACGCAAACTATTACGTTCGTGCCATGAGGAACTTGATCGTAGAACGAAAAATGGTGAAACTGGTCTTCGGATTTCATTCATTAATGGTATCCCAAAAGTCTGTTCTATTATCTCAAAAAACGGAGTCACTCGTCAACTTTTTCCAGCCAACCAACAATAGCTCCTATGCCCATTGGATACTATCAGAACTGCCGAGGCCTTCGATCTAAATTGTCTAATTTTAAATGTAATGTATCTGATTTTAATTTTATCTATATTGTTTTAACTGAAACATGGCTTACTGTAAATTTTTCCAATTATGAACTAGGTCTTACCAATTACAATATTTACAGATATGATAGGTGCCCTACCACCAGTTCATGTCTTAGAGGAGGTGGAGTTCTCATTGGCGTCCGTAAGGATATTCCATCCCGCTTAATTACTGTTACTGACATAAATGTGGAACATATTTTTACCTGCTTTTCTTTAGGTGGGTGTAATTTTGTTGTTGGTGGCGTGTATATCCCTCCTAAATCTCCTCATATTATCTATGATTCACATGTCAACTCTGTTGAGTATTTATTTAGGTTGTACCACAATCACACTTTTATAATCTGTGGTGACTACAACATTCCTGAAGTGTCTTGGGATAATGATGTTGATGGTCTAACTTACCATTTTTCTCAACCATCTAGTGCTTATTGCGTACCTGAATCATTTGCCACTAACAACTTCTTTCAAATAAACTCTATACCGAACTGCTCCAACAACTCCCTCGATCTAGTCTTTTGTAACGATAATTCACTAACCGTTGAAAAATCTCTTGAACCAGCCGTCCCAATTGACCCATATCACCCAGCTTTAACTATATCATCCCCTCCTTTCCTACCTCCACCAAATTGTAATTCTGACCACACTTTTTACAACTTTCGTAAAGCGAACTATGTAAGCCTTCGTTCATTTATATCGTCTTTTGATTGGTATTCTTCTTTTCTAAACTCCGGCACCGAATTGGCATTCGATATTTTCTTCGATGCTCTACACAAGTCTATTCTAAAGTTTGTACCTAACTGCAACTTCTATGAGTCAACATACCCGCGTTGGTTCACTAAAGAACTAAAACATTTATGTTACTTAAAGAAAAAAGCTCACTCCAAATACAAATTCACCTTACTTAATTCTGATTATAGGGCCTTTTCTATCCGTAGGGCTCAGTTTAAATTTGAATCAAAAAAATATTATCGTAATTACATAAAAAGTTTGGAAATATCGCTCAAATACAATCCCAAATCATTTTGGAGGTACGTTAAGAATAATAGATCCTCTAATAATATCCCCAACATAATGTATCTCGATAATCTGTCTTCTTTTAATGATCTAACGACAGCTAATTTATTCTCAAAGTATTTCTCGTCCGTTTATTCTGTTAAGAATGTTGACCCAGTCACTGATGACATGGGTATACCGACTTTTGACTTGCCCAATAAGGTTACTCTTTCTGTTAATGAGGTTTTTCGTCAATTGCTAGCTCTACGCAATGTCTGGTCTATTGGTCCTGATGACATATCGGGGCATTTCTTATATGAATTAAGGTCTATCATAGCATATCCCTTTTGGATACTATTTCAGCGATCACTTGATGAGGGTACTTTCCCATCTATGCTCAAATTTAGTTCTGTCACGCCTATTTTTAAGTCTGGTAATAAAGCTGTAGTTTCTAACTACAGACCTATTTCCATTCAATCCCATATTTCTAAAATGTTTGAGTCCCTTGTATTAAATGCTATTCAACCTTCCATTAACAATATCTTAATGGAAGAGCAACATGGCTTTCGCCCTGGGCGCTCAACTACAACCTGTAACTTAATATTCAGTAATTTTATTCACGAGGCCTTCCAAAATCGATCACAAGTGGACGTAATCTATACAGATTTTAATAAAGCGTTTGACACAATTAACCATAATTCCCTTGTTAACGTCATTAAACAATCTGGCATAGGCGAGCCCTTGTTATCATGGATTAAGTCCTATCTTAAAGACAGATACCAATGGGTAAAGGTTTTTGGAATTAGATCCAATATCTTCTTGGCTGCATCCGGTGTCCCGCAAGGTGGTCATCTTTCCCCTTTATTATTTTCACTATTTATTAACTCTATTCATCGTCAATTGCGTCATTGTCATCTGCTCTGCTTTGCTGACGATATTAAACTTTTTATTCGGGTTCATTCAATTGATGATTGTCTCAAACTTCAAGATGATCTAAATAGTTTTTCCAGTTGGTTTGAACGGTTAGGTTTAACCCTAAACTATTCTAAATGTAAGGTTATGACTTTTAATAGGATTTTGTCCCCTATCGACTTCTCCTATCTCCTTGGCGAGTTACATATTATGCGTGTTGTTGATAATGGCATCTTGGATTTAGGATTTAAATTTGATCATAAACTTAACCCTAGTTCACACATTAATTATGTGTGTTGTAAGGGTCTTAAAACCCTTGGATTCATTATGAGGTTGACCAAGGATTTTCATTCTGTAGAATCTTTAAAGGTTTTATATTGCTCACTGGTACGCCCTATACTCGAGTATGGTGCGATTGTATGGGATCCTCATACTTCATATGACTCATTACAGCTGGAAAGAGTTCAACGACGATTTTTAAGGTTCGTCAGTTATGTTCTTCAGATCCCTCGTGAACCACATGATTACACCTCTATATCTAGCTTACTTAATCTAACATCTCTGACGGAGCGTAGAAGAATTGCGGGTATAAATTTCATTAAAGGTCTTTTGAGTAATAAAGTAGATTCTACTGCCCTCATCTCTCTACTTAAATTTAAGATTCCTCAGCGAATATCTAGATCAGCTATTCCCTTCTTTATCCCTCATTCAACCACCAACTACATGTTCAACGAGCCTATTAGACGGTTAATGTCCCGCGCCAATGCTGACCTATCTTTTCTCATGTCTGTACACGATGTTTAATTACTTCTGTTATTGTTTATTGCTAAATTTTTATTTTCATTTTTCTCTATTGATTCTATAATATTATATATTAACTACTATTCATGTACTAATACTACTTCTTTTATTACTTATTTGTATTTTTATTTTTCTCCATATTTCATTGTAATACTATATATTAATTATTCCATGTAATATTAAAAAAAGGGCTCTGCCCGTATATATTAATAAATAAATAAATAAATAAATAAAATAAATGAGTTGATTTTAAATAAGGTTATTTGTTCAAATTTTTAATTTAAAATTAATACAAACTTTATTTTCTCTCATGAGATGAATCCAATCACCATCAACAATAAATACCCGTCTCCCACCACAAGCTTTTTCAATTTATATTTTATGTATATCATCCGCTAATGAATAAGTTTTTTTTCACCTGCTTAAATCAAAAGTTATTAACTTTTTATTATTGTTTTGTATTCTTGGCTAAAAATCGGAAGTAAAATAAACACATAGATACATAGGTGACGCACACAAACAATATATACTACAATCATTCTCATCTGTCTCATTATACGCATATGCGTATGAGTACGTATGTTACACTTTTAGATTCTGAGTGAAGCGAAGGATCTTATGGTTTTACAATGATGTTTATTTTTTTTTTTTTTCTTTTTTTTTTTTTTTTTTTTTTTTCTTTTTTTTTTCTGTAAACACTTTTTCGTATAGAGAACCTTGTCCAAAAGTTTCGTCCAGCAACTTTTTAGATTCGAAATTGAACTGAGATGGTACTTTAGAGAGGTCATTTTTCCAAAATCTCCATAGTTTTTCCAGTAATCAAGAATAACTATCGAAAAACTGAGTAAAAACGGTAAAATCGGTAAAAATCCCCCGTAAACGAGATTTTCACTGTTCAGATTTTAGGTATTTAGTCATAAATCGAAAAGTATTGAAGCTAGAAACTTGAAAATTTTATCCAATATCAAACACATACTTTTTTATATTGGACAAAATTTTCAGAACAATTATAGCACTTTTGACTTAAATATAGAACTTTTAATTTACCAAATTATTTGAAAGTTTTTATGTAATATAATTTTAAATATTTGACAAAAAGTTCTGAAAATTTAATATGACCTTACTCATATACCTACCTAATTATCCTAACAAAAGTTCAAAAAACGTTAGTCAGGATTTTTTTTTTATACACACTTTAATAAATTATTATACGATTTTTTTCGATATTGTCTGATTTCTTTTAAGTTTATTTCTAATGAGTTATAATTGTTATAACAATTGAAGTTTAAATGAGTTATATCTAATTGAATATTTTATGAGGGTTTAATTACAAAAAAACTCACCAAAAATTATACAAATAACCGTAAAATACGTAAACAGTATTTAAATAATAATATATTATATTACACTGAAGCTTTGCTCAGAATCGTTTTATACTAAAGAAATGAGTCATCATTTCTTTAAAACTTAATACATTCATCACCAATATCTTGTCCGAGGACCGAAGGGACGAAGGACGAACATGTACCACCATCATCTCACTTACCAGCTTTTTTTCTATGAACCTACTCGTTGTCATCACACTCAAAATTACTTTGTTTTCCTTATTTCATATTGTTCGTATGGCGTTTAAATATATATTTTTTTATTTAATGAAAATCGATTAATTGAAAAATTGTAAAATTGTATGATTCGGGTGCATGCTTACCCGTGTGCACGACTAAAAATTATTAGTTATGATCAAGTTGATAAAATTAAAAAAAAAAAAAAGCTGGTAAGTGAGATGATGGTGGTACAAGTTCGTCCTTCGTCCCTTCGGTCCTCGGACAAGATATTGGTGATGAATGTATTAAGTTTTAAAGGAATGATAACTCATTTCTTTAGTATAAAACGATTCTGAGCAAAGCTTCAGTGTAATATAATATATTATTATTTAAATACTGTTTACGTATTTTACGGTGATTTGTATAATTTTTGGTGAGTTGTTTTGTAATTAAACCCTCATAAAATATTCAATTAGATATAACTCATTTAAACTTAAATTGTTATAACAATTTTAACTCATTAAAAATAAACTTAAAAGAAATCAGACAATATCGAAAAAAATCGTATGATAATTTATTAAAGTGTGCATAAAAAAAAATCCTGACTAACGATTTTTGAATTTTTGTTAGGATAATTAGGTAGGTATACGAGTAAGGTCATATTAAATTTTCAGAACTTTTTGTCAAATATTTAAAATTTTATTACATAAAAACTTTCAAACATTTTGGTAAATTAAAAGTTCTATATTTATGTCAAAAGTGCTATAATTGTTCTGAAAATGTTGTCCAATATAAAAAAGTATGTATTTGATATTGGATAAAATTTTCAAGTTTCTAGCTTCAATACTTTTCGATTTATGATAAATAACTAAAATCTGAACAGTGAAAATCTCGTTTACGGCGGATTTTTACCGATTTTACCGTTTTTACTCAGTTTTTCGATCGTTATTCTTGATTACTGGAAAAACTATGGAGATTTTGGAAAAATGACCTCTTTAAAGTACCATCTCAGTTCAATTTCGAACCTAAAAAGTTGCTGGACGAAACTTTTGGACAAGGATTTCTATACGAAAAAGTGTTTACAGAAAAAAAAAACTAAAAAAAAATAAAAAAATAAAAAAATAAACATCATTGTAAAATCATAAGATCCTTCGCTTCACTCAGAATCTAAAACGGCGGATATATCGATTATTGATTTGTGTTTGATTTTGATGCGACTAAACTACGGACAAGAAATTGAAAACATTCGATTTGTATGAATACACATTTATTAAAACCGATAATTGTTAATACTGAAAGATTTCATGAAGTTTTTTTTTCATTCGAATTAATGATTTTGTGTCACTTTAACACACGATTTTTCTTTCTTTTTTTTTTTTGAATCTAACGATCTGTGATAGTTATGAAATTTATATTTATACTACTACTATCGAATACTTACGTAATTTTGCGTATTAAGTAGGTTTCGATTTGAAACAATCGGCCGAATAAACGGTATTGATCATTCTTTAATTGTTGATGCTTAAACCAGTAATGTAAAAAAAAAAAAAAAAACATTTATACAAAGTGTCGACGTGTCGGCTTCGACACGGTCGACAATTTCGTAATTTCAAAGTGAGTACAATGTTGTTGGTACATAAAATAACGATATCAAAAAAAAAAAATAAATAAATTTGTAATTTAAATTAGATCTTCGGTAGTCCAAAACAATTACGCGCTTCATTGACTGTACACCTGCGCCGCAGTCGCGGTCCGGACTCTCTTTAAACGTCCACTTGTACATAAGATCGTTAAACCTTCATTGTCCAGTGCTTACGTAGTTAAGTCCTACCCAGGGGTCCATTTCTTAGACGCTTTTACTAAATCGATTTTGGTTTGTTTAATTATAACTTAGAGCAGTGGCGGCTACCCTATACCTCAAGTGTATCGACGGATACACATGATTATGGGGAGGGTGGGTTCTGGGTAGGTGGTTGACTGCTTGACATAATATTATAGGTATTATATTATAATAGAGCGTAAATATTAAATAGTATACATAATTATCTTGCTGTATTGCTCTAATTAACGATGGTTGCAGTACTGCAGTAGCATTTGGATACACATGATAAATTCACTGTAGCCGCCACTGACTTAGAGTGTGCAATAGCAACTGATTAAATATATAAACTATGATTTGATTCCGAGCGAAGCGAAGGATCTTATGGTTTTACAATGATGTTTATTATTTTACTTTTTTTTTCCGGAGACACTTTTTATTCAACTTGAATTTGTCCAAATGTCTCATTCAGCAAATCTATAGGTCGACAATTTTATGTAAATGGTACTTTGGTGGTTTATTAAGCTCGAAAGCTGAATAAACCACCGTAGTATTTTATTCAGGGGAGAAGAAAAACAACCGAAAATATATCAAAAACGGCATGTAATTCGGTGTAAACGACATTTTCGTTAAATTGACTTAAGAAATTTCATTATTACACCAAATATTGCTAGAAACTGGAAATTTCCACCATTATATTATTGGCATATCACTATATGCTTTGAAAAAAGGTTAAAAAAAAAAATTGGCAATTTTCGGACTAAAAATAGAACTTCGAAAGCTTCGCTCAGTATCGTTTTACTAAAGAAAAGATCTACCGTTTCTTTAAAATTCAATTAAATACACGCGTCACCATTATCATTATCTAAGAATATCTTATGGTGCTGAGTCCGTCTAATTTAGAAACGACCAGGACCTTTCTCTGCGGTAACTTATTCACAGGTGGGAGTATGCCCTACTTGAATGAGTGGTACATTATAATAGTCAAAATGTTCGATATCTCCATTGTCAGTTGTTTGCTCTTTTTTAAACGATGTTATGCCTGAACTAGCAAGATTTATAGAAAAATAGTTACCCAAATCAACCTTTTCGATTGTTGTAACAGACTTATAAGATTTTGTTCATTTATTTCAGCATCAAATTTTTCATTTACGTATAATACATTATTTTTATCTAAATTTGAAATTTGATTGTTAGTGTTACGTTTGATGTAAACTTTGTTGTCCAATAAGTACTTTTATGAACTGACCCATTTATCATTTTCTCTCAATGATGGAGAAAACAATTAAACTACTATATTCTTTATGAACTTACACTTTAACTTATACTTTATTTCCCTTCACTTATGTATATTTTTATTTAGCTTAATAACTAACCTAAATAATTTCTATATATAAATTTATTACTAAAAAATGTTAAATAAATACGTTCAAAAATTCTTATAAAATAAAAAAATGAAATACATATCAAACCGAATCTTGAATAATTGGCAACTTGTATATAAGTGTCAAAGCTTTGGCGTTTCCACCAAATATGTAACGTAGTCGGGGGAACCTTACGTATTATGATATCTAGGGAAGGGTTTCTGGTCCTTATAGGTATATTTATTATTTAACCGTAGCTGGGGGTTAAGTACTCTTTAGAGAGGAAAATAATAAAATTTGGTTTGATGTATATTCCAAATTATAATTTTTTTATAAATTATAATCTATTTCAAAATAATACATTAAAATAACAAGAAGGCTGTCAATGAATGTGTTTCGAGTCCGATGTTCAGTGATGGTATGAGTTTAACTCGACTGCTGTGTCGTTTCAATGTGTCTGTATAATTTGTGTAGTGCTGGTAAAAATTTCGAGTGTGTATAATTTAAGTGTGTCAGGAGTATGATGTAACAATTTTGTTGCAATATCTTGTAAGAGCGGTTTTGAAGGTTAAAATAATTATTCGAAATTAAGAAAATCAAGACGATATATATATTATATATATATATATATATATGTATACATTTATTTAAATTATGTATAAATATTTTGTTTTGATTTCAGGTGAGTGATTTCATATATTATGGAGCTTCATCACAAATACAGGTTCAGTAAAAGTATAATTGCTAAGTGATTTGCATGTAAGTTTTAAAAATAATAAAATTATGTTCTCAAAAATAAATTTGTATTAAAAATAATATGTTCGCATAGTGCTTATATGTATTAATAACGAACAATTTCATTTTATACAAAAAGTTATAAAAAAAAAAAAACTGTCCCATTTCATTTATTTTTCAAACTGATTTTTATTAAAATGTAATAATGAATTTAGTTAAACGCTTGTTTTTCCAATGTACATTTATTGTTTTCACGTTTATGGTGACAATATTTGTCGTCCAAGAATGTTAATAATAATTAATTATAAAACGGAAATTTACTTTTTTCAACGACAGAAATCGAATGTGTGCATTACACGGGGTTGAATCGTATCTGGCAAATATTTTACGGAAAATTTCTGTTGGTTTACTCGTTTCAGTCTATGATTACTTAGTTATTTAAAAAGCTACTATTTTGTCATATATAGACATTTTTGATCAACATAAAAATAATAAATATATTATATTTCATAGATTAACATTCGAATGTTGTAAATAGTAATAGTATCGAAGAATACTCAAAAAAAAACTCCTATAAAATATCAGATCTTGTAGCCTTAAATTACATATAAATACGTGTACTTGGGTTTTTTCTGTGTTTGACGTTGGCTGGATGTGTGAATGAGGATGAGAAACGAAAAAAAAATGGCCAACGACGACTCGTACGAGACGAACGAGGACAACACTTCTAAATGTTATCAAGCGACTAAAAAAAAAAAAAAACGTTCGAAGACGCCAATCCGTATCAGATGACGGTGGAAATGCGGTACGCCACCGATGATCGTACGCTTCAGCAGAACATAGTCATATGCCACAGGAACAAAGAATCTGTGGATAGCGTTTACGCGTCGTACACTGCCATAAACTGTAAGTCAGCCCTTTGGGTCGTATGGAAAATCACTAATTTCATCAATCTGAACATGTCGATGACACCCACGTTCAACACTGAGGTATTTCCAAGTAGTCTATTTGTACGAGAACTACGTGAAAAATAGTGAAGTGGTCAAGCGGTACAGTAACGTGGTGCGGGTAAACTGGAACCGACGACTGCTGTCGGTCGACGAAATTTTCGCGGGTTCGGCGGAAACGATGCTCGACCCGCGAAACGTGTACGCGCTATACGACGTTTACAACAAGTTTTTCCTCGCGGTGATATTTCACGAGGCGAGACTCGCGTTGGCCGGATCCGACTACGAGTCTCTGGAATTGGAGTCGGCGATACTGACGACAGCCTTCGATTTCAACAAATTCCACGACATTTTCCCCGACGGACTGGCCGCTCTCAAAACGGATTTGTCGACCATTTTCAGCTTTCCGTACACGCGAAACGGTTCCGACGGCACGGCGGCGAGTGAAATGAGTGCGAGCGACGCGGTGAGCAAACTGCAAAACGCCGTGTCGGACGCCGGAGTGAAATTCGTCCAGTCCAACGTTGTGATCAACGACAAAGTCGTCGAACAACCGTCCACATCGAACCAAACTCCTTTGGAAGGTGACAATTTACTTGCGGTGTTGCACAGTGACGTGGATGTATTGGTTCGTAAATTCAACAAAGAATTCCAGCTACTCAGACGGTTCTATTGAAATGTTCAGTCGTAGAACTATGTTTTATTAACCTAATCGTTTTAATGATGGAAATCTCGTGTTTGTTATAGATTCGATATTATTATTATAATTATTATTATTTTTTTTTTTAATTGCCGACAGTTCACTTATATGTTAACTTGTTATTTGACGATTTGTACACACGGTTTTGTAAATTAATTTTAAATGCTATTTTGTAAAATTGTTTCGTTTATAAAATAAATCAAAATCACCACTTTATTTCGTGCGTGACTAATATTATTTTAAATGAATTATGACGTTATAAAATAAAAACGCTTTATCGACTTAATTACTTTGAAATATAAATAGTGCCATAACTGCTGCCGATTCAACTTTCAATGTCTACAAAAAAAAAAAAAAAAACTGCAGACAACATGACTAAAAACGGTAAAGTATAATATGAACGACGAATGTTGCACTGAAACTTTTTTCAGGATCGTCTTCTTCTTTAATAACATAACGTCTTTAATAATATTAAGTCAAGCAGCGTTATCTCATATAAAAGTACAAATACGGCATATACGATTAATCGACATATGATAACATAAATACGATACTGATATTATATAAGATGAAGAGCGAGTAGTGAGCACTGTGGGTGTTGCTTGAGGATGATATTGTTTGACGTCCGACGGTTCGTCTTCCTCTCCCGATTGATGGTCTTCGGTTCCCGCTGATTGCTCGTCTTACTCTCTTACTGCCACTCTGCTTAGCTGTTATATACCTTCTTAAATCTATACCGTAAAATCCACGGTCAGCATTCATTGGCGACCTCATTGCCATATTGCACACTCAACATATTAGCAGTGCTCTACATATGGGACTATGTACGATGATTTATAAACAACAATCGTTACATGTACCTCTTGTCCATTTAAATCTGAACCCCAGATTCGGGAAGTAAAACAACTGTAACCGTGTTGGTGGTGGTTGTATATGTGTTGTGTGTCAAATGTCTTTTTGAAGAAAATATCGGTGCTCCAACCACCTCCTACTGTTAAATCTTCTTCTGTAATAAGTCGCTGGATCATTATACGACTTTGGATGAAGAAATAAATAAGTCATTTAATCTGCGGATTAATAACAAAAAACCCTTTCTGAGTTCAGAAAGAAATATTACGAGTTTTTGATAAAACAATAATAAATCTGCAGACAATATGACTAAAAACGGTAAAATATATGAACGTGGAATGTAGTACTGAAACTTTTTCAGAACCGTCGTATTCTTTAGTCACCCTAAGGTTGGTTTCACCGCATTGTTTTTCCACACTCCCTTCACTCTTCCCAATTACTGGTTATTCTTTTTAGTTCCCCACAGGTTCAGAAAAATTGATTTTTTACATAAAAACCAAATATGACTATATGATTACGGTAATGATTAATATAAGAAGCCAGCAGGCACTTTTAATTATACGTATTTAGCGTTAATATGATGAAAATGTGAACTACATTTCACGGTTTTTAGGGTAGGGGTAGACGTCAAATAGGGTTGCATAAGGCCGGCAATTAAAATCGAGACATGGCACTGTGTCTGGTATGCAAGAAAAGACGTCATCACACTCGTGTTGTAAAACAGAAAAAACATGATTCACGTTATGTATTACTCACGGTTCCGAGTGTTTTTTTATTTGATCAGCTCATCAAACACTACGATCATCCGTATTCGAGTGAGAATTAAACACGAAGTTAATATTCAAGATTTTATTTTAAAAAAATAACCCGCACACAATATAATTAAAATCTCTAAAATATTTATAACGCCTTTTTTCAGAATCATCTTCTTCTTTAGTAATCAACCCTTAGGTTGGTTCCACTGCATTTTTCTTCCACACTCCCTCCGCTCTTCCCAATTACTGGTAATTTCTCTTTAGTTCCCCATATGTACTCATATCGTGATTTTTTACATAAAAAAAAACAAAAAAAACAGTCATTGTCGTGTAACCAGGTGTTCGTACTACAACAGTAGTCCAGGAATAGTCCAGGAATTCAAATAATTAATCAGATGTTTAATTGATTTAATTCAATTAATGACATAGTAATGAAACAAAGTATAGGCAAAAGACTCTTCATGTAGGTTGTTGTGAAGTGGCTTGAACTCGGGAATCTGAATACGACCGATTAGTGGTCACTCCTTAGGCGTGTTATATAGTCGGTGTTGACCTCAATTCAGTGATATCTGATGTGGTAAGCGTCTTTTTGTGTTTGTTGTTTGAATTTGAGGATTTTGGCGGTGCATGCGCGATTTCTGTGTTTATGGTCACTATTGTGTTACAAATATTAAACGTTGACATATTAATAAGTTCTGTCAAGTGTATGATTTACATTAATTGTAATATGAAATATTAAGTTGATAATAGTTCTCTGATAGCATTCGTCGAGTTATGACGTGTGTTTTGTTCGTCCAGTTTTAAATCTTTTTTTATTTTGTATATCAGCATTTTAAGCTTTTACATAATGAAGTGTTCTAAATGCTCTGTTAATATAATTGATCAGCATTACTAAAATGTTCAACTTGCGCAAAAGCTTTTCATTTAGATTGTTCTCCATTGAAATGAGTTCAAACTGATGTTTTGAACAAACGCAAAAATTCATGGATGTGCACCGCATGTGAAATGTCAAGATTATCTAAATGAAATACTTAAACTGTCTCTTCAAATGCTGATCTTTTAAGTAAAATTGATAATATCCTAACTATAATCGAAGAAATAAAATCATCTGTATCTAAACATGAGATTTCTCTCCGAGACGTCGATAAAATATTGGGTACTGTTTCTGAACAACTGCGTTCTTTAGTTGACCGTACATCTTCACTTGAATACAGATTAGACTCAGTTGAAGCGAGACTATCAAACGTAGAAAAGACAAAATCATCTACTGATGAAACCATAATTAATGAGGTATTCAAAAGACAGACTCGTACTCGAAATTTGATTGTATTTAACGTTGTTGAACACACTAACAACGTACCAACTAATGACTTAGAGTATATTAAATCTATATTTGATATTTTATCAGTTAATATACAGCCGGTTTCTATCACTCGTATAGGGAAAACAACTAATCAGGTCCGGATTAAGGGGGGGGGGGGTCGTGGCCCCCGGGCCCACGAGAATTTAGTGCCCACCTAAAAAATGGAGTCTTGTATTCCACTTAATTCGTAAAATAACTTTAAAAAATTCAGTGTTATATATATTTTTTGCATTAATTTTTTTTTGTCACCTGTATAATTTAACTACTAAAGTACCAAACTTTGATTTTTGTCATTCATGATTTTGATGTCTCGTATTTCATGTTATGATAATATTTTATATATTATAGAATAGAAAAAGTTATTTTATTCTATGAATACATTTTCTTATTTTACTATGAAAATTGATAATTAATGTTACTCGCTTGAGCTGTCTCAAACAGCAGACTATAATGCAGTGTGTTCAACGATAAAGGTAACACCAAATATTTCGAACGCATGACCGTGTATTCAATTCGGGTTTTTTTGAATGCATTAAGGACATAAAATTACATTTATTTTTGGTAAATCATATTTTTTTTAATTCCACGCATACGCTACAAAACATTTTTTTTTAAATTGCACCTCCCATTTTTTAGTTCAAATTTGAATTATGTGAATATTTTTAAGCAACTTTGTCCTTTAAAGTCTTGCTCTAACTTCAAAATTGACTAATTGAGAATTATTTAACGTTTCGATTTTAAAATTTGATAATTTGACAATTAGATAATTGGAAAAAATTTGAAAAAATATCCAATCATGAAAATAGTATTGAACAGAGAAGTGCTGCAGTAACAAAGAGGTTACTTCGAATAGATAAAAAAATTATTTTAATAGAGAAATGGAGAAACAAATATTAACAGAGACAAAATATGAGGCTGAAGTATTGAATTGTCTCCAGTCTCAGTAATTTAAACCTCGGATAAATTGTTCGTTAAATATAATTTTTTCAAAAAAATAACTACCTTACGTATCGATTGATATTTTAACTTATAGTTTTAAAACCAATACTAAGTGGCATATTGAAAACTCGTGTATTCTATTGCATATATGAAACCCTGTCACATTGCACACCAATTGGTGATATTTCACGAGGCGAGACTCGCGTTGGCCGGATCCGACTACGAGTCTCTGTAATTGGAGTCGGCGATACTGACGACAGCCTTCGATTTCAACAAATTCCACGACGTTTTCCCCGACGGACTGGCGGCTCTCAAAACGGACTTGTCGACCATTTTCAGCTTTCCGTACATGTTTAACCAATTTTTACAAATAACAATGTTTATTTTTATAATAAATCACACGTTAGTCACAATTCTCATCATCCATTTCGTCGCCTTTTTGATTATAAGGTATAAGGTATTTCGTATAAAGTTTTCAATTGCATTTAATATTGTTGGTACTTCTGAAAAGTATTACAATTAACATTTAAAAAATAAAATTAAAAATAAAAATAATATTCTACCTGGTTCAATTGATGTTGACGATAACTTAACCTAACCATGTTCACGATCGCTGTACATAAACTACGTTTATTCAAATTGTAAAGCGTCCGCTCATATTGGCATAACGGAATATCCACGACTGGCAATTACTATTTACTTTTATATTATTATGTTATATTATATTATTATATTTTCAGGTATTATCGCAAACAAACAACAATTACTTATCTGTATAAATAATAATAATTACGTTATTAGCTGCAACGACATATCCAAATTGTATAAAAATAATGTCACGTGCGCCGCATTATTAAAGTGGTGCTTATCTAAATGGCGTGAATAAGCGGAACATTTTGCTTCAAATATCTAATACTTAGTGTCTATATTATATTTTGAAACAAACATTTTTGCTCGACATCGCTCGACACATTAAGATTTATTCAAAAATAATATTAATTCCTTTATAAACAAAAATAAATGACATGTTAAATTACAATATGAAAAAATGATATGACATTGAACATTTGAATCAACTAAATATCAACTCGTCTTCTACCCTTAACATAATAATTATTTGAAATCGCTATTCTATACTTATTTAATCGCATACTGAGTATTAAATAGTACACGTTAAATGAAACAACAAGAAATAAAATGATCAATACCTATTGAACTTTGAACGATTTATTTAAGTTGCCATCAACAACTATGATTCATAACGTTCATAAGGTCTCGTTTTACATAATAAACTTTAAGAAAATTAGCGTTTCCATGGTTTTAAGTGTTTTTTTTTTTTTTTTACTTATGGCCAGCTTTTATTCACAAATACTCCACTGTGCGACGTACGCGACGGCGTGTAAATATGTCGTGTGCCTTTACATTCACGCGTTTTGCAACAGCGACTTCGTCGCGGGCGCGATCGACCGGAATACGACGAGAGCGGTAAACGCCATTTGAGATTTTTGCATTTTGGTGATTTGGAACGAACGCGACAACTGGCACCTCGTCCGGACGGCGTACGACGTGGTCGTTCTGTTGAGAAACCTACGGCAGGTTTCCAGGGACACGAAAGAGAGGCTTTTCCTGTACGAACGTGTGATGGACAGGGTCATGTCCGAACTCATCATGAACCGGACGAAATTCTACCGGACCGCGACGCACGAGTACCTGGCGATCAAATGCGACGTCAAACGAGATGGAGACGGCAGTCCTCTGTGGGCTTTCATGCCGCGTTTCTTCGACGCGCGCTACGCCTTCATCTTGCCGGATCCGGAGACGTTTGCCCACGTATACGGGGACGATCGATATTTCCGAGTAGAACATTTATACAAGAACTACGTGGAAAACAGCGACGTGGTCGAGCAGTATAGGGACCTGGTGCAGGTGTACTGGAACCGTCGACTGCTGTCGGTCGACGCCATTTTCGCGGAGTCGAAGAAAACGACGCTCGACCCGCGAAACGTGTACGCGCTCTACGACGTTTACAACAAATTTTTCCTCGCATTGATATTTCGCGCGTTGGCCGGATCTGACTACGGGTCTGGAGACAGCCTTCGATTTCAAAAAATTCCACGACGTTTTCCCCGATGGACTGGCCAACCTCAAAACGGATGTGTCGACAATTTTCAGCTTTCCGTACACGCATTATGGTCCGGACGGCATGGCGGCGAGTGAGACGAGCGCGGGGGACGCGGTGCGCACACATCGAAAGGCCGATTTGGACGCTTCAGTGAAATTCGTCCAGTCCAACGTTGTGATCCACGACGACGACTCTGACGAACGACCGTCCACTTCGAATCGGACTCCTTTGAAAGGTGACACATTTATTGCGGTGTTGCACAAAGACGTGAATTTATTGGTTCGTGAATTTAAGAAAGAATTCCAGCAACGCAGACGGTTCTAATGAAATAATCAGTCGGATAACTTAGTTTTATTAACGTTACCGGTTTTATGATGGAATTCTCGTGTATGTTACAGATTTAATATTATGATTAATTTTTATTTTTTTTTTCATAATCGACGGTTCACTTATTTGTTAACTTGTCATTTCTCGTATTGTACAAACGGTTTTGCAAATTAATTTTGAAAAATTGTTTCGTTTATAAAATTAATCAAAAACGGCTGTATTTCGTACGCGACAAATATTATTTTAAATAAATTATGACGTTATAAAATAAAAAAAACGATTCATCGATTAATTACTATGAAATATAAAAATGGTTCCAAAACTGCTACCGATTCAACTTTCAATGTTTATAAACAATATTTGCTACGTATATCCAATCATTATACGACTTTGGATGTCGAACTATATACGTCTATGAATCTTCGGTTAAATAAAAAAAAAATGGCTTCTGAGTTCAGAAAGAAATGTTGATAAAATAAAAAAATCTGCAGGCAATATGACCAACAACGGTAATGTATAATATGAACGATGAATTTCACACTGAATCTATTTTCAGGACCGTCTTCTTTTTAGTTATCAATCCTAGGTTTGGTTTAACCGCATTCTTCTTTCCACACTCCCTGCATTCTTCCCTATTACTGGTAATTTCTCTTTAGTTTCCTATAGGTTCTCAAATAGTGATTTTTTACATAAAAAAATTAAAAAAAAAAAAAAAAAACAAAAAAACACTAATCGTTGTGTAACCAACAAGTTATTCGTTTTACTCGCTATTTAAATGCCATCCATTCATCAATAAAAACATATTAAATTACGTGTGTGAAAAACTGTATTACTACATTTGAAACTTCATATAATTTTATATGAAATTTTCTCGTTTAGCAATGTGAGTTATAAAATTGAAACAGATTAGGAGATTTCATATGGTGTTTTTGAAAAAAATGTATAAGTCCCCAATTTCAATCAAAATATTATTTTTAGAAAACACATCGAAACGGTAAGTTTTTATATGATTTTTGGAATTGCAACTTAATAATGCCACGTGCCTTAATTAAAAAATTACCCTGTAAATTAGTCTTGACTACTATTATTTTATTATACAATGATATTTTAATTATTAGGTCAATGTTTTTGTTAGAATAATAGTTTCATTCAGTTAATAATGTAAAATTTAAAGTAATGTTAATCAACATCAACTCAAAACATTTTTATCAAAATATAACGATTACAAAGTGCTAGTACTTTATTCAGATTAATTATTCTATTTTATTTTCTTCACAAGTATAATATGAATCTAAAATAAAAATGAAATAAATATATACAAATGGTAAATTGCTTCTATAAAATGTACGAAAAGAAGCGTTCAAATGAAAATAATAGACAAAACAAACAATTTAAACCGTACTTCTATTGTTGATTCAGTCGCTAACACCGGCGTTGTAAATATCGAGTGTACGTGGTGTGCAATAGGCACTCAAATTTCCACTTCTAAGGAGTTTCGAACTACAGTTAGCAGTGTGGGACGATATTAAATTATTTATCTCTTTGTATTAAATACAACTCTTACACTGTACTCCGTCAAAAAAAATACAGGGTTTATAACGAAGATTTAAATACCGCGTGTATTCAATTACCAGGTGCCTCGTAAAGGCGCTTCTAACGATTTTGTCAACTCAACTATTATTGTTTCTTTTATGTGCATTTTTTATCGTCATACGGTTTATGAATACACTTTTGTCTGTCAGTTCGGTGTGACACGGGATTGTGTTTGATAAACTTCACTCGCTTTTTTTCCAAACGAAAAACTAACGATGTCGGATAAAGTATTATTTTTGAAGTATTAAAAACACTCAGTCGGTATTCGCAAGGTATTCGGATACCGCTTAGCTTACTGTACGTTCCTATTAGACTTTTTTTACGCGAGAATTCGCGTCTTCGATAGAATTTGATTTGTGACAACTCTCCCATCGCCGTTGGAACAAGTCGTTCGGATAGTCTTCGTACCGAATTTTGAAATGCTCAAACTTCCGTAGATTTTTATTGACTAGCTTTATAGTTTATAATTCTCGTGGTAATCCCAAAACGAGTGAACCAAAAAAAATCAAATGATCGAACCACCGTCTCTGTTTTGATATTGCCTGAAGGAAAAGAATCCTGTAACTAACGTGTAAATCAACTTCGGTCAACATCGAAAAATAAAAAATAAATAAATATAAAAACATTTTTACAATATAACTTAATATAAATAAATATAAAAATAAACTTAAAAGTTTGCTTATCAATTATTTTACAACAGAATATCTGTTTATTAGATAATTTGATTTTTTATTTACAATACGAAATATTTCGTTTTTTTTTTAGCATTGGCTCTTTATCAAAATATGAAGGAAATAAATAATGCAGAAAGTGTTTCTCAAAGTGTTTTTTTTTAAAGTGAGGTCGTATATTCTCGTCGGCTACTCCCGCGTCGAAGAGTTTTCAGCGTTCGCGCGCACCACATGACCTTTGATGACGGGCAAAATTAATGAAGGACGCATCGGACGTCGTTACAAACTATTGCGTGTTGGTGCAGGAACACCCGGCTTATACGAATCGCGTCCCTAAATGATATTTTTTATTGTCCGAGTTGCATCCGCGGTTTTGTCACGAGATATCCGAGTCGCGTCTGCGGTTTTCTCGGGGTATATTACATTCTTGGGCCATGGGTTTTTCAGCAACTCAGAATATAGTTAGGTGATAAACTCGTAGATAATCTCGATTATCGATACGTTATCTGTAAATACCACCTTTCAATATTTATTGTTGGAAATTAATTTTGTTCACGTTAGCATTGGTCTATCTTCGACATTCTATTTGTTCGACAAATCATCAGCGTTTCATATGTTTTTATTTATATTAATTTGACTTTGCAATGGAAAATATTGAAGTAATTAAAATGACCATTGAAAAAAATAAACTATTATTATTGTATTAATGGATACCAATTGGCTTTCCAAAAATTTTTAAATGATAATGTTCAGCAGTGGTCGTGTTATGCAAACATCGCGAACTCGGCTGTCGCGATATATATTTTTGTATTTTGGAACGCAATTCGTATGCAGCCGGAACACCAAATCAACGGTTCGAGTCCGAGGTCAGAGCAGAAAACCCATTCCTGTTCACACGGACTTTGGACGTTGTCGTGACGGAGCTCAACGCGTACAGGTTCAAGCGCTGCAGGGCCCGCACAAAAACCGAATATTGGTCGCCGAACGGCACTCACGTCAGTGCTGACGACATCAGGGTGGATTTTGCGCAAAAAGTTCATGCGGTGGTTTTTTCGGCGATCGCTACGGGATACGACGCGGCGTTAACGTTTCGCAGTTGAACGATCGCGTCGATCGACTCCAGACGGTGGGCGCGACGTTTCCAAATAGGCTATTTGTACGAGAATTCCGTCGGGAAAAGCATAATCGTCAAACACATCGGAAACACAGTGCACTGGTCTACTGGAACAGACGGTTGTGGTCGGTGGACCGCGTATTCGCGCACTTGACGAACGCGGACCTCGGAACGACGGTGCACTACGACGATGTACGACGTTTCCAATGAATTCTATCTCGCGGTGATTTTCCACGAACCAAAGTGTGCGTTGGTCGGAGACCACAGCTACAAGTCTTTGAAGGCGGTATTGGACGCCACGCAGGAGAATTTCACTACAACGGGCGCAAGGGCAAATTTACCGACGACGGTCTGACTGCCGTGAAAAAGATCTTTACAGGGTTTTCAACATTCCGGACGTACTAGGCGAGTCCGAAACGGTGAAAATACTCGAAGACACGATATCCGAAGCTCCGGAGAAAATCGAGAAGTTCAAATTGGCCATCGATTACAACGCTGAACGCTCGTCCAAAGCGATTCGACCGTACCAGACGAGATGTGATCTCTACAAGTTGTTTCTACGACGACGTCGGTACGTCGTATTTGAATAAACTGTTTCATAAACTCATACGATTAAAATCTTAATGTTTAGTTATATTTTATTTGATAAAAACACGTTTTGAGATAGATCAAGCGTGAGTTATAGATTTAATTTAATTTTTTAGTTTTTGCAAAATGATATTTATCAATTGTTGATCGGTACTTGCAGTTTTATGACAAACATTGTTTTTTGTGTTGATAACTGGTTCGTTGTATGAAATAAATACGAAAAAAAACACCTTCTTTGTACGCAATAAATACTGATTTTGAATATAAACACAATTATACAGTAAAGTGGTAGTTTTTAATTGATTTACTTTAAATGAAATTTAAACAGTGCTACATATACCCTCATGAGCACCGATATTAATATGCACTGCATATAATAGGCTCAAAAACCAACTAGTGTATTACAGTATTACAGCATACAGATGATGAATGTCATTTCGAACTGCATAAAATATTATTCATTACGCACAAACATTTTTTGGATTGACACTGTGTCTTGCTTGTACATTTTATAAAACCTTGTCCAGTTACTGTAGATTGTTGAGTTGCAATTGTGCGTAAAGCAAATGTATTTTCTCTTGGAACTTGGTCAATTGTTATTAATTTTTTTTGGCATATTGAGAATTGAGACCTTGAATATAAAGATTTTAAAAGCCCTTCTTTAGTCCCTAATCTTTAATACCCATCAACTTTTACCTGCAAAAATATTTTTATTATCTTAAAAAAATAAAATATAAACGGTTGATTTACTATATTATGTATTATTTTATGTTTACCTCTATAACTGTTACATAGCTAATAGCTATTTCTGCTATCTATATCTTATCTATATAATAGTTATGTAATTATGATAGGTTATCGCGTTTGGCCATTTCGGTATGTTGCCGATACAATAAAATCAGTAAACTTTAAGCACTCGAGTCTCGTACATATATTTCACCTACACTCCACACGCGATGAAACATCGCGCAGTCTATTAGGATCTAAAACTGTGTATTGTGTATTTTTTAATTTTGAATTGTTGTTTGTTGAACCATGGAGTACAATAAACCAGATGCGTTGGTTTTAACGGATAATTTGGCAGAAAATTGGCGCGTTTTTCGTGAAGCGTTCGAGATTTACTTTGAGGCGGCTGGTCTAACAACAGCGTCTAATAAACGTCAGGTGGCCATTTTTCTTAACCTTGTTGGTAAAGAAGGCCTAGAGAGGTATAACACTCTCACATTTGAAAACGCCGATGACAATGAGAAAATTGATCAAGTGCTTAAAGCGTTTCAAGATTATTGCAAACCAAAAAAAAATATTCTAAACTCCAGGTATATATTTTATAAACGGTCTCAAAAAGATAATGAGTCGATTGAGGAGTTTCTGTCAGCGTGTCGTGGTTTGATTAAAGATTGTGAATTTATTTCTCATGAAGAAATATTACGTGACAAAATTGTTCTTGACACGAGAGATGGTGAAGCTCGCGACAAGTTAATCAAGCAAGCTAATGTTACTCTTGAAACTGCAATAGAAACCCTCCGTATAGCTGAAATCCAACGAAGAGAACTCAATCAAATGAAGGAGATTGGTGAAAAACAAAATGAAGTAAATGCAGTTCATTCTAAATTACGTGGTGGCAAGCGTACATATCAAGCTCAACATCACTACACCCAGAACAACGGTAACAATGGACATCGTGGTCAATGTCAAACGAATCAACGACAGGCAAAAGGATGTAGCCAACAGGATGAGTCACAACAGGTTTTCAAAATTAACGGTAACTTTTCTGTAAATAATAAAAAAAATGAATAATAATTGTAATCGGTCTGATAAATTATGTAAATTTTGTAATTTTATGCACGGCAAAGGCAAATGCCCTGCGTATGGTAAAAAATGTTTGAAATGTAACAAATTTAATCATTTTCAAAGCGTTTGTAAATCTGAGATTGCATTAATTGTTGAAAACGTTGATGGAATGAGTAATGATAATTATTTTTGTTCTACGGTATATACAATGAATACTTTTGCTGTTTCCTGGTCTGAGACTATTCTCGTTGAAAATAAAAGTATTAATTTTAAGCTAGATACTGGCTCTGATGTTAATCTACTAACTCTAAATGATTTTAACTTGATTAAAAATAATTGTTCTTTTAAAAATTTAGTAGTTAACAGGCAACCGATAAATTTACAGGCATATTGTGGTAGTAATATTAATACATATTTTGCAGTTGATTTAAAAGTAAAATTAAGAGAAAAATAATATATTTTAAATTTTGTAATTGTTGAAAATCATTGCAAGGCAATTTTAGGTCTAGATAGCTGTATACATATTTTAGGGCTAATAAATAAAGTAGAAAATTTTGATAAGATATTAAGTCTTAATGATGTACTTGAGAATTATTACACGGTTTTTACAGGTCTTGGTAACTTTCCCGACGAATATAGCATATAATTGAAGCCCAATGCAATACCTGTTACAAATGTTCCTTACAGAGTTCCTATTAATATCCAAGATAAGTTGAAATGTGAATTAGATCGATTAGTGTCAGAAAAAGTAATTAGAGAAATAAATGAGCCGACCGAGTGGGTAAACAGACTAGTGATTGTTGAAAAGAAAAATGGAAGTATGAGATTATGTCTTGATCCACGTGATTTAAATGAAAATATAATTCGTGAATATTGTGTAATACCTACATTATCAGACTTATCGTCAAAACTGAAAAATGCAAGGGTTTTTTCTGTTTTTGATTAGAAGGATGGTTTTTGGCAAATAAAATTAGATTTAGAGAGTTCTAAATGATGCACGTTTGGTACTATGTTTGGTACTTTTTGTTTCAATAGACTTCCCTTTGGAATAAATAATGCAGCTGAAATATGTCAAAAATGGAATATGAAAGTGTTTGGAGGTATCGAAAATGTATTTATATATCTTGATGATATTTTAATTTTTGGTGACACTGAGGCGCAACATGATTGTGCATTTAAATATGTTTTAGATTTGGCTATGAAAAATAATATTAAATTTAATAAAAACAAAATTCAATATAAGGTAGATAAAGTTAATTACCTTGGACATATATTTTCATATGAAGGCATGAAACAAGATAGTGATCGTATTAAATCTATTTTCGAGTATGAGGTACCAAAAACTATAAAAGATTTGCAAAGGTTTTTAGGTATGGTTAATTATGTCAGAAATTTTATTCCTAACCTGGCAATGTTGACTAAGCCACTAAGAGATCTTCTGAAAAAGAATAATGAGTTTGTATGGACATCAATACATAATTAGTGTATAAATAAACGTAAAACATTAATTGCTAGTCCCTCTGTACTTAGGAATTATGATAACACAAAAGACGTGATCATACAGACAGATAGTAGTAAATTTGCTATTGGATGCGTTTCGTTACAAGAAGGTAGACCAGTTTGAATTTAAATCGAAAAGCTTATCTGAAACCGAAATTAACTACGGACAGGTTTATAAGGAATTTCTGTCAGTCTTATTCGCCTGTAAGGTATTTCATCATTATATATTTTATGGTAGGCGCGTGACAGTTCAAACCGATCACCTTCCTTTAATTTCGTTAATGAAAAAGAACATAAATGACATTCCGCCTAAAAGACTTCAATGCATTAAGGTCAAATTATAGCGATATGATGATAATCTTATACATGTACCGGGGAAAAAATGTTTATCGCAGATGCATTAAGCCGAGCGTGTATGTCGTCTCGAGATAACGACGTTGATATTGATGTTTCTGATGTAGTCCATTCAATTAATATGTCTAAAAATATTCGAAATGAGCTTGTACAGGAAACAATTAAAGATGATTTATTAAAACAAGTAGTATACGTCTGCATGAATGGCTGGCCTAAGCATAATAATAAAGTTGCACATGAGCTTATACCATATTTTAATATGCGTTGCCAAATATCATTTGACGACGATTTACTTTTTCTTAATAATCGTGTGTTTGTCCCTATGAAGTTACAGAATAAAATTTTATTTAAACTACATGAAGCTCGTCTTGGAATTTGTAGGACTAAAACGAGAGCACTTTCCTTATTTTATTGGAAATGTTTAGATAAAGATATTGAGGAATATATTGGTAATTGTGCAGTATGTAATAAGTTTAGGAGTGAGATTACTAAAGACCCTATGATATGTCAAGAAGTTCCTATTCTACCTTTTGAGAAAGTTGCGTGTGATATTTTGGACTATGGGAAAGATACTTACCTAGTATTAGTTGATTACTATTCTGGTTGGCTTGAGTTAAATTATTTATCTTCTAAAACCTCAACTCATATAATTAAAATAGTAAAAGTTATTTTTTCGATACATGGGATTTCAAAGCAACTCGTGGCAGATAATATGCCATTTAATTCGAATGAATTTCACAATTTTGCGACTGATTGGGAATTTGTTATAACTACGTCAAGCCCTAGATACCCAAAATCTAACGGACTGGCCGAGTAAGGCGTAAGTATTGCGAAATCAGTACTAAAGAGATCGGATGAAGGTAAAGTTGATAAACAATTAATGTTGTTGGAATATCGAAATAGTGCTATCATTGGCTCTAAGTTTTCCCCAGCACAACTTTTAATGAGTCGCACTTAAAGATCGAAAATTCCAATCTTAAACAATTCTCTACAGCCTACTTTAGTAAATAATTTTAAGTTAGAACGTGAAAATAAGAATAGGAAAACAAAACTATATTACGATAAAAATTCCAAAGTTAAAAATAATAATGATTTTCAACCGGGCCAACAAATTATGTTTAATGATCTTTTAACTAAAACTTGGAAGCCAGGTAAAATTATCAATAAATATAATACGCCTAGATCGTATGTTTTTAGTGATGACACAGGTAATAATAAACGACGAAATATTGTACATTTACGGCCTGCCGGTAAACAGCTCAGGTATAATTTATTGAAAGATAATAGCGTTGTTTTGAAGCCTAGTTGGATACGTAAGCGACGTATTGTACCTCCAACTCAGCTTAATTTATAATTTATATTTTGTATTATGTATTATTTGTCAGCTAAATTTATAATTTATATCATGTATTATTTGTAATCTTAATGTATAATCTGTTTTGTTTTTATATAAAAAAAGGGAGATGTTACATAGCTAATAGCTATAACTGCTATCTATATTTTATCTATATAATAGTTATGTAATTATGATAGGTTATCGCGTTTGGCCATTTCGGTATTTTGCCGATACAATAACATCAGTATACTTTAAGCACTCGAGTCTCGTACATATATTTCACCTACACTCCACACGCGATGAAACAATAACAACAGCTAAAATATTTCAAGCATCTCGGCGACCTTTTTCGGATTGTATACTTTTCGTGCTTGAGGTTAGGTAATCTATAGAATATATAGTTATCGTATTTTTTTTATACTTTTACTGCTCATTTTTTGGCATTCTATAGAATACATAGGATTTCTATATAATACCAGATTCAACACTTTGCCGATAACATATATACAAATACGACAGTGTGCGCGAGAAAACGCTGTCGTACTCTTGACACAATCACCGAAAACAATGATTCATGCGAGATTGCGTACGTGTGCGTAACTCAAACGTTCTGTTTGACCAGCTCTTCAAACACCGTGTTCGGAGCGGGTAAAATGTAACATACACGATTTCAGTCGTGGCCCGCGATTTCAACGCAAACGTCGTAATCGTATTCAACAGCAGTCGATTGAAATGTTCGAAAAAGTCGTGTGTACGAGTGTGCTTCTTGTTTTGTTGGTGATCCAATGCCAGGGTAATCCATCCCTATATTGGATAAGAGACATATTGGCCAAAATGGTAACGGTCGTAAACGCGAATACTGGCGACAACCCTTATCGGAACGATGTGGGATTAAAGGACTATGACTTGCACACATATCGTACGTATCACGTCATGTTCGTGAATCATTATTCGAAAAAGAACGTGCCCATCAATTACGCGTTCGCGTTACAGACCGCCATGAACTGTAGGTTTGCTCTATGGACCGTTCAGAAGATCAGCAATTTCGTCACCGAAACCGCGTCGTGCTACGACCAACAAAATCGGAAATACCACGATACGGACAAGTTCGCCAAAAAGTTGGACGTCTTTACGCATGTCGTCCGTAAGAACGTCCAACTTTTCACCGAAATTTTGACGTATTTTCACGAGATATACTCGTATTCATCGGCTTACATAGACTCTGGTGTTCTAAAAGCGTTCATGTCGTTGGACGTGAAAATCGCGTTGATGTCGTCGAGAAACGACGGTTTTACGCGATCGGAAAAAGAAACAGTGGAACTGTTGGTCATGGAAATCGTCGAACTGCAGAGATTCATGTCCGTGCACTGCGAGTACAGCACATCTACCGAGCCGTACATCACGGAGTGGTTCTACGTCAGGCTGTTCTTCGACGATCTTTCCGGCGACGACCTAAACATGAGCAAACTCCTGAATGTACTCAAACCTACCACACTCACGTCCAGCGTTTACCTAGATTGCTGTTCCGCGAGGCAAATACTCTTGGAGAGCATCGTGAAAATCCGCGAGGACGATGAGATATCTTCGATGATTACAGCCGTGAAGTTGGACAAGGACAGCAGAGGAATGGAAAAAATATCAATTCGCCAAATTTTCGACAAGATGGTGACCACGTATGATATCGACGTCATTTTGTGGTACCACGATTCGGTTTTGATCGCGATCGTGAAACTCTTGTGTCACATGACAATGAAAATACCGAGAGAACAGTGGTCGAGTGACGGAGGACTAGCGGAGATCACTGAAAAAATCAGAGACGTAAGTGATAAAATATATGTAAACGAATACGTTTTACCGCAGTATTTCGTAGATGGTTTCAACGCGTTAAAGAACGTCACTAATAGTGGTGACGGTGGTGAATTGAAATCGTATTTCGATAGTTTGCGAAACGTGCACGTCGACGACTGTAAAATAAAGGACGAGAAAATAACGGAACATTCGTTTCGGCTATTGGTCATAATTTACGATCATTTCCGCGAGATAGTATGCGCTGAAAAATATTTGAAATATTTACGCAGAGCAAACGACAGGTACTACACGCCCGGGTCGCACGCTAAACGCACACTTCTCGCGAACTATTCCGACGACGACGAAACGCGACACAATGGTGATTTGATACGGCCCACGGCGTGCAATTTCGTTTTGAATCTGTACATGTTCGGTTTCCGGGCGCAAGAGGTCGCGAATAACGACACGGAAAAAATGAAAAGAGTGCTCAAGACGATTTTCAATTATTGCGTATTGTTGATTCAACACGAAATGAACAATTGGAATCTCATCAGAACGGCATACAACGTGGCGGCTGTGTTGAAAAATCAACGGTCCATATTTAACGATGGAAAACAAATTCTCTTTTTGTTCGAACGGATTTTGGATGTCATCATGGCTGAACTCGACGTTTACAGACTGAAATACTGCAGGGTCAAGGCGAAAACCGATTACTTGTTGGTCGATACTACAGATCGGCAACGCAAAGGAAACACTGATTATTTACGAAATTTCATGATAAAATTCTTTGAGAAAAATTACAGTTTGACGAGTATTTGTGCCAATAATGAGTCCGAAAACAAGTTGGACGAATTCATCGAATCGACATGCGACGTGCATTACTTCGAAATTGAGCATTTGTACGAAAATTTCGTCGAAAAGAGTGAGATCATCAAACAGGAAGGAGACATAATACAGGTCTACTGGAACAGAAGGTTGCAATCGATCGAAGAAATTTTCGCGGACTTGAGAGAAATTAATTTCGACCCTCAAAACGTGTACGCGCTTTATGACGTTTATAATAAATTTTTTTTGGCCGCCGTTTTCCGTGAAGCGAAACGCGTCTTGGTCGGAGACGACTATGCGTCTTTGGCGAAGAACTTGGCGAAACTCAAGGAAAAATTGAATTACGACAAAGTCGCCGACGCGTTTCCCGACGATCTGTCCTCTTTCAAAACACGTCTAAAAACGATCTTTAATTTTACGGAAATAGAAGACGAGTCGAAAGCGGTAAAAGTATTTCAAAAAAACGTATCGGACGTTGCCGAGGATTTCACGAAATCCAACTTCGTAATTCGTTATGAAGCTGATCGTCCATCGAAATCCTTTATGATAGGCTGGAAAACTGTTACGTACGATAAATTATTGCACCATGAATTACATACACATGTTCGGAAGTTTAATGAAGCATTTCTTCAACTCAAACGACTCAAATTTTAGTTGGCGTTTAGAAACATTTTTTTTGTATTTATTTACACCACGCTTTTATCCATTGTATTTTTTCGATTTGATATCGTTTTTGAAAATGACGGTTTATTTACAGATTTATTATTTTTAGTTACAATTATAAAAGTTGTCTGATGTGAAACATGGAACGATTGTTTTTATTATAAAATAAACAATAAACCGTTTACTTTGTCCGCAGTAAATTTTGGTTTTCAATAAAAATGTCTATCACACGTTAAAAATACGGTACATTGATCATCTTACTATGAAATATTAACCGTATCGTAACTACCCTCGATAGCATATATGGAGAAATAATAAGCCGCAAAAAAAAAAAAAAATCGATCTAATTAGAAACGTAATTACGGTACCTAAACCGTTTTTGTTGAGTGCGATTTGTTTCTCCTAGAGATATTTTTGTTGGGACCATAAAACAGAGTTCGTAATAGTTTACATCGTTGCACACATCAATTTAAATTTTTAAAGCCAAAACTTTTTTTGTTTCAGCCATATTCTAGAATTTATTTGTAAAAATAAAACAAAAGTTAAATGTTAACTGTGAAGAAAATTGGTATAATATTTTTGAAACACTATCTAATACCTCCGAGTAAATGATAGGTGCGATTTTGATTTTTTTTTGACAATTTGGGTTTTGAAATAAAAACAGATCATAAGCTTTTACTCGGTGTTCGTTGCCATATGCACAAAAAAAAAAAAAAAGAAAAAGAAATCTCGGTGTTTGTGAAAAAAATTGATATTTAGTCGATTGTTACATAAAACGTGTTTTACTTCCATTATGAACCACATTGCAGACTGATGAAAATCATATTCACGCTACAAAGCGGATCCAGATGATTGTGCTGGAGCAAGTTGTGTGATCAAAAGGTTAGTGATAAATTTAATAGACTTTATACTTTTATAAATTTAATAATTCAATTATTATTTATACTACAAAGCAATTTGATACAGTCTTATTTTAATTGATATAATTTCTAAGTTTTTTATACCGTTCATGCTTGCTTATCATTGAAGTCAAATTAAACTGAAGACGAGAGATAAAATAATATTTGAACATTTATTTACGATCATGTTTTATGACCTATACATATTTACAAATTGTATGTTATCGATTGTCCTGTCAACCGACAGTTCCTGTTGGTATTTTCGTTGTCAGTCAATTATTCTGTCGGCCGAGCGGCGTTCATCGATTATCTGTGCCTCCTTCATAAACCGTACGTACCGAACAGCATCTATTCTCTACGTATCTTGTAAATATTAATTATGCTCAACTTTATCGTATAAGCATACTTGCATGAATCACGAATTGAAAGTAAAAATGTATTCTCGAAGTACACTGAATCGAGTTTTTGAGTTTGTCCGAATGTATGAATGATATTTATGAATATAAATGATTAATAGTCGCTGGGTACAGAGCTGAATTCAGAAAAAAGCTATGGTACCATTTTGTCCTTGGTGGCCATTTTTGAAGGGGTCACACATTTCCACGGGATTAGTTAACTTCTTTTGTTAATCGACAAATGTATATATTTGTTTTTACGTGAAACAAGGGCAACCGTCGTCGAGTCTACGTACGTTTGAATACAAAAAGCATCGATCGTTTTTTTAAAGAATGTTAAATATCTCTTTACTTCGTCACGGGGAGCTAAGTTCGTATCGTGATCAATAATGATTGATGAAAAATTAAATCACGGTTATTCGCAATCACGCAGAAAACATAACTCAGTTACCACTTACCAGGTATCAAAACGCTTTTATTCTTCGTGGTGGGCGGTAGAGGACGAAACAAGGCGATAATCTAATGTGATAATATTATGCTATCACATATCAACAATTTAATACGAATCCGGAATCGTGTAACATACGCTGCACAACACACACCGGAAGTTCGCGATTCGTTCAATTATTTTTTCAATAACTTATGTTTAATGCTTATTTAACACACATATTACACGAAACTCGAAAATGCATACTCGTTGGGTTAAAATATTTATTCTACACTAAAAAAAAAAAAAAAAACAACTAAAGCATCCTGTTGCTAATTTAAAGAATGTGATTAAATAGCTTCCGCATTTTAATTTGCTATTATCTATTGTTATGATAAATCTGCCAAAAACACACTAGCGACGTCTGTTTAATGTTTATGTTCATTGATGGGCACAATGTCCCTTCATAAGTCCAAAAGACGACACCAGCGACTTTGGCGATTATATAACAATTATTTTTTCATTTAATATATTTTTATTAAATTTATTAAATTATTTTTCATTTAATATAACTTGTCAATAATGTGTGAAAAGTAGCCTAAGCACTAAAATAATGGGCTAAATAAATAACTTAACTATACCATTCCTCATTGAGTTATTGATTCAGATGCTCAAACGAGCATTGTAATTACGCAAGTGTACTACGAGTATACGCGTGTATCAGGTACGTGAATTCAAAATTCTATGTGGTTTTAAGCCGTTTCGAGGTTGAAAAAAATCAAACGGTGTTAGTTGATGTTTGATTATTCGTGTACATTTAGTAAAAACACGGCTAACACCACGACCGAAAATACTGCGTCCATTAAAATTAAAATGTGTGTCCTCTGAATCACGATTATGTACGCCTTATATGCATACTCGGTGCGTTAAAATATGTATTCTACACTAAAAAAAAAAAACATCTAAAGCATCCTGTAACTTATATAAAGAATGTGATTAAATAAGCTTCCACATTTTAATTTGATATTATCTATTTTATGATAAATCCGCCAAAAACACACTAGCGACGTCTGTTTAATGTTTATGTTCATTGATAGGCACAATGTCCCTCCATAAGTCCAAAAGACGACACCAGTGACTCTAGTGATTATATAACAAGCCCTGAATCAATTCATTAAGTATAGACGTATCATGTTACTCAATATCGAGCCTCTTCACGTCACTTGGTCCAAATATATTGTTATTTTGATTTTGATTCAGTGTTAAATATCTCAAAAAGTGTAATTTAAACAACCAATAATACAAATTATTCGACTATTACACTTTAATCAAAACTCTACACCCGCGTTGTAGTACACACCGTATCAACACCGTTGGCACGTTACTAAGTTCACTACAACAATTTACTTTAATACCAATAAATGTTTTTTCTTTAGATAGTTTTAGCATCTTTGTGCTTACTCTTATTCGTATAAATAAAAATACTAGGCACTTTATGACAAATACATTATGTAGCTTGAAAATTTTTAAAACTTTTTTCAAACTGTCAAAAATTAATTTTATTTCTCATCTTAACTTTTCGAGTTGAATTTTTCCTTCGTCAATATTTATAAGTCCAAAAGACGACACCATCGACTCTGGCGATTATATAACAAGCACTGGATGAATTCGTTATGCAGACGTAACAATCTACTCAAGATCGAGTGTGAAATTTATCAAAAAGTGTATTTAAAACAACCAATAATACAAATTATTCGACTATTACATTTTAATAGAAAAAACCCTACACCCGTGTTGTTGTACACAACGTATCAACACCGTTGGCACGTTATTAAGTTCATGACAACAATTTACAATCATACGAATTAATGTTTTATCTTTAGGTAGGTTTAAGAATATTGGTGCATACTCTTATTTGTATAAATAAAAATACTAGGAACTTTATGACATAGACATTATGTGGCTTGGACATTTTTTTAAACTTTTTTCAAACTGACTAAAGTTAATTTTATTTCCCATCTTAACTTGAAACTTTTCGAGTTGAATTTTTTCTTCGTCAACATTTATCTTTTAACCGTAGGCAATTTACTGGAGTTAACTTAACTTGTCACAGTTAATTATTTTCATCAACTCGCCCACCTTTGTCGAAACGTAAGGCCCGGAACCCATTTTAATTACGGGACCTCGATTATCCTACTCGTTTCACGAATCGTTGGTATTGCAAAACATCACTGCACGTGTGGCCCGTTGAATGTCGTGAAACTGTTTGTATGGGCGATTGTAAATTCCACCGATTTTCAGGTAGTCGATTTTAGGGTCAGATTTATAACATGTAAATTCCACCGGTACGACTTTTCTACCTGAAAAAAAAATGTAAATTCCACCGATGGTAAACTCCACCGATTTCAGATTTATTATTAGTCACTTTATTAGTCTTATCTACATCAAATTATTATCTAGAGTCTAGACGATAAATTTGGTAGATAAATTCTTGGTGGTGTGCGAAATTATTATACAGTAGTTAGTTCCATTAGTTCGTTTTCACGATGAATACGCTAAGTGAAATAATAAGTGAACGTGGCAAAGTATTACTTTGCTTAAATAATTTTAAATTTTGGAAACAAACCAGGGGCGTCATTTCAATTTATGATAGGGTAGGGCATAATAATGACCGGCCCAATCAGTGTAACATTTTTAAGTACCTACACAAAAAAAACCGCTCGCTTCGCTCGCAACATTAATCAACTATAATTCAACACCTATTTTTTTATTGACATAAATTATAAACCAAAACTTCATTCACTTTTGTTAATAATTTAACATATATATTATTCATAATTATCTTCCCCCAAACAAACATATAAATATTTTTAAATACATTTTATGCTGAAAAAGACAAATATTTTTTTTTTATAACATTAACCACAGTTTCTAAATAAGATATTCATATAATATTATATTAAATTTGTCAATGTTCAATTATTGTGTATTATGTGTTCTAATGTCCCGGCCCATGTGAAAGAAGCAGCCGGCCCAAAGTTACTTTGAAATCTAGGGTAGGGCAAATGCATACTCCTGCCCCCCCCAAATGACGCCCCTGAAACAAACGGACTTAAAGTCCGGTGAAGAAAAGTGGAGGTGCGAAAGATGTCAGTTATGCTAAAAGAAATTTGTACAATGCTAGGAGAAAGATAATGCCAAAAATACCTAAAAGTTCTTTTGACGTTCATTATTTTTTAACTGAAACTTCATGTATGACTAGCAGAAACGAAAATTTTATCCAATATAATAATAATGAAAAGGGTATCATTATATTTTCCTGCAAAACAAATTTCGAAGCTTTGTGTAAAGCAGAAGTCATTTATATGGACGGAACATTTACTTATTGCGTTAAACATTTTTTACAGCTTTTTACTATACATGGATATTTTAATGTCTATTATATCCCTTTATGTTTCTGTGTATTAAAAGATAAAAAAACGCCTTCTTACTTAGAATGTTTTAAGATTATTATTGAAATGTCCGTTTCATATGGTTTGATTTTTCAACCACAAAATATCGTAATTGATTTCGAAAAAGCAATACACAACGCATGCGAATTAATTTGGCCAAATTCAAAATTAATGGGTTGTCGATTTCATCTTACTCAAAGTTGGTGGAGAGCAATACAAAAATTTGGATTAACGGAAGATTATAAAACAAACACGATAGTAGGTGATTGGCTTAAAATTTGCTTTGGATTAATATTTTTAGAGCCTGAAGATGTTTCTGATTTTTTCGTATTTGAGTTAATGTCCATAAAACCTGAAAACTTAAATATTACAAAATTTGCTGATTATATATTGGAAACTTATATATCAGAAGAAGCTTCATTTCCTCCAAAAATATGGGCTCAATGTAGTGCTGAATTGAATTTGACTACTAATGCATGCGAGTCATTTCATTCGCATTTAGCACAATGTTTTCAAAATGTACATCCAAATATACATCATTTTTCTACAGCTTTACTGGATATTCAAACTTATACCTACATCAAATTAAATAGTATTAACGAACCTAATCATTTAAGAAATTCCACTTCAAAAACACGTCATAAATATTTAAATAACATAATTCAATCATTCAAAGACAAAAATATCACTATAATGGAATTCGTTAAAGCAGCTTCTCATCATTACAAGCCTAAATTTTAATATAATAAATAAATTTAAAAAAAAATGTAGAATTAAATTTTTGGAAGATAATTTGAACCGCCTCCTCGTGGTGTCTTCTGGGTAATTCTAAATAGTTCTTTCTCAAAATACATCCTAACAAATTTATTAAAAATTGGATCGGTGGAGTTTACATTTTAAATATCGGTAAGAAAAAGGTACCGGTGGAATTTACATTTTTTTTTCAGGTAGAAAAAATGTACCGGTGGAATTTACATAAAAATATGGTAAAAAAAGGTTCGATCGGTGGAATTTACATGCGCTTTACTTGTCACAGTTAATTACTTTCATCAACTCGCCCACCTTTGTCGAAACGTAAGGCTCGGAACCCATATTACAGGATAAATATACCCATTTACGGGACCTCGATTATCCGACTCGTTTCACGAATCATCGATATCGCAAAACATCACGGCACGTGTGGCCCGTTAAATTTCGTGAAACTGTTTGTATATTGTGAAATATATTGTACACCTGTGGCAATCACATATTGTTCAACCGGTCGTTTGAAACATATCCGGATTTTTTTTTTTCCGAGTAATCGGATTTTTATGCGATAATTTTTCTACGACTATAATATTTTCTTATCTACGCCCAAACGGTATTTTAGAGTTCTGTCGTTTCTGTGTTTGACGTTGGCGGGATGTGGGAATGAGGATAAGAAACGAAAAAATGGCCAACGTCGACTCGTTCGAGACGAACGAGGACAACAGTTCTAAAAGTTATCAACGGGCAGCACGTAAAAAAGCGTTGCTCGCGGACTACTCATGGTCGGACGAAGCGACGTATGCGACGGCGTGTAAATTTGTCGTGTGCCTTTACATTCACGCGTTTTGCAACAGCGAATTCGTCGCGGGCGCGATCGACCGGAATACGACGAGAGCGGTAAACGCCATTTGAGATTTTTGTATTTTGGTGATTTGGAACGAACGCAACAACTGGCACATCGTCCGGACGGCGTACGACGTGGTCATTCTGTTGAGAAACCTACGGCAGGTTTCCAGGGACACGAAAGAAAGGCTTTTCCTGTACGAACGTGTGATGGACAGGGTCATGTCCGAACTCATCATGAACCGGACGAAATTCTACCGGACCGCGACGCACGAGTACCTGGCGATCAAATGCGACGTCAAACGAGATGGCCGTCCTCTGTGGGCTTTCATGCGGCGTTTCTTCGACGTGCGCTACGCCTTCATCTTGCCGGATCCGGAGACGTTTGCCCAGGTATACGGGGACGATCGATATTTCCGAGTAGAACATTTATACAAGAACTACGTGGAAAACAGCGACGTGGTCGAGCAGTATAGGGACCTGGTGCAGGTGTACTGGAACCGTCGACTGCTGTCGGTCGACGCCATTTTCGCGGAGTCGACGAAAACGACGCTCGACCCGCGAAACGTGTACGCGCTCTACGACGTTTACAACAAATTTTTCCTCGCATTGATATTTCGCGCGTTGGCCGGATCTGACTACGGGTCTCTGGAGTCAGAGTCGGCGAAACTGGAGACAGCCTTCGATTTCAAAAAATTCCACGACGTTTTCCCCGATGGACTGGCCAACCTCAAAACGGATGTGTCGACCATTTTCAGCTTTCCGTACACGCATTATGGTCCGGACGGCATGGCGGCGAGTGAGACGAGCGCGGGGGACGCGGTGCGCACACATCGAAAGGCCGATTTGGACGCTTCAGTGAAATTCGTCCAGTCCAACGTTGTGATCCACGACGACGACTCTGACGAACGACCGTCCACTTCGAATCGGACTCCTTTGAAAGGTGACACATTTATTGCGGTGTTGCACAAAGACGTGAATTTATTGGTACGTGAATTTAAGAAAGAATTCCAGCAACGCAGACGGTTCTAATGAAATGTTCAGTCGGATAACTTAGTTTTATTAACGTTACCGGTTTTATGATGGAATTCTCGTGTATGTTACAGATTTAATATTATGATTAATTTTTATTTTTTTTTTTCATAATCGACGGTTCACTTATTTGTTAACTTGTCATTTCTCGTATTGTACAAACGGTTTTGCAAATTAATTTTGAAAAATTGTTTCGTTTATAAAATTAATCAAAAACGGCTGTATTTCGTACGCGACAAATATTATTTTAAATAAATTATGACGTTATAAAATAAAAAAAACGATTCATCGATTAATTACTATGAAATATAAAAATGGTTCCAAAACTGCTACCGATTCAACTTTCAATGTTTTTTTTTTTTTTTTTTTTTTTTTTTTTTATTTGCATTTGTCAGAAACATTATAGCAATACAATTAATTGATAATACAAAATAAATTATATGGAGATATAAGGAAAATAACGATAATAAAAATAAATAAAATAACTAATAACAAACAACAACAAGAACAATTTTAAATTAGGAAGCCAGCAGAATAGATAAAGTTAATTATGGAATAAATAATGGGAATGGAACGAGAGTTAAGAAGAAGATTAGAATCGGGAGTGATGTAGCCAAAGGAAGATAAAAATGAAAAAAGAAGATGTCTACTTGGTAGAAGGGAACTTTCAATGTTTATAAACAATATTTGCTACGTATATCCAATCATTATACGACTTTGGATGTCGAACTATATACGTCTATGAATCTTCGGTTAAATAAAAAAAAAATGGCTTCTGAGTTCAGAAAGAAATGTTGATAAAATAAAAAAATCTGCAGGCAATATGACCAACAACGGTAATGTATAATATGAACGATGAATTTCACACTGAATCTATTTTCAGAATCGTCTTCTTTTTAGTTATCAATCCTAGGTTTGGTTTAACCGCATTCTTCTTTCCACACTCCCTGCATTCTTCCCTATTACTGGTCATTTCTCTTTAGTTTCCTATAGGTTCTCAAATAGTGATTTTTTACATAAAAAAATTAAAAAAAAAAAAAAAAACAAAAAAACACTAATCGTTGTGTAACCAACAAGTTATTCGTTTTACTCGCTATTTAAATGCCATCCATTCATCAATAAAAACATATTAAATTACGTGTGTGAAAAACTGTATTACTACATTTGAAACTTCATATAATTTTATATGAAATTTTCTCGTTTAGCAATGTGAGTTATAAAATTGAAACAGATTAGGAGATTTCATATGGTGTTTTTGAAAAAAATGTATAAGTCCCCAATTTCAATCAAAATATTATTTTTAGAAAACACATCGAAACGGTAAGTTTTTATATGATTTTTGGAATTGCAACTTAATAATGCCACGTGCCTTAATTAAAAAATTACCCTGTAAATTAGTCTTGACTACTATTATTTTATTATACAATGATATTTTAATTATTAGGTCAATGTTTTTGTTAGAATAATAGTTTCATTCAGTTAATAATGTAAAATTTAAAGTAATGTTAATCAACATCAACTCAAAACATTTTTATCAAAATATAACGATTACAAAGTGCTAGTACTTTATTCAGATTAATTATTCTATTTTATTTTCTTCACAAGTATAATATGAATCTAAAATAAAAATGAAATAAATATATACAAATGGTAAATTGCTTCTATAAAATGTACGAAAAGAAGCGTTCAAATGAAAATAATAGACAAAACAAACAATTTAAACCGTACTTCTATTGTTGATTCAGTCGCTAACACCGGCGTTGTAAATATCGAGTGTACGTGGTGTGCAATAGGCACTCAAATTTCCACTTCTAAGGAGTTTCGAACTACAGTTAGCAGTGTGGGACGATATTAAATTATTTATCTCTTTGTATTAAATACAACTCTTACACTGTACTCCGTCAAAAAAAATACAGGGTTTATAACGAAGATTTAAATACCGCGTGTATTCAATTACCAGGTGCCTCGTAAAGGCGCTTCTAACGATTTTGTCAACTCAACTATTATTGTTTCTTTTATGTGCATTTTTTATCGTCATACGGTTTATGAATACACTTTTGTCTGTCAGTTCGGTGTGACACGGGATTGTGTTTGATAAACTTCACTCGCTTTTTTTCCAAACGAAAAACTAACGATGTCGGATAAAGTATTATTTTTGAAGTATTAAAAACACTCAGTCGGTATTCGCAAGGTATTCGGATACCGCTTAGCTTACTGTACGTTCCTATTAGACTTTTTTTACGCGAGAATTCGCGTCTTCGATAGAATTTGATTTGTGACAACTCTCCCATCGCCGTTGGAACAAGTCGTTCGGATAGTCTTCGTACCGAATTTTGAAAAGCTCAAACTTCCGTAGATTTTTATTGACTAGCTTTATAGTTTATAATTCTCGTGGTAATCCCAAAACGAGTGAACCAAAAAAATCAAATGATCGAACCACCGTCTCTGTTTTGATATTGCCTGAAGGAAAAGAATCCTGTAACTAACGTGTAAATCAACTTCGGTCAACATCGAAAAATAAAAAATATAAAATATAAAAACATTTTTACAATATAACTTAATATAAATAAATATAAAAATATACTTAAAATTAAAGTTTGCTTATCAATTATTTTACAACAGAATATCTGTTTATTAGATAATTTGATTTTTTATTTACAATACGAAATATTTCGTTTTTTTTTTAGCATTGGCTCTTTATCAAAATATGAAGGAAATAAATAATGCAGAAAGTGTTTCTCAAAGTGTTTTTTTTTAAAGTGAGGTCGTATATTCTCGTCGGCTACTCCCGCGTCGAAGAGTTTTCAGCGTTCGCGCGCACCACATGACCTTTGATGACGGGCAAAATTAATGAAGGACGCATCGGACGTCGTTACAAACTATTGCGTGTTGGTGCAGGAACACCCGGCTTATACGAATCGCGTCCCTAAATGATAATTTTTATTGTCCGAGTTGCATCCGCGGTTTTGTCACGACATATCCGAGTCGCGTCTGTGGTTTCCTCGGGGTATATTACATTCTTGGGCCATGGGTTTTTCAGCAACTCAGAATATAGTTAGGTGATAAACTCGTAGATAATCTCGATTATCGATAAGTTATCTGTAAATACCACCTTTCAATATTTATTGTTGGAAATTAATTTTGTTCACGTTAGCATTGGTCTATCTTCGACATTCTATTTGTTCGACAAATCATCAGCGTTTCATATGTTTTTATTTATATTAATTTGACTTTGCAATGGAAAATCTTGAAGTAATTAAAATGACCATTGAAAAAAATAAACTATTATTATTGTATTAATGGATACCAATTGGCTTTCCAAAAATTTTTAAATGATAATGTTCAGCAGTGGTCGTGTTATGCAAACATCGCGAACTCGGCTGTCGCGATATATATTTTTGTATTTTGGAACGCAATTCGTATGCAGCCGGAACACCAAATCAACGGTTGGAGTCCGAGGTCAGAGCAGAAAACCCATTCCTGTTCACACGGACTTTGGACGTTGTCGTGACGGAGCTCGACGCGTACAAGGTCAAGCGCTGCAGGGCCCGCACAAAAACCGAATATTGGTCGCCGAACGGCACTCACGCCAGTGCGGACGACATCAGGGTGGATTTCGCGCAAAAAGTTCATGCGGTGGTTTTTTCGGCGATCGCTACGGGATACGACGCGGCGTTAACGTTTCGCAGTTGAACGATCGCGTCGATCGACTCCAGACGGTGGGCGCGACGTTTCCAAATAGGCTATTTGTACGAGAATTCCGTCGGGAAAAGCATAATCGTCAAACACATCGGAAACACAGTGCACTGGTCTACTGGAACAGACGGTTGTGGTCGGTGGACCGCGTATTCGTGCACTTGACGGACGCGGACCTCGGAACGACGGTGCACTACGACGATGTACGACGTTTCCAATGAATTCTATCTCGCGGTGATTTTCCACGAACCAAAGTGTGCGTTGGTCGGAGACCACAGCTACAAGTCTTTGAAGGCGGTATTGGACGCCACGCAGGAGAATTTCACTACAACGGGCGCAAGGGCAAATTTACCGACGACTGTCTGACTGCCGTGAAAAAGATCTTTACAGGGTTTTCAACATTCCGGACGTACTAGGCGAGTCCGAAACGGTGAAAATACTCGAAGACACGATATCCGAAGCTCCGGAGAAAATCGAGAAGTTCAAATTGGCCATCGATTACAACGCTGAACGCTCGTCCAAAGCGATTCGACCGTACCAGACGAGATGTGATCTCTACAAGGTGTTTCTACGACGACGTCGGTACGTCGTATTTGAATAAACTGTTTCATAAACTCATACGATTAAAATTTTAATGTTTAGTTATATTTTATTTGATAAAAACACGTTTTGAGATAGATCAAGCGTGAGTTATAGATTTAATTTAATTTTTTAGTTTTTGCAAAATGATATTTATCAATTGTTGATCGGTACTTGCAGTTTTATGACAAACATTGTTTTTTGTGTTGATAACTGGTTCGTTGTATGAAATAAATACGAAAAAAAACACCTTCTTTGTACGCAATAAATACTGATTTTGAATATAAACACAATTATACAGTAAAGTGGTAGTTTTTAATTGATTTACTTTAAATGAAATTTAAACAGTGCTACATATACCCTCATGAGCACCGATATTAATATGCACTGCATATAATAGGCTCAAAAACCAACTAGTGTATTACAGTATTACAGCATACAGATGATGAATGTCATTTCGAACTGCATAAAATATTATTCATTACGCACAAACATTTTTTGGATTGACACTGTGTCTTGCTTGTATACATTTTATAAAACCTTGTCCAGTTACTGTAGATTGTTGAGTTGCAATTGTGCGTAAAGCAAATGTATTTTCTCTTGGAACTTGGTCAATTGTTATTAATTTTTTTTGGCATATTGAGAATTGAGACCTTGAATATAAAGATTTTAAAAGCCCTTCTTTAGTCCCTAATCTTTAATACCCATCAACTTTTACCTGCAAAAATATTTTTATTATCTTAAAAAAATAAAATATAAACGGTTGATTTACTATATTATGTATTATTTTATGTTTACCTCTATAACTGTTACATAGCTAATAGCTATTTCTGCTATTAATAATCGCGTTTGGCCATTTCGGTATTTTGCCGATACAATAAAATCAGTATACTTTAAGCACTCGAGCCTCGTACATATATTTCACCTACACTCCACACGCGATGAAACATGGCGCAGTCTTTTAGGATCTAAAACTGTATTTTTTAATTTTGAATTGTTGTTTGTTGAACCATGGAGTGCAATAAACCAGATGCGTTGGTTTTAACGGATAATTTGGCAGAAAATTGGCGCGTTTTTCGTGAAGCGTTCGAGATTTACATTGAGGCGGCGGGTCTAACAACAGCGTCTAATAAACGTCAGGTGGCCATTTTTCTTAACCTTGTTGGTAAAGAAGGCCTAGAGAGGTATAACACTCTCACATTTGAAAACGCCGATGACAATGAGAAAATTGATCAAGTGCTTAAAGCGTTTCAAGATTATTGCAAACCAAAAAAAAATATTCTAAACTCCAGGTATATATTTTATAAACGGTCTCAAAAAGATAATGAGTCGATTGAGGAGTTTCTGTCAGCGTGTCGTGGTTTGATTAAAGATTGTGAATTTATTTCTCATGAAGAAATATTACGTGACAAAATTGTTCTTGACACGAGAGATGGTGAAGCTCGCGACAAGTTAATCAAGCAAGCTAATGTTACTCTTGAAACTGCAATAGAAACCCTCCGTATAGCTGAAATCCAACGAAGAGAACTCAATCAAATGAAGGAGATTGGTGAAAAACAAAATGAAGTAAATGCAGTTCATTCTAAAGTACGTGGTGGCAAGCGTACATATCAAGCTCAACATCACTACACCCAGAACAACGGTAACAATGGACATGTTATGTCTACATGTAATACCTACATTATCAGACTTATCGTCAAAACTGAAAAATGCAAGGGTTTTTTCTGTTTTTGATTAGAAGGATGGTTTTTGGCAAATAAAATTAGATTTAGAGAGTTCTAAATTATGCACGTTTGGTACTATGTTTGGTACTTTTTGTTTCAATAGACTTCCCTTTGGAATAAATAATGCAGCTGAAATATGTCAAAAATGGAATATGAAAGTGTTTGGAGGTATCGAAAATGTATTTATATATCTTGATGATATTTTAATTTTTGGTGACACTGAGGCGCAACATGATTGTGCATTAAAATATGTTTTAGATTTGGCTATGAAAAATAATATTAAATTTAGTAAAAACAAAATTCAATATAAGGTAGATAAAGTTAATTACCTTGGACATATATTTTCATATGAAGGCATGAAACAAGATAGTGATCGTATTAAATCTATTTTCGAGTATGAGGTACCAAAAACTATAAAAGATTTGCAAAGGTTTTTAGGTATGGTTAATTATGTCAGAAATTTTATTCCTAACCTGGCAATGTTGACTAAGCCACTAAGAGATCTTCTGAAAAAGAATAATGAGTTTGTATGGACATCAATACATAATTAGTGTATAAATAAACTTAAAACATTAATTGCTAGTCCCTCTGTACTTAGGAATTATGATAACACAAAAGACGTGATCATACAGACAGATAGTAGTAAATTTGCTATTGGATGCGTTTCGTTACAAGAAGGTAGACCAGTTTGAATTTAAATCGAAAAGCTTATCTGAAACCGAAATTAACTACGGACAGGTTTATAAGGAATTTCTGTCAGTCTTATTCGCCTGTAAGGTATTTCATCATTATATATCTTATGGTAGGCGCGTGACAGTTCAAACCGATCACCTTCCTTTAATTTCGTTAATGAAAAAGAACATAAATGACATTCCGTCTAAAAGACTTCAATGCATTAAGGTCAAATTATAGCGATATGATGTTAATCTTATACATGTACCGGGGAAAAAAATGTTTATCGCAGATGCATTAAGCCGAGCGTGTATGTCGTCTCGAGATAACGACGTTGATATTGATGTTTCTGATGTAGTCCATTCAATTAATATGTCTAAAAATATTCGAAATGAGCTTGTACAGGAAACAATTAAAGATGATTTATTAAAACAAGTAGTATACGTCTGCATGAATGGCTGGCCTAAGCATAATAATAAAGTTGCACGTGAGCTTATACCATATTTTAATATGCGTTGCCAAATATCATTTGACGACGATTTACTTTTTCTTAATAATCGTGTGTTTGTCCCTATGAAGTTACAGAATAAAATTTTATTTAAACTACATGAAGCTCGTCTTGGAATTTGTAGGACTAAAACGAGAGCACTTTCCTTATTTTATTGGAAATGTTTAGATAAAGATATTGAGGAATATATTGGTAATTGTGCAGTATGTAATAAGTTTAGGAGTGAGATTACTAAAGACCCTATGATATGTCAAGAAGTTCCTATTCTACCTTTTGAGAAAGTTGCGTGTGATATTTTGGACTATGGGAAATGTACTTACCTAGTATTAGTTGATTACTATTCTGGTTGGCTTGAGTTAAATTATTTATCTTCTAAAACCTCAACTCATATAATTAAAATACTAAAAGTTATTTTTTCGATACATGGGATTTCAAAGCAACTCGTGGCAGATAATATGCCATTTAATTCGAATGAATTTCACAATTTTGCGACTGATTGGGAATTTGTTATAACTACGTCAAGCCCTAGATACCCAAAATCTAACGGACTGGCCGAGTAAGGCGTAAGTATTGCGAAATCAGTACTAAAGAGATCGGATGAAGGTAAAGTTGATAAACAATTAATGTTGTTGGAATATCGAAATAGTGCTATCATTGGCTCTAAGTTTTCCCCAGCACAACTTTTAATGAGTCGCACTTAAAGATCGAAAATTCCAATCTTAAACAATTCTCTACAGCCTACTTTAGTAAATAATTTTAAGTTAGAACGTGAAAATAAGAATAGGAAAACAAAACTATATTACGATAAAAATTCCAAAGTTAAAAATAATAATGATTTTCAACCGGGCCAAAAAATTATGTTTAATGATCTTTTAACTAAAACTTGGAAGCCAGGTAAAATTATCAATAAATATAATACGCCTAGATCATATGTTTTTAGTGATGACACAGGTAATAATAAACGACGAAATATTGTACATTTACGGTAAACAGCTCAGGTATATTTTATTGAAAGATAATAGCGTTGTTTTGAAGCCTAGTTGGATACGTAAGCGACGTATTGTACCTTCAACTCAGCTTAATTTATAATTTATATTATGTATTATGTTTTATTTGTCAGCTAAATTTATAATTTATATCATATATTATTTGTAAGCTTAATGTATAATCTGTTTTGTTTTTATATAAAAAAAGGGAGATGTTACATAGCTAATAGCTATAACTGCTATCTATATTTTATCTATATAATAGTTATGTAATTATGATAGGTTATCCCGTTTGGCCATTTCGGTATTTTGCCGATACAATAACATCAGTATACTTTAAGCACTCGAGTCTCGTACATATATTTCACCTACACTCCACACGCGATGAAACAATAACAACAGCTAAAATATTTCAAGCATCTCGGCGACCTTTTTCGGATTGTATACTTTTCGTGCTTGAGGTTAGGTAATCTATAGAATATATAGTTATCGTATTTTTTTTATACTTTTACTGCTCATTTTTTGGCATTCTATAGAATACATAGGATTTCTATATAATACCAGATTCAACACTTTGCCGATAACATATATACAAATACGACAGTGTGCGCGAGAAAACGCTGTCGTACTCTTGACACAATTACCGAAAACAATGATTCATGCGAGATTGCGTACGTGTGCGTAACTCAAACGTTCTGTTTGACCAGCTCTTCAAACACCGTGTTCGGAGCGGGTAAAACGTAACATACACGATTTCAGTCGTGGCCCGCGATTTCAACGCAAACGTCGTAATCGTATTCAACAGCAGTCGATTGAAATGTTCGAAAAAGTCGTGTGTACGAGTGTGCTTCTTGTTTTGTTGGTGATCCAATGCCAGGGTAATCCATCCCTATATTGGATAAGAAACATAGTGGCCAAAATGGTAACGGTCGTAAACGCGAATACTGGCGACAACCCTTATCGGAACGATGTGGGATTAAAGGACTATGACTTGCACACATATCGTACGTATCACGTCATGTTCGTGAATCATTATTCGAAAAAGAACGTGCCCATCAATTACGCGTTCGCGTTACAGACCGCCATGAACTGTAGGTTTGCTCTATGGACCGTTCAGAAGATCAGCAATTTCGTCACCAAAACCGCGTCGTGCTACGACAAACAAGATCGGGACTACCGCGATAAGAACAAGTTCGCAAAAATTTTGGACGACTTTACGAATGACGTCCGTAAGAACGTCCAACTTTTCACCGAAATTTTGACGTATTTTCACGAGATATACTCGTATTCATCGGCTTACATGGACTCTGGAGTTCTAAAAGCGTTCGTGTCGTTGGACATCAAAATCGCGTTGATGTCGTCGAGAAACGACGGTTTTACGCGATCGGAAAAAGAAACAGTGGAACTGTTGGTCATGGAAATCGTCGAACTGCAGAGATTCATGTCCATGCACTGCGAGTACAGCAAATCTACCAAGATGTACATCACGGATTGGTTTTACGTCAGGCTGTTCTTCAACGATTCTTTCAGCGGCGACGATAACATGAGCAACATCCTGTATTTACTCGAACGCGCCGCACTCACGTCCAGCGTTTACCTAGATTGCTGTTCCGCGAGGCAAATACTCTTGGAGAGCATCGTGAAAATCCGCGAGGACGATGAGATATCTTCGATGATTACAGCCGTGAAGTTGGACAAGGACAGCAGAGGAATGGAAAAAATATCAATTCGCCAAATTTTCGACAAGATGGTGACCACGTATGATATCGACGTCATTTTGTGGTACCACGATTCGGTTTTGATCGCGATCGTGAAACTCTTGTGTCACATGACAATGAAAATACCGAGAGAACAGTGGTCGAGTGACGGAGGACTAGCGGAGATCACTGAAAAAATCAGAGACGTAAGTGATAAAATATATGTAAACGAATACGTTTTACCGCAGTATTTCGTAGATGGTTTCAACGCGTTAAAGAACGTCACTAATAGTGGTGACGGTGGTGAATTGAAATCGTATTTCGATAGTTTGCGAAACGTGCACGTCGACGACTGTAAAATAAAGGACGAGAAAATAACGGAACATTCGTTTCGGCTATTGGTCATAATTTACGATCATTTCCGCGAGATAGTATGCGCTGAAAAATATTTGAAATATTTACGCAGAGCAAACGACAGGTACTACACGCCCGGGTCGCACGCTAAACGCACACTTCTCGCGAACTATTCCAACGACGACGAAACGCGACGCAATGGTGATTTGAGACATCCCACGGCGTGCAATTTCGTTTTGAATCTGTACATGTTCGGTTTCCGGGCGCAAGAGGTCGCGAATAACGACACGGAAAAAATGAAAAGAGTGCTCAAGACGATTTTCAATTATTGCGTATTGTTGATTCAACACGAAATAAACAATTGGAATCTCATCAGAACGGCATACAACGTGGCGGCTGTGTTGAAAAATCAACGGTCCATATTTAACGATGGAAAACAAATTCTCTTTTTGTTCGAACGGATTTTGGATGTCATCATGGCTGAACTCGACGTTTACAGACTGAAATACTGCATGGTCAAGGCGAAAACCGATTACTTGTTGGTCGATACTACAGATCGGCAACGCAAAGGAAACACTGATTATTTACGAATTTTCATGATAAAATTCTTTAAGAAAAATTACAGTTTGACGAGTATTAGTGCCAATAATGAGTCCGAAAACAAGTTGGACGAATTCATCGAATCGACATACGACGTGCATTACTTCGAAATTGAGCATTTGTACGAAAATTTCGTCGAAAAGAGTGAGATCATCAAACAGGAAGGAGACATAATACAGGTCTACTGGAACAGAAGGTTGCAATCGATCGAAGAAATTTTCGCGGACTTGAGAGAAATTAATTTCGACCCTCAAAACGTGTACGCGCTTTATGACGTTTATAATAAATTTTTTTTGGCCGCCGTTTTCCGTGAAGCGAAACGCGTCTTGGTCGGAGACGACTATGCGTCTTTGGCGAAGAACTTGGCGAAACTCAAGGAAAAATTGAATTACGACAAAGTCGCCGACGCGTTTCCCGACGATCTGTCCTCTTTCAAAACACGTCTAAAAACGATCTTTAATTTTACGGAAATAGAAGACGAGTCGAAAGCGGTAAAAGTATTTCAAAAAAACGTATCGGACGTTGCCGAGGATTTCACGAAATCCAACTTCGTAATTCGTTATGAAGCTGATCGTCCATCGAAATTCTTTATGATAGGCTGGAAAATTTTTACGTACGATAAATTATTGCACCATGAATTACATAAAGATGTTCGGAAGTTTAATGAAGCATTTCTTCAACTCAAACGACTCAAATTTTAGTTGGCGTTTAGAAACATTTTTTTTGTATTTATTTACACCACGCTTTTATCCATTGTATTTTTTCGATTTGATATCGTTTTTGAAAATGACGGTTTATTTACAGATTTATTATTTTTAGTTACAATTATAAAAGTTGTCTGATGTGAAACATGGAACGATTGTTTTTATTATAAAATAAACAATAAACCGTTTACTTTGTCCGCAGTAAATTTTGGTTTTGAATAAAAATGTCTATCACACGTTAAAAATACGGTACATTGATCATCTTACTATGAAATATTAACCGTATCGTAACTACCCTCGATAGCATATATGGAGAAATAATAAGCCGCAAAAAAAAAAAAAAAAGCGATCTAATTAGAAACCCATTCCGCCGTGGATAGTCGTCACGCGCACATGTGCTCCGTAATGAGAAATATTATATCTCTTTTCCGTGCTCAAATTTTCAATTATCTACTTGTTTTGTGTACCAAAATATTCACCTAAGTACCACCGATCCGTGCACACTACTCTCAGCTTCCGAGAGGCCCAGTCCTCCAAGAAAAATTGAAAATCAAGGAATTTTTAATTAACTGGTAAGAAATCAAACCACATTTTCGTGCGCAGACGTCGGACCTGCACACGTAAGCGCTCCGTTATCGCTTCCGATAGCGTGTCGTGTGTCCAGTTTTCGTCGTGGTACCTTCGGTAATGTATTACTTACCTACATCATTATGAGTTCTAATCACCCACCAACTCCTATCGCAAAAAATAATGCCAAATTAACAACTAATAAGCCAGTCTCTCCTATCACCATAGTTAATCGAAATAAAGTCATTAAAAACAACGAGCTAAAATCCGATAGTGAAAAAGTTTCAGCCGATGACTGGACGGTTATACCTACTACTCATAATAAAAGACCGATCACCTCTCCTGGTGGTTCACCGAAATCAAAACAATCGATCGATAATCCTTTTAAGTCGGACAATCGTTACTCAGCCCTTCAAAATGAAAATGATGATGAACTCGACATGGAAACCTCAGACACGATTTTACCGACCATACATCGCCCTCCTCCGATCTTCATTAAAACTGAAATCGATTACCTAAAATTCTGTACAGCCATAAAATTACTTATCGATTCTAATGAATTCACTTGCAAAAGCAACATATCAAGCCTAAAACTACAACTCAATTCACCAGATGACTTCAGAAAAACTGTTAAATTGTTAAAATCCAAAAATATCGATTTCCATACTTATCAAATCAAGCAGGAAAAATCCTTTCGGGTCGTTCTCAAAAACCTCCACCACTCGACACCAATCGATTTCATAACCGAAGAAATCGAGCATCTTGGTTTTAAGGTGAAACAAGTCATCAACGTTCTTCAACGGCTTACCAAAAAACCACTACCCGTTTTCTTTATTGACCTAGAACCCAACATAATCAATAGTGATATATTCAAAGTAAAATCAATTTGCCACTCTGTGATCAAATTTGAAGAACCTAGACCTACCAAACAGGCAATCCAATGTCACCGCTGTCAAAATTTCGGTCATACTAGGAGCTACTGCAACCATCAACCCCGATGTGTAAAGTGCGATGGCCATCATTCAACCTCCGAGTGTCAGAAACTCAAAGATGACCCGCCCAAATGTACCTTGTGCGGTGGACCTCATCCTGCCAATTTCCGCGGCTGCCCAATATTCAAGGATCTCCAACGGAAAAAAATGACCAGCTCTAAAAACACCACCAAAACCTTTTCTAATCCAAATTCAAATGTATCAAATGATAACTCTAATGTTCAAGCACCCATTGGTATCACTCCCATCCATGTTCCCCCCAACCCAACCCTTAATCCCACTTACGCTATGATTACAAGCCAAACCACCCCTCAACCTTTCCCATGTAATGATGCTCACGTCAATAATACTACCTCTGATGCCATTTCCCAGAATCTCGCATCATTTATTTCCGAATTAAAATCCTTAATCAACCCCTTAATCTCTCTCCTCACTACTGTTATTAACAAAATACTACTCAAAAATGACTAACAATAACTCAAACATTAACTCTCCTCTCAGGTTATTCCTCTGGAACTCTAACGGCCTCCACCAATACAAAAATGAACTCCAGACCGTTCTTTACGACCACAAAATCGACATTGCCTTACTTACAGAAACCCATTTCACTGCTAAATCCAGCTTCAAAATCCATAATTATTCTTTGTACAGATCCGATCACCCTGATGGAACAGCTCATGCTGGATCCTGTATACTTGTATCCAATTCTATCCAACACAATGTTCTTGTTCCTTACCATAAACCCTCCATTCAAGCAACGAATATTTCTATTAAAATTAACAATACACCTTTAACAATTTCCTCGGTTTACAGCCCTCCTGGTAATCCCATTCGTCATGAAGATTACGTAAATTTTTTTAACTCTCTAGGTAATTCATTTATTGCTGGAGGCGATTTCAACGCTAAACATCCTATGTGGGGCTGTTTTTCCAACAATCACAGAGGGAAAATTCTTCACTCAGTCATTTCAAACTATCACTAATCTTGCGTCTCACCAACAGGTCCTACATACTGGCCCGCCCATTCAAATAGAAACCCGGATATACTGGATTTTTTTGTCACAAATACCTCTAATTCACTGAGTAAAAATATTGAAAATATTTGCGACATAGCCAGTGACCACTCCCCCGTCATCCTTACAGTAGGGGGAACCCCTTCCTTATCTACCAGACCCTCTCTCACCCAAGGGCCGATCGTCTGGGAAATGTTCAAAACCAATTTGGACGACACTATCGATCTCAAAATCTCCCTCAAATCTACCAACGAAATCGAAATAGCTGCTGAAAATCTCATTAAATCAATAACCAATGCAGCTATTAACTCTGCAATCCCAACCCATCAGCACCGTAATTTTCCAAACAATACTCTTCCTATATATTTACGTCGCCTCATTAATGAAAAAAGATATGCTAGGTCCGTTTGGCAACGCACCCGCCTTCCCAGCGATAAAACCAGTTACAATCAAATTTCTAATAAACTTAAAAAACGTCTCTCCAAATATAAATATGAAAACTACGCCACTTACCTTCAATCGTTAAAGACATCCGACAACTCTCTATGGAAGGCCACTAAAAGATTAACCAAAATCAAAGAGTCATCTCCACCTCTCCTAAAAGAAAATAATACTTTAGCAGTAACCGACATTGAAAAATCTATCCTATTCGGCGAGCATTTAGAATCCACATTTAAAAACCACCAATATCCAAGACCTGATCCCAGTCATTCAGATAAATTCAACAATTTTCTCTCATCTCCTTTACCCATGTCCCTTCCCACCAAACCCATATCTCCAGGTGAAATCAGTAATATCATTAAAAGACTTCCGATCGGTAAAGCTCCAGGTTATGATCTTATCACCAATAAAATTTTAAAAAACCTCTCTAAGAAAGGTATACTATTATTAACATTTATTTATAATTCCATGCTGCGATTATCATACTTCCCTGCCATCTGGAAAACTGCTGTCATAATTCTTATTCCGAAAGTTGGTAAACCCAAAAACCTGGCTACCTCATATAGACCCATTAGCTTGCTGCCCACCTTAGGTAAACTCTTTGAAAAATGTCTCCTCAAGAGAATCAGACCCATCTTGTCCGAACATAGTATTATACCTAATACTCAATTCGGTTTTCGATCCAAACATTCGACTTTGCATCAAGTTCACCGCCTAACTGACATGATAGCATCTGCGCTCGAAAGTAGAAAATATTGTACAGGCCTTTTCCTCGACGTCGCACAGGCGTTTGATAAAGTATGCCATAATGGACTTCTGTTCAAACTAAAACAATTCATGCCAGCTCCACTTTACCTCATCCTAAAATCTTATTTAGAACACAGAAAATTCATGGTTAGACACGGAAATGCTTTTTCTCCACTGTTTGACATTGAAGCAGGTGTCCCTCAAGGTAGCGACCTCTCACCCGACTTATACAACATCTTTACCATGGACATCCCTAAAACTGACAACACTCTACTTGCTTCATTTGCTGACGACACTGCTATCCTATCAAGTAATATTGACATAACTATAGCTGCTCAACACCTTCAAGAACATCTTGATCTTATAGACAACTGGGCCAACAACTGGATGATTAGTATTAACGAAAGCAAGTCTTCTCAAGTCACTTTCGCTCTACGCCCAGGCACTTGCCCAACTATCAAACTAAAAAATAAAAGCATACCTATCTCAAACGAGACAAAGTATCTAGGAATAATCTTAGACAAACGCTTGACTTGGAAACCCCACCTCCTGAACAAAAGGAAACTTGCCAACAGTAGACTCCATCTCTTCCGACCCCTCCTTAAATCTAAACTTAATCTCAAAACCAAAATTTTATTGTATAATACAATGATCAGACCTGTCTGGTCGTATGGCATTCAAATATGGGGGATGGCTAAACCCTCAAACATTCGCCCCATCCAATCTTTCCAAAATATTGCCCTACGTACTATAACTGGTGCTCCATGGTACATGACAAATCTTTCACTACACAACGACCTCAAAGTAATTAATGTCACTGACTACGCCAAAATTCACTACCACCGTTTTCACTCCAAACTCAACTCCAGTAATAATCCTCTCATTAAAGACATGGCTTCACTGCATATTCCAGGCAATCCCCCTCGCAGGCTTAAACGTAATTGGAATCGCGATCTTCTTAAGTGATCGTAAATCCAACTAAAAGTTCGTAGGTGCCACCAATGGGTGACTTCCTTAAAAGTTATAAAGTTATTTATTATTTTGTAATTATGTGCTATTATATCTAAATTACTAAATGTGCTTGCTTGTACAGATTGTTTTTTACTTAATAAAAAAAAAAAAAAAAAAAAAAAAAAAAAAAATAGAAACGTAATTACGGTACCTAAACCGTTTTTGTTGAGTGCGATTTGTTTCTCCTAGAGATATTTTTGTTGGGACCATAAAACAGAATTCGTAATAGTTTACATCGTTGCACACATCACTTTAAATTTTTAAAGCCAAAACTTTTTTTGTTTCAGCCATATTCTAGTATTTATTTAAAAAAATAAAACAAAAGTTAAATGTTAACTGTGAAGAAAATTGGTATAATATTTTTGAAACACTATCTAATACCTCCGAGTAAATGAAAGGTGCGATTTTGATTTTTTTTTTTTTTTTTTTTTGACAATTTGGGTTTTGAAATAAAAACAGATCATAAGCTTTCACTCGGTGTTCGTTGCCATATGCACAAAAAAAAAAAAAGAAAAAGAAATCTCGGTGTTTGTGAAAAAAATTGATATTTAGTCGATTGTCACATAAAACGTGTTTTACTTCCATTATGAACCACATTGGAGACTGATGAAAATCATATTCGTGCTACAAAGCGGATCCAGATGATTGTGCTAGTGCAAGTTGTGTGATCAAAAGGTTAGTGATAAATTTAATAGACTTTATAATTTTATAAATTTAATAATTCAATTATTATTTATACTACAAAGCAATTTGATACAGTCTTATTTTTTTTTTCGATATAATTTCTAAGTTTTTCATACCGTTTATGCTTGCTTATCATTGAAGTCAAATTAAACTGAAGAAGAGAGATAAAATAATATTTGAACATTTATTTACGATCATGTTTTATGACCTATACATATTTACACATTGTATGATATCGATTGTCCTGTCAACCGACAGTTCCTGTTGGTATTTTAGTTGTCAGTCAATTATTCTGTCGTATAAGCACACTTGAATGAATTACGAATTGAAAGTAAAAATGTATTCTCAAAGTACACTGAATCGTGTTTTTGAGTTTGTCCGAATGTATGAACGATATTTATGAATATAAATGATAAATAGTCGCAGGGTACAGAGCCGAATTCAGAAAAAAGCTATGGTACCACTTTGTCCTTGGTGGCAATTGTTGAAGGGGTCACACATTTTCACGGGATTAGTTAACTTCTTTTGTTAATCGACAAATGTATTTATTTGTTTTTACGTGAAACAAGGGCAACCGTCGTCGAGTCTACGTACGTTTGAAAACAAAAAGCATCGATCGTTTTTTTGAAGAATGTTAAATATCTCTTAACTTCGTCACGGGGAGCTAAGTTCGTATCGTGATCAATAATGATTGATGGGAAATTAAATCACGGTTATTCGCAATCACGCAGAAAACATAACTCAGTTACCACTTACCAGGTATCAAAACGCATTTATTCTTCGTGGTGGGTGGTAGAGGACGAAATGTGATAATATGCTATCACATATCAACAATTTAATACGAATCCGGAATCGTGTAACATTTAATAGCACAAATATGTGTTGAATGCCGGGAACATTTTCAACATTTATTAAAGAGCAATCAAAATTATTCCTAACTGCCAATAAAACCCCACCACCTCTACTATTTAACATAATATCTCTATCATCTCTAAACACATTGTAATCGCAAAGTCCTAATTCCATATTACTAATAGAATCATTAAGCCATGTTTGAGATAAATAAAATAAATCACAACATAAATTACTAACCAAATCACGAAAAAAAGGAAGTTTAGTTCTAAGACCTCTAAAATTTTGGTACATTACGTGGAAATTAAAAAATCCTGGTGTTTAGAATTTGAAACTTTTTTACAATTCGTGGAACTCCTTTAATAAATTTGATTATTAATCTGGTTTCGCCATTGGATGAACGGGCAGCCAACTCTTCACGCACCTTTCTCATAGAATCTCTTTGATACAGAGTACGATCCGAGCTTATGTTTATCCGAGAAGGGGGAACATGAAGAGAGAGTTTTCATTTATTTTTTAAAATATCGAAAGTGTTTGATGACGTCGAAAAAACTGCTTTAATTGGGCGCAATTTGCCACTTTGATAACGGCCCAAACGAATAACTTTCAACGGTACGATTTCATTGTCCACACCAATAGATTTAATAATATTTTGCATCTAATTAAAATCATGAATTATACTTTCATTCTTACTTTCAATTATACGTTCATCTGTTTCATTAGAGTCACATTCTTCAATATTATAAAAAATGAGATTTGTTGCTCGACTATTTCGATCATTAATTTCATTAATAATAAACTCATTATCAAGTGAATTATTAGAACTAAACGAGTGAGAATTTTTCAAACCTTCAACTTCAACAAGTAATTTTTTAATCAATAATTTTAATTGAGGCAAATCTTTAAGACAATTTTCACATCTTTTAAGTTGGACAAAATTACACACGGTGTAAACAATTTCATCAAAATCGGTCCAGTAGTTTCGGAGATTATCGCGAACATACATCGTGACACGAAATTTTTATATATATATATATATATATATATGTTTCGGGCAATATGTACAATTTGGGCATTATATACAATGCCCGAGCACTATAGAAAATGCCCTTCGAATATTGGGCAATATAGACAACGATATATTAATAGATAATATGTACGAAATAGGGACTAAAGAAAGCCGTCTGTCAACTTTTTACAGCAGAAATCAGTTTGTAATTTGCAAACAAAAATTTCACTCCGAGAGGCCACACGGAAATCATCTATTTTTGGGTGGTCTGGGATACGAACGATGTACGTGTTCACAAAAGTGCAAAACAAGGAAGTGCAAATGAAAAGCAGCGGATCGACTTTGCACATCAAAATACCACGGAAGCAGTACATGCGACAATAAATGAAAAACAATAATGTACAGTCATATAAATATAAGTATCTTATTAGTACTCTAATTATTTATAATTTTTATCATTTTTTATCTCAACGTAAACCAAAAACTGGTGTTTTGATTTGTAATTATTTTGTGTATTCTAAACGTCATATAAACAATATAAACGTGTAAGATAAGTGGTTGTAAATGGGGGGATGGCACTTTTATCTCCACGGGTTTTTTTCGCTATGGAACTCTGTCAAAGAATTACCAATTGAATTACAATAGTGTGTGCTCTGGAATCAGATTTATATTAGGCCCCGGTATAACACACTGTTATATGATAAAGTTTTCATGAGAAATAGAACAACGGACATTTCTGCGGAGTACAAGTATGACAAAAGAAATATTCATAATAAAAACTACATTGTTAATAACAACTTTTGGTTAGGTTACATAATATATTGTGTGCACTTTGTTTCATCAGAAAAAAATATGTATTGAACCATCTAACGAAATGTTTAGCGGTGTAGATTTTTTCAAAATTTCCGGTCGGAATATTGTTTTTAATTCTAGAAAACAAAAGTTGAATAAACTTGTCGGATAACGGTAAGGATGTTTATCCTTCAAATAATACGTGTTGCTCGACATTAATGTGATTTTCATTCCAACGATAAGCCTTTGTTTTTGGAAATTGATTCTCATCAAAACGTAAATAACGTTTTTTTCTAATTTCGAGAAAAAAAAATCCGGTATTCATATTAATAACAATCCATATCAATTTATTAATATTTTTAAAAACACAGTTAAACTCGCTTAAACCGCTTTTCCGCGTGAAATACTGTTTTCCTTCGGTCTCTAGACATTTCTTACACAATATAGTCACCTTAAAATTACCTTATTATTAAACTCTTGATTTTTCTCCATCTCATTGGATAAAACGCTATCTTTTGTTCAGCATATGCCGATAAATTTGAGTTATTGTGAGATCATAGAATTAGAAATTTCACTCGTTTACGTGTATTTATGGTATTTATCTCCTTGTTTTTTTTTTTTTTTTGATCGCCCATCATTTTTTATTTTTTATGTATTTCATCGTCCAATACAGTGTAGAGAAGTGAGATTTCTTGGCACGTATATACTAGTATATAACCGTTTAGTGTTTAAATTTTATAAATACTAATTGCACATAAAAATGATAACAACAATGATAATTACAAGAATAATATATAAATTAATATTAACAGAATAACAGAGCAACTTTGTATTTAATTATATTTTCATATTTTATTAATGTTTTGACAATTTAATAAAAGAATAAAATCAATTTACTAAGTACATACTTAACTTTTTTTCAATTTAAACATAAGATACTTTGTCGCTTAATACGCTCTAGAGCAGGGGTCTTCAACCTTTTGATGGAGAGGGCTAAACATTATTTTCTACAAATCTCGTAGGCTACATCCGTACCTACTAAAATCATGTGTTTTATACTAAAATTCAGTTTAACTATTACAATTAGGGTTCTAAAATTTCATGAAAAATTATATTTCAAATTAAGAACCCTAATCACAATATTCATGATTAAATTTTAAATTACAAACTATTATTAATATCATTAAAACAGCCAAAATTTATAACATGTAAGAAGGTAATTTAATTTTTTTATTGCACTTTTCCCAATTTTTTTCAATATCGATGGCATATGGACGTTTTAATTTTATCGAAGTAGAAAAGATGCATGCTATATTTCAAAAGTGATCGTGGGCCGCAAATAATGACAAAACGGACAACATGCGGCCCGCGGGCCGTGGGTTAAAAACTCCTGCTCTAGAGAGTTGATCCCTTGAAAAGCGTTTTATCCGAGTTTTACTGTAATCTATTTCGTTATACTTAAACACCTAAAGTGTATGAAAAAAGAAAAATAAATAATAACATATCGAAACAAATTTCAAAAATAGCTGGAGCCACGCACAAAAGTCCGTATAGAAATTTGATATCGTATAACCGAAATATAAAAATGTCACAATTTTCTTTTGATTTGAAGGCATGAACAAAATAGTAATGACAAAACGAAGTATATATTTTTAATATGATGACAAAAAATCGTTGCGATTATGATCATAAAGAACAATTCGAATCGAAACAACATGCTAAATAAATAATTTCATGAATTGTTGACTCAGTTGTTAATACTATAGCGTCTTAATCATCCGGGCGTAGGAGGTTAGATCGAACTACTATTAAAATCGAATCACGATACCACCAATTAACATCGATATCGTACGTGATCATCTTTTCGTCTACAATCAACAGGCGTATTGATATTTTTTTTTCTTTTTACTCGCGGTAACCTTATCCATCGTTGTACTTTAAATCGCGAAAGATATCGTATCACCGTCACGAAACGCCGTGATAATATTTTCTTAGAGTATTTGCCTCGCAGAACAATTTTCCCGTGAATTCCGCCTAAAGACAGTCAGAAACCAGCAATATTATTAGTTACTACGATTCATAAGATTACGTGAATTTTGTTTTTTTTATAAATTTGTGTTATACGTACATTTAGTTTATAAAAAATTAATTCAGTGCAATTATTTTCGGCGATCGAAATGCTCGTTTCAACTTATCAGTTTTGATAAGGGCCGATTCTAAACTCTGTTCGATCGTGGGTATGGATGATCACGGTTTTTTACACGTTGCGAAGTTTATGTTTTATGAATAGTCGATTATCGATACAGTTCTATTATCGAGATAGGTAACGTCAAAACATTCCGCTATCGATTATTATCAACACTGTTTTGATTTTAAGCTAATTATAAAATCGGGTTACGGAATCGAAGAGATTGAAAAATAATAAAATTCGAGTGGTCCGGTAATCCAGTAATCCGCACGGGCAAAATACGTACTAAATAAAATTTGGATAACGTTATTGAAATATTTACAAAAATAGAAACGACACATCAATTCGACGCAATACATATGGATGCTGTACTTTACTCTGGTTATTAGTCGTGCTTGGATTTAAATATAAAATATTAATGATCTCTATGAAAAATCGGTAGATCTAAATCAAATCGAATTAGTCTTGTGCGTAATTCTTGAACAATTTACTGTCTTATCAATATAAGTACATTTCGACCCACTTTGTTTTAAATCGAATAAATTATACGAAAAAATGAATTTGAATGCGCAAAAAAATAAATCATTCTGCTTTGAATAATCATTCGTACCGCTTCTGTTTATAATAATAATTATTGTCGTAGTGTGTAAAATGTTAAACAGGCAATATCAACATAAACGATACGTTGCCGGACGGATATTTTTTTTTTTTATTAATTTTTGAACAGTACAGCTGTTGATTCGAAGACATACTTGTTGTAGATATTGATTTAATACGTACATCGTAAATGCATTATAATATACATAATACATAATATATTATGTGTGTGTTTTGGTTTTTATAAAATAAGGTGTAGTATGTACAGTGTGCATAAAATATTAAGTTGACACCGATGTACAAATAATACATTTTTTTATTTTTTCAAACAAACATTTTTTAAATGGTGTCGATAAAAAAACCTAATGAACACGAGAATAAAAAAGATGAAATACATATTATCTCATATAATATGAATTGAATATAACAATTAACAGTTTTAAAAAAAACTGGATATTTTTACACGGCATCTTTACTCGCCACCGTTTGAGTAAAAAAAAAAAAAAAAACCATAACTAGTTTTATTTTTTAATTAAGTATAACACATCGTCATTGACTCGTCTGAAGAGCGAAGAATACCGACGGTGCTAAGTATATCGGGGTTTTCTTTTACAAAACTATTGAAAAGTTTTAAGTTTATCACTGTCTCGCGGTTTCTCTTGTAGAATTATCATATTGTGCTTCACAGAGCACCAAGTCGTTTGACCAGACGCTCAAAGTCTCATATCGATTGTGCGGAGTCATCAGATCAAATAAATGTACGGTTGGTATGATCTAGTGCCAGCCAGGAGACGTTTACAACCGGTTGTGTCGCTAAAGCCGTCCGTTGATTTCCTCCGCGACGCAAGAATGATTCAGATCTCCGACCCGCACAATCTTCCTTAGCTCGATGAAGACAGGTGATCTCTAGGGACCGACGACTGCCGCCTCCACGTCGGGTGGGCCACGGACGAGATTGACAAATTTCCTTCGGCATACAGAAGTCGCCCAACAAACTCTGTGGTCTCTAACGGATATCCCATTACTGGGGACCACGGTCGCCACCCGAGCGTCACTGCTTTTCGACCCGTGGCACCGGGGCAAATCACGAGTTTCCTTGTGCGAGACGAACGATCGTCGTCTCGGTTATAGTGACCGTCGCGTGTTTCTTAGAACAGACACGCGGAGACCGCACAAGTCTTTTATCGACTAGGAGATATTAGATATTTTATTTGTAGAAAGAAAATAAAAAACTTAATATGACAAAATCTGATGCATTTGACATATTTTGACAAATGATTATATTTCCACAATAGTTGATCGAATTTTTCCTTTTCTTCTAGTGTTAGACCTACTTCGCACGGGTCTTTGTCATTGGTTTCTACTTGTTGTATTTTAGTTTCGGCCCCTGCTTCCGTGATTTCTTTTTCTCGAAAAGGGGTCAGGTGTTCTTTATTATTAATGTACCAGCGAATTGTTTTGCTTTGAAAGTCGATTCTGGCATTGTATTGGTCTAGTACGTCTGTTCCTATTATTCCTCACTCATTTAGGTTCTCCATTTTTACAAATGTAACCGATATGTTGGTCTTGTCCATTTCGCAAGCACAATATATCTGTTTGGACACTTTGCATAATTTCTTTCCAATGCCGTTGCTGATTTGTACCCCGTTTACCGGTAAGGTCGGTGTATTCGGGTTGTTCCTTAGTATTCGGTCGACTACCTCCTTTGCCAGTACGCTAATTGTAGCACCGGTGTCGATTAATAGGTTCAAATTTTCCCCCTCGATTTTACATTGGAGGTAGGGGCTGATCATTTTCTTATTCGTCGGTAGATTATTTATTGTATGCATCGTTGTCTCTATTTCTTGTTCTTCTTCAGTGTTGCTTTCAACTGCTTTCAACTTGATGGAAATAATTGTTCAGTCAGAAGTCGATTTGTTAGACTTAGATTCATACATAATCAATATTTACTTTTATAAACTAGACGATAGTGGTCTTGTTGACAGTGCTACTACTAATGAGTCCACATGCAAAATGAGACGATGTATATTACCAAATGTTGATTTTAGTGGAAGCTGGGAATCATTAGTATTTCTAATGTTATTCATAAGTAGTTTCTAGCTTCAATACTTTTCGATTTATGACTAAATACCTAAAATGTGAACAGTGAAAATCTCGTTTACGGCGGATTTTTACCGATTTTACCGTTTTTACTCAGTTTTTCGATCGTTATTCTTAAATACTGGAAAAACTATGGAGATTTTGGAAAAATGACGTCTCTAAAGTACCATCTCAGTTCAATTTCGAATCTAATTAGTTGCTGGACGAAACTTTTGGATAAGAATTTCTATACAAAAAAGTGTTTACAGAAAAAAAAAAACCATAAGATTGTAAAACCATAAGATCCTTCGCTTCACTAAGAATCTAAAATTTATCATTGTTCAACCAATAGATTTAGCGTCTCACTTAGAATTTATAGCAATCCCACATAAATTGTTCTCTTGTCCTATTATCTCCCATACAAATACACAATATAAATGCGTGATTATGTATGAACAATTATTAATAAGTATCAGATAACATACCTAATAATAAATAATAATTTATTAAAGTGTGTATAAAAAAAAATCCTGAGTCACGATTTTTGAACTTTTGTTAGGATAATTAGGTAGGTATATGAGTGAGGTCATATTAAATTTTCAGAACTTTTTGTCAAATATTTAAAATTATATTTCATAAAAACTTTCAAACAATTTGGTAAATTAAAAGTTCTATATTTAAGTCAAAAGTGCTATAATTGTTCTGAAAATGTTGTCCAATATAAAAAATTATGTATTTGATATTGGATAAAATTTTCAAGTTTCTAGCTTCGGTACTTTTCGATTTATGACTAAATACCTAAAATCTGAACAGTGAAAATCTCGTTTACGGCGGATTTTTACCTATTTTACCGTTTTTACTCAGTTTTTAGATCGTTATTCTTGATTACTGGAAAAACTATGGAGATTTTGGAAAAATGACCTCTTTAAAGTACCATCTCAGTTCAATTTTGAACCTAAAAAGTTGCTGGACGAAACTTTTGGATAAGGATTTCTATACGAAAAAGTGTTTACAGAAAAAAAAAATAATAATAAATAAAATAATAAACATCATTGTAAAACCATAAGATCCTTCGCTTCACTCAGAATCTAAAATGTCGAACATATTGAATGTGAAAAAATATTAATCCATATTCCATGGGTCAAATCTTCGGTATACACCCTGTATTTTTTTAACAGAGTACAGTGTTAGAGTTGTAGTCAATAAAAAGAGATAAATAATTGAACATCATCCCACACTGTTAACTGTAGTTTAAATTCTCTAGAAGAGGACATTTGAGTGAATATTGCATACCACGTAATTTCGATATTTAAAACGCCGGTGTTAGCGACTGATTCAACAATAAAGGAACGGTTTATAATGTTTGTTTTGTCTATAATTTCCATTTGAACGCTTCCTGTCGTACATTGTTTGGAAGGAATTTATCATTTGTATAAATGTATTGTTATTTATTTCATTATTATTTAAGATTCATATACTTAAACTTTATTCTTATACAAAACAAGTACTTTGTAATTATTCAGCATAAGTAATTGGTAATTTTGATAAAATCCATGTTAATCAACTACTTTAAATTAAGATAATCTTTAAATATAGATTGGAGGGAGTGCGGAAGGAGAATTTAGCGAAACGAACCTAAGGGTTGACTACCAAAGAAGAAGACGATTCTGAAAAAAGTTTGAGTACGAAATTCGTCGTTTACATATTTTACCGTTTTTAGTCATATTTTCTGCGGGTTTTTTTTTTTTTTTTAATAAAATCTCGAGAATGAACAGTGTGTTTTATTATCACCAAAGACGATCGATCGCATACCCGCGTTTGTCTAAAAAAACAATATGTTTCACGGTATGTATTAATCACGGTTTTGAGTGTTTTGTTATTTGATCAGCTAATCAAACCCAACGAGTATCCGAAGGCACACACGACGACCGAATACAAACTGCGTGTTAATTTTCGCCCCAATTCGGATAATCGTTGTGTTTTATGAGCTGATCAAATATAAAAACACTCGGAACCGTGAATAATACATCAGGTGAATCATGTTTTTTCAGTTTTACAACATTAGTGCGATGACGTCTTTTCTTGCAGCCCAGACACAGTGCCGCGTCTCAACTTCCGTTGCCGGGCTAAGGCAAATTATTTGACGCTTACCCCTACCCTAAAAACCGGGAAATGTATTTCACATTTTTATCATATTAGTTGTTAATCCTAAAATACGTTTAAAATGTATTCATTAAAATTGCCTGCTTGGCTGCATAAATTAATCATTACTGTAATATTTTATTCAAACATAGTTTTTATGTAAAAAAATGACTTATTCTGAACATATAGGGAACTTAAAAGAAAAAACCAGTTAAAGGAAAGAGTGGAGGAAGCGTGGAAGAATAACGCAGTTATACCACTATAGGGTTGATAACTAAAGAAGAAGACGATTCTAAAAAAAGATTCAGTGCAACATTCGTCGTTTATATTATACTTTATCGTTTTAAGTCATATTGTCAGCAAATTTTTTTATTTTTTTATCAAAATCTTCTTAAACTTTTTTATTAATCGAAGATTCAAAGACGTATTTAGTTCTACATCCTAAGTAGTATGATGATTGGATATACGTACCGATTATTGAATATAACCAAAGACGGTTGAACGGCAGCAGTTGCGTCACTTTTTTTCATATTACATAGATAATTAAATCGATGAACCATTTTTATTTTATAACGTCATAGTTCATTTCAAATAATATTTTTTGCGTACAAAATACAGATATTTTTTTTGATTTATTTTATAAACGAAACAATTTTTCAAAATATCATTTCAAATTAATTAACAAACCCGTTCGTACAAGACTTCAAATAACAAAATAACAAACGAGTGAACCGTCGATTATTTAAAAAAAAAAAAATAATAATAATATCAAATCTATAACATACACAACAATGTATACGTGTGCATGAATGGCTGGCCTAAGCATAATAATTAAGTTGCACGTGAGCTTATACCATATTTTAATATGCGTTGCCAAATATCATTTGTCGACGATTCACTTTTTCTTAATAATTGTGTGTTTGTCCCTATGAAGTTACAGAATAAAATTTTATTTAAACTACATAAAGCTCATCTTGGAATTTGTAAGAATAAAACGAGAGCACGTTCCTTATTTTATTGGAAAGGTTTAGATAAAGCTATTGAGGAATATATTGGTAATTGTGCAGTATGTCATAAGTTTAGGAGTGAGAATACTAAAGACCCTATGATATGTCAAGAAGTTCCTATTCTACCTTTTGAGAAAGTTGCGTGTGATATTTTGGACTATGGGAAAGATACTTACCTAGTATTAGTTGATTACTATTCTGGTTGGCTTGAGTTAAATTATTTATCTTCTAAAACCTCAACTCATATAATTCAAATACTAAAAGTTATTTTTTCAATACATGGGATTCCAAAGCAACTCGTGGCAGATAATATTCCATTTAATTCGGATGAATTTCACAATTTTGCGACTAATTGGGAATTTGCTATAACTACGTCAAGCCCTAGATACCCAAAATCTAACGGACTGGCCGAGTAAGGCGTAAGTATTGCGAAGTCAATACTAAAGAGATCGGATGAAGGTAAAGTTGATAAACAATTAATGTTGTTGGAATATCGAAATAGTGCTATCATTGGTTCTAAGTTTTCCCCAGCACAACTTTTAATGAGTCGCACTTAAAGATCGAAAATTCCAATCTTAAACAATTCTCTACAGCCTACTTTAGTAAATAATTTTAAGTAAGAACGTGAAAATAAGAATAGGAAAACAAAACTATATTACGATAAAAATTCCAAAGTTAAAAATAATAATGATTTTCAACCGGGCCAAAAAATTATGTTTAGAGATCTTTTAACTAAAACTTGGAAGCCAGGTAAAATCATCAATAAATATAATACGCCTAGATCATATGTTTTTAGTGATGACACAGGTAATAATAAACGACGAAATATTGTGCATTTACGGTAAACAGCTCAGGTATAATTTGTTGAAAGATAATAGCGTTGTTTTGAAGCCTAGTTGGATACGTAAGCGACGTATTGTACCTCCAACTCACCTAAATTTATAATTTATATCATATATTATTTGTAAGCTTAATGTATAATCTGTTTTGTTTTTATATAAAAAAAGGGAGATGTTACATAGCTAATAGCTATAACTGCTATCTATATTTTATCTATATAATAGTTATGTAATTATGATATGTTATCGCGTTTGGCCATTTCGGTATTTTGCCGATACAATAAAATCAGTATACTTTAAGCACTCGAGTCTCGTACATATATTTCACCTACACTCCACACGCGATGAAACAATAACAACAGCTAAAATATTTCAAGCATCTCGGCGACCTTTTTCGGATTGTATACTTTTCGTGCTTGAGGTTAGGTAATCTATAGAATATATAGTTATCGTATTTTTTTTTATACTTTTACTGCTCATTTTTTGGCATTCTATAGAATACATAGGATTTCTATATAATACCAGATTCAACACTTTGCCGATAACATATATACAAATACGACAGTGTGCGCGAGAAAACGCTGTCGTACTCTTGACACAATTACCGAAAACAATGATTCATGCGAGATTGCGTACGTGTGCGTAACTCAAACGTTCTGTTTGACCAGCTCTTCAAACACCGTGTTCGGAGCGGGTAAAACGTAACATACACGATTTCAGTCGTGGCCCGCGATTTCAACGCAAACGTCGTAATCGTATTCAACAGCAGTCGATTGAAATGTTCGAAAAAGTCGTGTGTACGAGTGTGCTTCTTGTTTTGTTGGTGATCCAATGCCAGGGTAATCCAAACCTACAATGTAAAAGAAACATAGTGGCCAATATGGTAACGGTCGTAAACGCGAATACTGGCGACTACCCTTATCGGAACGATGTGGGATTAAAGGACTATGACTTGCACAAATATCGTACGTATCACGTCATGTATGTGAATCATTATTCGAAAAAGAACGTGCCCGTCGATCACGTGTTCGCGTTAAACACCGCCATGAACTGTAGGTTTGCTTTATGGACCGTTAAGAAGATCAGCAATTTCGTCAACGAAACCGCGTCGTGCTACGACAAACAAGATCGGGACTACCGCGATAAGAACGAGTTCGCAAAAATTTTGGACGACTTTACGAATGACGTCCGTAAGAACGTCCAACTTTTCACCGAAATTTTGACGTATTTTCACGAGTTATACTCGTATTCATCGGCTTACATGGACTCTGGAGTTCTAAAAGCGTTCGTGTCGTTGGACATCAAAATCGCGTTGATGTCGTCGAGAAACGACGGTTTTACGCGATCGGAAAAAGAAACAGTGGAACTGTTGGTCATGGAAATCGTCGAACTGCAGAGATTCATGTCCGTGCACTGCGAGTACAGCAAATCTACCAAGATGTACATCACGGATTGGTTCTACGTCAGGCTGTTCTTCAACGATCTTTCCGGCGACGACCTAAACATGACCAAACTCCTGAATTTACTCGAACTCGCCGCACTCACGTCCAGCGTTTACCTAGATTGCTGTTCCGCGAGGCAAATACTCTTGGAGAGCATCGTGAAAATCCGCGAGGACGATGAGATATCTTCGATGATTACAGCCGTGAAGTTGGACGAGGACAGCAGAGGAATGGAAAAAATATCAATTCGCCAAATTTTCGACAAGATGGTGACCACGTATGATATCGACGTCATTTTGTGGTACCACGATTCGGTTTTGATCGCGATCGTGAAACTCTTGTGTCACATGACAATGAAAATACCGAGAGAACAGTGGTCGAGTGACGGAGGACTAGCGGAGATCACTGAAAAAATCAAAGACGTAAGTTATAAAATATATGTAAACGAATACGATTTACCGCAGTATTTCGTAGATGGTTTCAACGCGTTAAAGAACGTCACTAATAGTGGTGACGGTGGTGAATTGAAATCGTATTTCGATAGTTTGCGAAACGTGCACGTCGACGACCGTAAAATAAAGGAAGAGAAAATAACGGAACATTTGTTTCGGTTATTGGTCATAATTTACGATCATTTCCGCGAGATAGTATGCGCTGAAAAATATTTGAAATATTTACGCAGAGCAAATGACAGGTACTACACGCCCGGGTCGCACGCTAAACGCACACTTCTCGCGAACTATTCCGACGACGACGAAACGCGACACAATGGTGAGTTGATATGGCCCACGGCGTGCAATTTCGTTTTGGATCTGTACATTTTCGGTTTCCAGGCGCAAAAGGTCGCGAATAACCGCGGGAAAGACATGAAAAGAGTGCTCCAGACGATTTTCAATTATTGCGTATTGTTGATCCAATACGAAGCGAACAATTGGAATCTCATAAGAACGGCATACAACGTGGCGGCTTTGTTGAAAAATCAACGGTTCATATTTAACGGTGAAAAACAAAGTCTCTTTTTGTTCGAACGGATTTTGGATGTCATCATGGCTGAACTCGACGTTTACAGACTGAAATACTGCAGGGTCAAGGTGAAATCCGATTACTTGTTGGTCGGTGCTAATGATCGGCAATTGAAAGAAAACACTGATAATTTCCGAAATTCGATGCAAACCTTCTTTAAGAAAAATTACGGTTTGACGATTAGTACCATAGAAAACAAGTTGGACAAATTCATCAAATCGGAATACAACGTGCGTTACTTTGAAATCGACCATTTGTACCAAAATTTCGTCGAAACGAGTGAGATCATCAAACAGGAAGGAGACATAATACAGGTCTACTGGAACAGAAGGTTGCAATCGATCGAAGAAATTTTCGTGGACTTGAGAGAAATGAATTTCGACCCTCAAAACGTGTACGCGCTTTATGACGTTTATAATAAATTTTTTTTGGCCGCCGTTTTCCGTGAAACGAAACGCGTCTTGGTCGGAAACGACTACGCGTCTTTGGCGGAGAACTTGGCGAAACTCAAGAAAGAATTGAATTACGACGAATTCGCCGACGCGTTTCCCGACGATCTGTCCTCTTTCAAAACACGTCTAAAAACAATCTTTAATTTTACGGAAATAGAAGACGAGTCGAAAGCGGTAAAAGTATTTCAAAAAAACGTATCGGACGTTGCCGAGGATTTCACGAAATCCAACTTCGTAATTCGTTATGAAGCTGATCGTCCATCGAAATCCTTTATGATAGGCTGGAAAATTGGTACGTACGATAAATTATTGCACCATGAATTACATACACATGTTCGGAAGTTTAATGAAGCTTTTCGTCAACTCAAACGACTCAAATTTTAGATGGCGTTTAGAAACATTTGTTTTGTATTTATTTATTCCACGCTTTTATCCAGTGTATTTTTTCGATTTGATATCCTTTTTGAAAATGACGGTTTATTTATAGATTTATTATTTTTAGTTACAATTATAAAATTTGTCTGATGTGAAACATGGAACGATTGTTTTTATTATAAAATAAACAATAAACCGTTTACTTTGTCCGCAGTAAATTTTGGTTTTGAATAAAAATGTCTATCACACGTTAAAAATACGGTACATTGATCATCTTACTATGAAATATTAACCGTATCGTAACTACCCTCGATAGCATATATGGAGAAATAATAAGCTGCAAAAAAAATAAAAAAGCGATCTTATTAGAAATGTAATTACGGTACCTAAACCGTTTTTGTTGAGTGCGTTTTGTTTCTCCAAGAGTAATTTTTGTTGGGACCATAAAACAGAATTCGTAATAGTTTACATCGTTGCACACATCACTTTAAATTTTTAAAGCCAAAACATTTTTCGTTTCAGCCATATTCTAGTATTTATTTGTAAAAATAAAACAAAAGTTAAATGTTAATTGTGAAGAAAATTGGTATAATATTTTTGAAACACAATCTTATACCTCCGAGTAAATGATAGGTGCGATTTTGTGTTTTTTTTTTTTTCGACAATGTGGGTTTTGAAATAAAAACAGATCATAAGCTTCACTCGGTGTTCGTTGCCATCGAATGCACAAAAAAAAAAGAAAAAAAAAATAAGAAATCTCGGTGTTTGTGAAAAAAATTGATATTTAGTCGATTAATTTAGTCACATAAAACGTGTTTTACTTCCATTATGAACCACATTGGAGACTGATGAAAATCATATTCGTGCTACAAAGCGGATCCAGATGATTGTGCTAGTGCAAGTTGTGTGATCAAAAGGTTAGTGATAAATTTAATAGACTTTATAATTTTATAAATTTAATAATTCAATTATTATTTATACTACAAAGCAATTTGATACAGTCTTATTTTTTTTTTTCGATATAATTTCTAAGTTTTTCATACCGTTTATGCTTGCTTATCATTGAAGTCAAATTAAACTGAAGAAGAGAGATAAAATAATATTTGAACATTTATTTACGATCATGTTTTATGACCTATACATATTTACACATTGTATGATATCGATTGTCCTGTCAACCGACAGTTCCTGTTGGTATTTTAGTTGTCAGTCAATTATTCTGTCGTATAAGCACACTTGAATGAATTACGAATTGAAAGTAAAAATGTATTCTCAAAGTACACTGAATCGTGTTTTTGAGTTTGTCCGAATGTATGAACGATATTTATGAATATAAATGATAAATAGTCGCAGGGTACAGAGCCGAATTCAGAAAAAAGCTATGGTACCACTTTGTCCTTGGTGGCAATTGTTGAAGGGGTCACACATTTTCACGGGATTAGTTAACTTCTTTTGTTAATCGACAAATGTATTTATTTGTTTTTACGTGAAACAAGGGCAACCGTCGTCGAGTCTACGTACGTTTGAAAACAAAAAGCATCGATCGTTTTTTTGAAGAATGTTAAATATCTCTTAACTTCGTCACGGGGAGCTAAGTTCGTATCGTGATCAATAATGATTGATGGGAAATTAAATCACGGTTATTCGCAATCACGCAGAAAACATAACTCAGTTACCACTTACCAGGTATCAAAACGCATTTATTCTTCGTGGTGGGTGGTAGAGGACGAAATGTGATAATATGCTATCACATATCAACAATTTAATACGAATCCGGAATCGTGTAACATTTAATAGCACAAATATGTGTTGAATGCCGGGAACATTTTCAACATTTATTAAAGAGCAATCAAAATTATTCCTAACTGCCAATAAAACCCCACCACCTCTACTATTTAACATAATATCTCTATCATCTCTAAACACATTGTAATCGCAAAGTCCTAATTCCATATTACTAATAGAATCATTAAGCCATGTTTCAGATAAATATAATAAATCACAACATAAATTACTAACCGAATCACGAAAAAAAGGAAGTTTAGTTCTAAAGGTCCGCGCACACTGCCGCGGTGTGGGTGGCGGTGGCGGTAGCGGTGGCGGTGGCGATAACGGATATCGCTAGCCCGCGCACACTGTGGCGGTGGCGATGGCGGTGGCGGTGACGGTGACTATCACTGTCCACGCACACGGGCACACGCACACTGCATAATTTGCAAAGATTTTCATGTATACTAATGCAATAAATAAATATACCTAATGAAAGTTGATTAATTAAATATTCATTAAATTAGAATAATTTATCTAATATGATATGGACTAAGTTTCACAATTTGTAATAGAAACGTTTTATGTACGTATGCCTATAGGATCTAGGTAATATTATGTGGCCTTTTGTATTATTTTCAATGAACATTTGTAGCTGTTGAAGTATTTCTATTCAATAATCGTTTATTACAAATCACACAACATAGCTTATATTATTGTTGATTGGTCTCTAAAATTAAATTCCCGGGAAAAAATAAACTACCTATGCCACAGTCATAATTATTATATAAAATTATACCTATCACATATTTGATATTTCAAATATTATCTGAAAATGTTTCAATGTATTTATGATTTTGATATAAACATAGTTACACCCAAATAAACAAAGTATTTAGAAGAAATAGTCTAATATAATATAACACACAGTGTAAAATTAAAAATATTTAGATTATAAAATAAAAAAATATAATATCAAATGAATATGAAAAATTATAATATTGTAACATTTAATCTAACGTAATATATTCTAGATAAATTATTGTTAACATACATTAACAACTAAAATGACAATTTAAAATAATTTTTGAAACCTTGTAAATATAGTAGTACTAGTAGCAAGTAGTAACTACAGTAACCACTAACCAGGGGTGTGCGTAGAAATTTGCATGATATATTTATTTAATAATTTTGGCATATATATAAAATGTCTGGGGGGTTGAACACCCCTCCGCTAGACACGCTACGAGTTACGACAGTAACTACATGAGCATATTATATATAATACTGTAGAATACTATCAACATATATAATATATACATTGTATATACTATAAGCAGTGTTGATTCTTATCTTATCTTAGATTTACCGCGTCGCGGTGGCGATGAAAATAGGTCCGGACGCGATATTTGGTTTCACCGCGCTGCGATATTCTTACCGCCACCGCCACCGCGTTGCAGTGTGCGCGCCGACTATGCTTTACATGGGATCTATTTTACCGCCACCGCCACCGCGGCAGTGTGCGCGGACCTTAAGACCTCTAACATTTTGGTACATTACGTGGAAATTAAAAAATCCTGGGGTTTAGAATTTGAAACTTCTGCATTTTTTACAATTCGTGGAACTCCTTTAATAAATTTGATTATTAATCCGGTTTCGCCATTGGATGAACGGGCAGCCAACTCTTCACGCAGCTTTCTCATAGAATCTCTTTGATACGGAGTACGATCCGAGCTTATGTTTATCCAAGAAGGGGGAACATGAAGAGAGAGTTTTCGTTTATTTTTTAAAATATCGAAAGTGTTTGATGACGTCGAAAAAACTGCTTTAATTGGGTGCAATTTGCCACTTTGATAACGGCCCAAACGAATAACTTTCAACGGTACGATTTCATTGTCCACACCAATAGATTCAATAATATTTTGAATCTAATTAAAATCACGAATTATACGTTCATCTGTTTCATTAGAGTCACATTCTTCAATATTATAAAAAATGAGATTTGTTGCTCGACTATTTCGATCATTAATTTCATTAATAATAAACTCATTATCAAGTGAATTATTAGAACTAAACGAGTGAGAATTTTTCAAACCTTCAACTTCAACAAGTAATTTTTTAATCAATAATTTTAATTGAGGTAAATCTTTAAGACAATTTTCACATCTTTTAAGTTGGACCAAATTACAGACGGTGTAAACAATTTCATCAAAATCGGTCCAGTAGTTTCGGAGATTATCGCGAACATACATCGTGACACGAAATTTATATATATATATATATATTATATATATATATGTTACGGGCAATATGTACAATTTGGGCATTATATACAATGCCCGGGCATTATAGAGAATGCCCGAGCACTATAGAAAATGGCCTTCGAATATTGGGCAATATAGACAATGATATATTAATAGATAATATGTATGAAATAGGGACTAAAGAAAGCTGTCTGTCAACTTTTTACAGCAGAAATCGGTTTGTAATTTGCAAACAAATATTTCACTCCGAGAGGCCACACGGAAATTATCTATTTTGGGTGGTCTGGGATACGAACGATGTACGTGTTCACAAAAGTGCAAAACAAGGAAGTGCAAATGCAAAGCAGCGGATCGACTTTGCACATCAAAATGCCACGGAAGCAGTACATGCGACAATAAATGAAAAACAATAATGTACAGTCATATAAATATAAGTATCTTATTAGTACTCTAATTATTTATGATTTTTATCATTTTTTATCTTGTAATGTGCTCGCACATACATATTTTTATAATAATATTATCTACACTAATATTATATTCCACGAAAAAATTGTAACACATTATTATTTGTAAATTATGATAATACACATGATAATGAGCACACACAGGAAACATTAGCACAGGCCATATTAAATAAATATTAGTCACAGTGTAATTCTTATAAAAAAATACTAGATAGTATTATTCCGACGCAAAAGTCACACATGCCTATCGGGATGTGCGTACTCTGTAATCACCCAAAACCACATGCTGCGGAAAAGCTAATGAGCCAACGGCGACAAAGTCCACATGTGCCGGATGCCAGATATCCCTGGATCCCACGATATCACGCACCACGGAGGTCAGGAGCGCCTATATAACCAGCCCGAAATCGGCCCTCCAGTCAGACGTATTCAGCTACTCAAGTCAACGCCACTTCATGTCACTCAGTTTCACGAAATTCACTTTGTTTTACTAAATATTACAAGTGTCTATAATTTATTTAATTAAAAGTCTAATCATTAAAAAAATAATTTCTGCATTTATTTCTATTCATCACCTGAACCCAGCATATCGACGTCGCAACGTACACCGTGTCAACGAATACTCGCTGGCACGCTACAAAAATTGGCGCTGCGGACAGGGTCTTCAAAATTAGAGGTAACCCAGTACGGATCACTGCAAAGGAGATCTAGCGGTTGCAAACGCTACTTCCCCTTTCAACTCTAAGAAGACGAAGAACGTGTACAGACATCGACATGCCATCACCTGCGGTTATATCTGCGTAGCTATTAATTTATTTAACACTTATTAAGACGAAGTTGGCGAGACTTTATACTATTTATATTGACCTATTTATTATTGAATTAATTTTGAATTGAGAATTATTATTGAATTATATTGAGATTATTGAGAATTTTATTATTGAGATTATTATTGAGGTATTATTGCGAACTATATTGAGATTATTGAGAATTAATATTGTAACCCATTGAGGAATTATTATTGAGAATTATTATTGTAACCCATTGGGGAATTATTATTGAGAATTATTATTGTAACCCATTGAGGAATTATTATTGAGATTTTACTATTGTAACCCGTTGAGGATTTATTGAAAGCATACGAGCTTATTTATATTGTTATAATTGATATTTATTGATGTATATCTATCTAACGAATTTAGATGTTATATTAATTGGGTATATGACATTTTTGTGTGTTAAATTTATCGCTGTACGATATTACAGTTTTTATGAGTAATAGTGAGTTAACTGATACGTCTCCGTTAAACCTAGATAATTTAACGAATATTAAAGGCCCCACTATAAACGATTTAAGCAATAAAGAAATAGCCCTCAAAACCTCATTAAAGAAAGGGAAAAGTCTAGAATCACTAGTAGGACTATTTTCCCCAATTAAAAGAAATAAATCAATAATTAATAGTGGGCGCCCTCACACTCTATTTTTAAATAATACAAAAATACAAAAATAATAATGATAATAATAATAATATAATATCCACGATATAATGGATCACCTGATCCCGTCGACTTGATGGCAGCTCTCGAACATCCAAGATCCTGACTCAACACATGAACCTGGTGGCACTGCAGGGGACAACGGGCAACGGTTCAACCCAGGATACAAAAAAAAAAAAAAAAAAAAACCACAGCGAACAAAGCGCGGCGCCGACTCAAACACGTATTGAATGACGCGATGGTTCGATGAACAACCACAGACAGTCGACACGTGAACGCACACACCCGTACACGGGGATGTGTACACTACGGCGAGGACGGAACGACACCAAAGCGCAATAGAAACGCGACGGTCAAATAAAACGGCCACCACAATGGCCGACACACGGTCGCGCACACAACACACGTGAGATGTGTGTCACACGACGACTCTCGAACGACGACGGGGCGACGGGCGGCAGCGCGACTTGATCGGCGAGCGAAAGCTCAGCCGACGGACTTTGAACAATAGTTATCGCAGCCGGTACCATGACAGGAGGGCAGGTGGGTAAAGTGGCCGAGATATCACTCGACGAAAAATAGTCGGCCGATGAAATCCCGACCGATAACCGATGTGGCCTGTCATATATATTGAACATCCTCCCCCTAGTAAGACGAGCACGTCTTACTACCCGTAGTCGACATCGATGAACTGAGGGCCGATAGAGTAGTGAGGTGAATGACGTGGAGATCACGATGTACCGTTTTCGACAAAAAATTATACATGCGAAAATTAAAAACATAGAAAAGAAAAAAATCAATAAAAGCCGTATGGGCACAAAACATACAAACATAAAGCAATAGTAAAAATGTATTCAAACAAATTATATAATTCAATTACCAGGGCAATAATAAATACAAAAATAAGACTATGTGCCCCTAATTTTCATGGTAACATTTATGTGGTCACTCTCTTTTCCCGCCCTCTAAAACGATGTCTCGTTGTGAAATATACATGCAAAAGAAAGTAAACTACCAGCAATGAGGTCGGGTCGACTACTCTGGAACCGCAATCAGAAAGGACAATAATAAAAATAATATAAAAGGTATGATGAATAAATAAATAGAATATATTTTTACACTCATTCGTTCGTCGGCAACTTGACGACTTTCACGACGGGACGAGTGAGCGTTCCAGTGGCGGTCTTCAGTCGGACGACTCGTACGACTTTGTCGGCACCCGGTAGTACCTCGATTACGCGACCCATGCGCCACTTCAACGGCGGCGTTTGCGGATCCTTAATTATAACCAAATCGTCAACAGCGATGTTCGGAGCGTCCGTGAGCCAACGACTTCGCGTTTGAAGCGTCTGTAAGTACTCGTTACGCCATCTTCGCCAAAAGGATTGTACACATTGATTAATCAATTTCCACCGGTTGACGAGTGTGCGTGTCTCGGCGGGAATTGACGATTCTGGTACTGCGAGCAGCGGGCGGCCGATAATAAAGTGGCCGGGAGTTAAACATTCCAAATCGGCGGGATCCGAAGATACGGGAGTAAACGGTCGAGAGTTGAGGATCGCTTCTACTCGACACAAAATGGTATTAAATTCTTCCAAGGTGAAGACGTGCTCCCCCATTATCCGAACCAGCAGTGACTTGGTCGATCGAACAGCCGCCTCCCGTAATCCGCCGAAGGGGGGGGGGCGCTAGGCGGGTTGAATTGCCAGGCGCAGTGGACAGTGCTTGACAACTAGTCACGTGAAGCTGAATCGTTTATGATGGTCCGAAGCTGGTTGTCCGCCCCTATGAAATTCGTGCCGCAGTCACTATAGATATCGGACGGTAAACCGCGACGCGCGACAAATCGATTTAACGCTGCTATAAACGCCTCAGTGCTCAAATCGGATACTAGCTCCAGATGTACTGCTCGCACGGCAAAACAGACGAAAACAGCCACGTATATTTTACTTTGTCGTGCTTTTCGAAGTCGATTTTCCTTTACCAATAGTGGACCAGCGTAATCTATTCCCACCCTTGAAAACGGGCGACTTTCCGTTACTCGGGAAGCTGGCAAATCTGCCATAACCGGCTGAGGATTGGCGGCCGTGAGACGAACACATATTGTACAACGACTGATCACAGTACGTATTAAAGTGCGGAGCGACAATATCCAAAACTTACGGGACAACAGAGACGAAATAATCTGCATCCCGCTATGACCCGTGACGTCATGCCAATGACGTATCAACAATAACGAAAAGTACGACAACTTGGACAACAATATCGGATGCTTCTGGTTTTCAGGGAGCTCTGATCTAGATAATCGACCGCCAACGCGAATCAAATTTTGCTCGTCGATGAACGGACGAAGGCGGGCGATTGTGCGGCTCGACATAGGGCGGTCATGTAAAAGCTCTTGTCGTAACGTGCGAAAATAATATAATTGGCTCGACCGCGATACCATAAGCGCTGCTTCATCAAGTTCATCGCGCGAAATGTATCCGGCTGGAGCGGGTTGTCGTCGAAATCTGGCGATAAATCGACGCATGCGGGCCGTTACGCGTATCAACTGTACGTACGACGAGAACCGCGCGTACCATTCGTTTTCTTCTACGTGCGTTGTAATTACCACCGGGCGAGCGACTTTTACTTCGGGAAGCTGAGCAGCTGGTATAAACAGGCACTTCGGTTTCCCAGTCTTCCTTTGATAAGTACAGCACTGCCGGACCGTTGAAGTACAATTTGTGTTTGACTAACTCAGACGGCATGAGGCCGCGCGAACTGCAATCTGCCGGGTTGTTGCTCGACGATATATAATTCCATCGACACTGTGGCAGTAAAGACTGGATTTTGTGTACTCGGTTCGATACGAAAATTTTAAATAGTTCGTGAGGGCATTGAATCCAATTTAAAACATTAGCGGAGTCCGACCATGCGTAAAAGTCGACGATTTGAAGTTTTGTACTTAACGTGTTTTTCATTCGGGCCATCCACTTCGCTAACAAAAGAGCGGCGCACAGCTCCAGACGTGGTATGGTCGATGATTTTAATGGTGCCATTTTGGTTTTCGCACCCAGCAGTGAAATAACCGGACAACCAGACGAGTCTAAGACGTGTAAATAAACGACGGCCGCGTAACCAACGGACGACGCGTCGCAAAAACCACACAGAGAACACTGCATGTTTCGATGTGTACCTACATATCGAGGTATGCTTACGTGTTGTAAATTGGATAAATCGTTTACAAAATTATGCCACACATCCGCGATTTCCGGTGGCAGCTGCTCATCCCACGACAAACCGGCGTGCCACACGCGTTGTAACAGTTGTTTTGCAAATAAAATAACCGGTGATAACAACCCGAGGGGATCGAACATACGTGCTATACACGATAGCATACCGCGCTTGGTATTAATCATCGGTGCCGGGTGAAACGTGTACGTAAATATGTCTTCTCGCGGTAGCCACTGCGTACCTAACACTTTCGTTTTACTGAGGGATGAGTCCTCAAACGACAGCAATTCACACGTCCGATCCTCGGGGGGTACTGTTTCGAGTAGCTCGACCGCGTTACTCGCTCATTTCTTGAGCTCCATTCCCGAACGACGTAGTACTCGAATCAAGTCGGTCTGGAACGCCACAGCTTCTTTGACTGTGTCTCCACCAACACAAATGTCGTCCACATATGTGCATGACAACAGAGCTTCACGAACAAGCGGACTATTTTGGCAGTCTTGATCGGCGATATATTGCAGTACCCGGAGTGCGAGGTACGGAGCACAATTAACTCCATACGTGACGGTATTTAATTCGTATGCCTGTAGAGCTTCATCGGGGGACGATCGCCACAAAATATGTTGGTAGCGCCTATGAACTGGAGAGACAGCTACCTGACGGTACATTTTACTGATATCAGTAGTAAATGCGAAACGGTGCACTCGATATAATAATAACACGTCGATGATGTCACGTTGTCATTTCGGCCCCGGAAATAGACAGTCGTTTAACGACGTACCCGAATAAGACGACGCCGACGCGTCAAAAACAACACGAATTTTCGGGTTAATGTCCGATGGGTGGTAAATCGCGTGATGCGGAATAAAATATACTCCGGTCGACGTGGCTGGTGACATGTGACCCAGTTCCAAGTATTCTTGCATAAAATCGCAATATAATTTTTGAAGACAGCTATTTGACTGCAACTTTCGTTCTAATTGTTCGAAACGTTTCTCCGCTACGGCGCGCGAACCACGGAAATCCTTTTCAGTAACGTCCCGACGAAATAATAACGGTACGCAAAATCTACCAGTGGCTTCGCGAACACATCCGTCGCGAAACAACGATGTACACTGCCCTTCGTCAGTGAACTTTTCTGGGGCCTCCTCCGGCTCCTCAAGTTCCCAAAATTTTTGTAACAACGTTTTGACGGACACCGTGAGCGACGTAGGACAGGAAACATTGCTATTTTTACTCGATTTCGAGTGTGAAACCGATCCGATAATTGTCCACCCAAATACTGTTCCGAACGCCGCCGGGTATGCGTCACCAACCGATATCCGCTTGCCATTTAAAATCTGAGCGAATAAATCTGCTCTTAATAATACGTCGATAGTATCAGGAACAGTAAACGACGGGTCAGCTAACGCGAGGTGTTTATATTTGTTGACGAGTGAGTGCGATAACGCGTGCTGGGGCATATCAGCTGTTATGGTCGGAAACACACATGCGTCGAATTTGAGCACGGGCTCGACGGAAAATCTGGGTTGCACGAGACATTTAACTACACCCAGTACATTTGTGACCGCTGCACCAGCGAGACCGGAGACGGGAGCGGTCCATTTCGATAAACGTAATCCCAGTCGACTTGAACATTCCGACGTAATCGCACTGATTTGAGACGCGGAATCGATTAGCGCGTGAACCGTATGTAACACGCCGGCGTTATCTTGTATATGAACCAACGCTGTTCCGAGTAGAACCGACGGCGATTTGAGGTGGCTGACCAACGACGATGCCGCTTCATTTCCCGACTGACCCACAGCGGAAGTCTGTTCTTCCCGGACACGGCTATCCGACGCCTTCGGATGTAGCAACGAGTGGTGATTAGTGATTACGGGAACATTGACCGCAGACAGTCGACGACTTACAATTGGTTGCCCAATGACCGGAACGTAAACATCGAAAACAAATACGTTGCTCGCGCGCCCACGTATTACGTACGTCTTGAGACCAGCTCTTGAACTTGGTGCACGATGCGAGGGCGTGCGTGCCTGCACAACATTTACACGATGGCTGTGCTTGAGATGACGGATTATTCGTTAGCATCGACGTGTGGTGAGACGGCTTCGATTTGTTAAACCCTTTTGACCCATACGACACAACCTTAGACGATTTTTGATTGATAACGTGTTTTGAAGACGGCTCGCGTGGTATGCATTCGAGTACTGCCACACGCGATTTCACAAACGACAGCAAGTCTTTGACAGTCGGAAAACCGTTGGCCAGTTGAGCTTCAAATAATTTGATGCTGTACGTCGGCAAACACCGTGACGCAAGCGAGAACAACATGAAATCTCCCAAATTGGGTAAATTCATCGATTCGAGCACAGACATTCCCTCATCAAAAATAACTAAAAATTTATTCAGTTCGACTAAGGACTCGGTCGAAGCCTTTGGCGCATTTAACAAATTGTCGACTAAGGAGTACGCCACCAACCGTGGCTTGTCAAGCCGTTCTGTGAGAGTGGACCACGCTAATTTATAATTATTATCTGACACCGGAATACCTCGAATGGCGTCTAACGCGTCTCCTTTGCAACAGCCGACGAGATAATAAAACTTTTCAATGTCGGATAAACTCGTTCGACGGTCAACCATAGCCACAAAACGATCGCGAAACGATGTCCATTTGAATATATCCCCGAAAAATGTGGGTAACGGAATTTCGGGTAATCTTGTAGGCTTGATAATATTCGCGCCATTCGACTGTAAGGAGCCCGCGACGTGTGACTGCGCATCGCCTGGACTGACTGGCGGTCTGTCGACCTCACTGGCCGCCCGGTCCGTTGGTTCGATGTCGACATCATTGTTCAACGACGTGTGCGATCCACCATGCTCGGAACCCATAGTTTGCTCTTGCTCATGCTCGATGACACGATTCGCCGAAGCTTTTGCGAAACTAATTAATTCGAGCATCTTCACGCCTAATGCGTCAGAATACTCGTTCGCCATGTCCTTCTCGAGTAATTGATCGAGCACGGCTTCATATTCAAGATTGAACGCCGCCCATAGCTCGTCGAGACGTTCCACTATGACCACCAACTGTGGCACCACCGTAGGATCCTCGAAGCTCCGTAATGCTACAGCATGAATAGATCTAATCCGATTGACATACGAGGTCCTCTTAATTTCGGATCTCTCTTTAAGCCGTTTGGCTCGTGCCATTTCCGCATTCGCCGACATTATACGCGCCGCGGTATAAAGATTATAATAATAATAATAATGAAATTGCGTGACTTTAATACTGCGCGTGGACAGACGTACACCGTGGTAATTACCGGTACACGATAAACCGTATAAAATAGATAACAATAATTGAAATAATCGTAAAAATTCACATATACGTGTAAACGTGAAATTCGCCAAGAATAACACCGGAAAATTCAATTGAAACAAAAAACAATTAAAACGAATAAATAATTCACTAGATAATTAAACGAATAAATAAATTAAAATTCCACGAGAAATAATTAATTAATTAACTTAACGAAAGTTCAAAATAGAAATTAATCAATTTGATGAAGATACGAACGATATAATTCACGACGTTTGTGGAAACTCCGAGTTCCTCAATACTTTTATTGCAGTGATAAAATAAAAATAACGATACGTTATTACTGCTACGTAATAAACGATATCACGCCGCTCAATGCGACCGAACGACGATGACCTCACGCAATACGCTCGACAACCAAAAATACTACTGCGAAGCAAATATATTCATTAGGACGGGCCCATAGATCCTACTTTGGTTAATACAGCTAATTTACTGAGAACGAAAATAAAAATGAGAAACGAAACCACGCTCTGCTACCAAAATTGTAAACGAGACCTACCTGCGAGGCCAGAGGTACCCAACGCCGGCCTCTTTACAATGGCTATATTACCCAAAATGTTGCATACGCTAGTAGTATTACCAAAAAAAAAAATTTATCTAAAATAACTAAAAACCGAGACAACTGCTCTAGTCGAACGAGGGGAAGAGGTGACCGTACAAGTATAATACTAATAAAAAAAAAAAAAATATATAACACACACCAATTTGTTTTCGATGGCGGGCCCAAAAAGCACCACCGTACTATTAGATAAACAATATATATATATATATATATATATATATATATATATATATATATATAAATCAATTAATAATGGGCGCCCTCACACTCTATTTTTAAATAATACAAAAATACAAAAATAATAATGATAATAATAATAATATAATATCCACGATATAATGGATCACCTGATCCCGTCGACTTGATGGCAGCTCTCGAACATCCAAGATCCTGACTCAACACATGAACCGGGCACTGCAGGGGACAACGGGCAACGGTTCAACCCAGGATACAAAAAAAAAAAAAAAAAAACCACAGCGAACAAAGCGAATCACCTTTTCGTCTACAATCAACAGGCGTATTGATATATTTTTTCTTTTTACTCGCGGTAACCTTATCCATCGTTATACTTTAAATCGCGAAAGATATCGTATCACCGTCACGAAACGCCGTGATAATATTTTCTTAGAGTATTTGCCTCGCAGAACAATTTTCCCGTGAATTCCGCCTGAAGACAGTCAGAAACCAGCAATATTATTAGTTACTACGATTAATAAGATTACGTGAATTTTGTTTTTTTTATAAATTTGTGTTATACGTACATTTAGTTTATAAAAAATTAATTCAGTGCAATTATTGTCGGCGATCGAAATGCTCGTTTCAACTTATCAGTTTTGATAAGGGCCGATTCTAAACTCTGTTCGATCGTGGGTATGGATAATCACGGTTTTTTACACGTTGCGAAGATTATGTTTTATGAATAGTCGATTATCGATACAGTTCTATTATCGAGATAGGTAACGTCAAAACATTCCGCTATCGATTATTATCAACACTGTTTTGATTTTAAGCTAATTACAAAATCGGGTTACGGAATCGAAGAGATTGAAAAATAATAAAATTCGAGTGGTCCGGTAATCCAGTAATCCGCACGGGCAAAATACGTACTAAATAAAATTTGGATAACGTTATTGAAATATTTACAAAAATAGAAACGACACATCAATTCGACGCAATACATATGGATGCTGTACTTTACTCTGGTTATTAGTTGTGCTTAGATTTAAATGTAAAATATTAATGATCTCTATGAAAAATCGGTAGATCTAAATCAAATCGAATTAGTCTAGTGCGTAATTCTTGAACAATTCACTGTCTTATCAATATATGTACATTTCGACCCACTTTGTTTTAAATCGAATAAATTATACGAAAAAATAAATTTGAATGCGCAAAAAAATAAATCATTCTGCTTTGAATAATCATTCGTACCACTTCTGTTTATAATAATAATTATTGTTGTAGTGTGTAAAATGTTAAACAGGCAATATCAACATAAACGATACGTTGCCGGACGGACATTTTTTTTTTTTATTAATTTTTGAACAGTACAGCTGATGATTCGAAGACATACTTGTTGTAGATATTGATTTGATACGTACATCGTAAATTCATTATAATATACATAATACATAATATATTATGTGTGTGTTTTGGTTTTTATAAAATAAGGTGTAGTATGTACAGTGTGCATAAAATATTAAGTTGATACCGATGTACAAATAATACATTTTTTTATTTTTTCAAACAAACATTTTTTAAATGGTGTCGATAAAAAAACCTAATGAACACGAGAATAAAAAGCTGGTAAGTGAGATGATGGTGGTACAAGTTCGTCCTTCGTCCCTTCGGTCCTCGGACAAGATATTGGTGATGCATGTATTAAGTTTTAAAGAAATTATGACTCATTTCTTTAGTATAAAACGATTCTGAGCAAAGCTTCAGTGTAATATAATATATTATTATTTAAATACTGTTTACGTATTTTACGGTTATTTGTATAATTTTTGGTGAGTTATAATAATTTATTAAAGTGTGTATAAAAAAAAATCCTGACTCATGATTTTTGAATTTTTGTTAGGATAATTAGGTAGGTATATGAGTAAGGTCATATTAAATTTTCAGAACTTTTTGTCAAATATTTAAAATTATATTACATAAAAACTTTCAAACAATTTGGTAAATTAAAAGTTCTATGTTTAAGTCAAAAGTGCTATAATTGTTCTGAAAATTTTGTCTAATATAAAAAATTATGTATTTGATATTGGATAAAATTTTCAAGTTTCTATCTTCAATACTTTTCGATTTATGACTAAATACCTAAAATCTGAACAGTGAAAATCTCGTTTATGGCGGATTTTTACCGATTTTACTCAGTTTTTCGATCGTTATTCTTGATTACTGGAAAAACTATGGAGATTTTGGAAAAATGACCTCTCTAAAGTACCATCTCAGTTCAATTTCGAATCTAAAAAGTTGCTGGACGAAACTTTCGGACAAGGATTTCTATACGAAAAAGTGTTTACAGAAAAAAAAAAAAGAGAAAAAAAAATAAACATCATTGTAAAACCATAAGATCCTTCGCTTCACTCAGAATCTAAAAAGATGAAATACATACTATTTCATATAATATGAATTGAATATAACAATTAACAGTTTAAAAAAAAACTGGATATTTTTACACGGCATCTTTACTCGCCACCGTTTGAGTAAAAAAAAAAAAAACCCATAACTAGTTTTATTTTTTAATTAAATATAACACATCGTCATTGACTCGTCTGAAGAGTGAAGAATACCGACGGTGCTAAGTATATCGGGGTTTTCTTTTATGAAACTACTGAAAAGTTTTGAGTTTATCACTGTCTCGCGGTTTCTCTTGTAGAATTATCATATTGTGCTTCACAGAGCACCAAGTCGTTTGACCAGACGCTCAAAGTCTCATATCGATTGTGCGGAGTCATCAGATCAAATAAATGTACGGTTGGTATGATCTAGTGCCAGCCCGGAGACGTTTACAACCGGTTGTGTCGCTAAAGCCGTCCGTTGATTTCCTCCGCGACGCAAGAATGATTCGGATCTTCGACGCGCACAATCTTCCTTAGATCGATGACGACAGGTGATCTCTAGGGACCGACGACTGCCGCCTCCACGTCGGGTGGGCCACGGACGAGATTGACAAATTTCCCGCCTTCGGCATACAGAAGTCGCCCAACAAAGTAATGGCGTCTCTAACGGATATCCCATTACTGGGGGCCACGGTCGCCACCCGAGCGTCACTGCTTTTCGGCCCGTGGCACCGGGGCAAATCACGAGTTTCCTTGTGCGAGACGAACGATCGTCGTCTCGGTTATAGTGACCGTCGCGTGTTTCTTAGAACAGACACGCGGAGACCGCACAAGTCTTTTATCGACTAGGAGATATTAGATATTTTATTTGTAGAAAGAAAATAAAAAACTTAATATGACAAAATCTGATGCATTTGTCATTTTATAGAACAAAAACACAACATTTACATTAAAAAAAAAAACAACATGCTCCCTTCCTAACTTTTAACGCTTCCCAAAGTGACAAAATATCATATCGTATGAATATGATAATTTCATACCGTGAAATTCAAATGATTAATAAAATCATAAACAATGATAAACATGTATTACCCGTTATATAAAACAAAATAATAATGGAAGTACAATTCGTGTACTTAATACTATTTTTAAGAGACACTAATACTAGGCAATAAAAAAAAAAGAGTACTGTCCAATGAAAAAAAGGACGTTTGGTCACCATAACTGTATGCCATATTCTATAACGCATCTGCGTATTACTACCGACAACCATATGGGTTTCGGTTGAAAATCAATTCGAAAATTTAATAATTTCAAGTTTATCGATATCAAGACTATTCGAGAATAAATAGTTTTGACAAAATAAAATATTAAACAACGTCGTAATAGATACGCGTCGTTAGTAATTTTTAGACCGAGGCACGAGAAGGTGACGTTTAATATTTTATAAATCGCGTTCCTCTCGACCTAATAACCGCGAGCCGCCACTTGAACACACATGTACGTGTAAATGTAATAGAATTACGCAGTTTTCACAGCAAACACACCAATTCACAGGTGGTGTGTTCTACGCACGAGAGCTGTATACATCGTGTAAATTGTCAAAGATAAAACCGTTTTTAAATCACAGAAAGTGGAGACGTTGGAATAAGTTTTTGTGGGATTTGCCTTTTTCCCGGTCTAAAAACGATTGGTTCGAGAACGTACGATTTGAATTGAGAAACTTTTCGAATAATAATATAAGTTTTCTTTCCTGATATTATAATACGTCATAAAATAGTGGCCGTCAACAGTGGTTGAATTACAAAAAAAAACTAGAAAGGGGATTTAACTAAATGTCCTATAAAGATCGTTCTTTAAAAAAAACCTCTAATGATATCTTAGGGGATGGATTAGAAGGGGTACAGCGTTTATTCTCAAGAAAACAAAGGGGACTCCACTCCTGCACGTACCCCCTCAAATCAATCAATGCCTGAAAAGGTAACCTAACTTAAACTAACTTGACTTAAACTCTTAAACTTAAAAAAAAAAAAAAAAAACATTTATGAAAATCACTACATTTTTTTTCTGTTATTTAATTACTCAGTAGTGTAATAAATAATAGAAAAAAGAAAAAGTTTAAACCGTCGAACAAAACAAAACGTATCGCATTTGCGAAATAGATCTGATCCGCCCGGTATTCACGTCGCAAAAAATAAAGCCGCGGTCACACGACGAGGCGACGCGAGTGCAGTAGTGTTACGTAAACGACATTCTCGGAAAACTGCAATAATATTATCTGCGATAGACGTATTTTATTCGACGCATGATTTCCAAAGAAATTCCGGTTTTTTTTGTTTTTTTTTTTTCATTTCGTAGCTATTTTTTCGTTAAAGCTACGCCGAAAATCTCTTCAGTTCATATTTCTTCTCATCTTCCGGTAAAGAATTCGGAAAATGCAAAATGCATCGCAATAAAACCATATTGCTTTACGGAATCCGTTTCGGTGACACACATCTCCCCGGATACGACTGTTGCAAGTTATATACGATACATATATATATAATTCAACCAAAGACCGTCTAATTTACTCGGTAAAACTTTACTGCGTATGTACTTTGTAGGATTCTGGGTCAAGTTTGTATAACAGCGACCGGATTTGATTAAAAAAAAATAATCACCGTCCAATTCTAATTAAAAGTAAAAACCACGAGAAGTCAAGTTTGAACGGTGTCCGAACGAAATTATAAATTATACTTCATGTGTTCGAGAGCGATATCGTTTTGTGCGCCTAGCCGGTATTTCGACAACGGCAATAATAGTGGAGACGCCTTTTGTGAGCCAAGTGGAAAGAGTAAACGAATAAGATGCTTTGAATTACTATTGTCATCACCTCGATCTTTGCTGTTTTTTACTTTTACACGTGTAACATTAGATATTTTGACCAGTGATGTTCCATTGGTTTTTTACGAGAGTACCTATATATTGTGTTAAATGACGCCGAAATAATGATATTGACTATTACGAGAAGAATTCTTCTAGAAAAACTGTGGAAAAAATCATATCTATAAGGCTTATTTAAAGTTTGTTTTTAAAAGGACGAACAAAATTTTGGTTTTTTTTTTTTTTTTTTTGAGGGGAAAAAATATGATTTAATGAAGTCTCGTAGATAAATTATATGTACTATTTTTATTTAACTTCCTACAACTTTTTCGTAAAAAATAATTTACGCTATTTGTGCCTGAAATAGTATATGATAAAAATCCCGATGTTGATAATTAATTAGCAAGCGAAGTGGTCAGTTTTTTCTTTATTTGTATATTATGCTTATCAAACAAAAACTGAAATGACATTTCTGTCGTGGACGAAACAGTAAATTACTACTATCTTTTTATTTGTCATACGTGCTCCTGTAATATTAAACAGTATCTATTGTAATATTATTCAACGAAAATTAACAACTGTTAAGTCAAAAATAAATCAAAATTAAAAAAGCTGGTAAGTGAGATGATGGTGGTACAAGTTCGTCCTTCGTCCCTTCGGTCCTCGGACAAGATATTGGTGATGAATGTATTAAGTTTTAAAGAAATGATGACTCATTTCTTTAGTATGAAACGATTCTGAGCAAAGTTTCAGTGTAATATAATATATTATTATTTAAATACTATTTACGTATTTTACGGTTATTTGTATAATTTTTGGTGAGTTTTTTTGTAATTAAACCCTCATAAAATATTCAATTAGACATAACTCATTTAAACTTCAATTGTTATAACAATTATACCTCATTAGAAATAAACTTAAAAGAAATCAGACAATATCGAAATAACTTTTCGACAAGGATTTCTATACGAAAAAGTGTTTACAGAAAAAAAATAAAAAAAAAAAATAAACATCATTGTAAAACCATAAGATCCTTCGCTTCACTCAGAATCTAAAAATGTATGCATACTTTTTGTTATTATTGAATTTATTTGAGAGTATTCGGAGTATGGTTAGGTTAGTAACTAACTCGTATGTATTACACTTTATGGGAACAATACTGGATTTGACTCGTTTTCTTGTTCTATTTTATACATTTAACTGATAGTGCTCAGGTTAAAATATCGAAATTAGTATACCTTCACAGTAAAGCAATGATAATCGTAATATGTGTTAAATACGATTAGGATTGTTGCGCATAATGAGCGTGAATTGAGCTAACTTTAACGCAAACGACTTTTCTTAACCGCTTTTATTACGACATTGTAATGAAAATGTCTGCATTTTCTACCAATCGTTTGCGAACTGGAAAAAGTTCTGAGCGAAATTCGTGTCTAACAACCGGATTTTTCATAATTTATTTGAATACGTCCAATTTTTAAATATATAATAACTTATAATGATTTATAATTACATATACTGTTTGTTCATTGCGATGTTAAATATTTATTTCCGTCGTACAAAGGCCTAAAATTTACAAGGCCAACAAATGGGTTCCCGTTTTACGTTAGACAGGTTCCGTTTTATTTAGGGTTTCATTTTACGTTACATTATAGAAATTGGCCGGGACCAAAATACATTTCCATGACCTACTCATACGGTTGCCACATGTTTTTATAAGAGAAGTAAAAAAAAAAAAATTAAGGTCAAATTATAAAGCGATAAAATTATTAGTTTGAACAAAATCTAATTCATTTAGCTTTCTTGACGTAATCTTATACATACATTAAAGCCGATATAGCAAATATATTTTAACAGAAGTTGCATTTTTTTTTTTTTTTTTTGTGTGTTATTAGTAAGTATAAGTGTTAAATGTATTTAGTAAATAAAATATAAGCATTTTATTCGAAATATATATTTCAAGACATTTTCGAAAATCAAACCGCAATCGGTATGGAAATAAATAATACGAATTAACAATGTGAACGAAATATTGAAAAAACCGAGCGAAGTGACGTCATACTTTTTTTTTTAAGTTATTCGTACTCAACACGTACTAAACACCTATATTATAATAGCTATCAATGCGTCTAGGGGCGCCAGACAATTTCGCACCTCTCGTGTGTCGTACTTAAATGCGCCCCCGCGGCCGAACCCGGTTCATTATTCGCGGTGTTATTCATGAATAAAAATCGTTTTTGTTTTTTATTTTTTCAGCGATCAACACGTACACTTGGAATCAAACGAGTCACACGAAAAGTTTCCCCGACGACATACTGGCGGTCTCGTACGAAGACGGCAAGTGGAGCAAACCGTACTACGATTGCGGCGGCGGGAACATATGGATGCTCACGTACACCGTGCCGTTTTTCGCTTTCAAGGACGGGAAGTACTTTTTCAAGTGAGTGAAAATCGACCGACCGACTGCGTTCGTGATCGAACCGTTCAATACCGAACTAATAATAATTACCATCGATGTCGTTTGTCGAATTATAAGTACGCGTGCTCGAACGTTCCGACGGGTGATTTTAGACGCCGAGCGAAGCGAACGATCGCTTTCGAGTTTCGGTTACGTTCAAAGACGTGTACTGTTTTTCTATTTTATTTATTATTATTATTATTTTTTTTTTTTTTTTTTTATCATACTAACTTTTTTCCGATAACGAAGTCCGTTCGAAAGTTACGTCCGGCCTTTCTATTGATCAAAAATCACTTCCTCTGTCCACTTGACGAATATGTCATGTTTCTTCCGTCTTGAACGTTTTCCTAGTGTTAATTTCGGAAAACTTTTGTGATAAATTATATTTTCGATAAATCGTCAGTAATAACTATAAAAATAAAGAGATTTGACAAGAAATTCCCATAATTGTATTCATCTCAGGCTGAATATAGAATTTTTATTTTTTTATTTTTTTTCGTATTATAATTTTTATTCTTGATATTAAGACCTAAAATCCGATTTAACTTATCTTGAATAATTTACGAACAATTCTGATAAAAAATCTCAAAATTTTAACTTTTGTTAAGTTATGATTTTTTTTTTTTTTTAGCAGCGTTTTGAGTAAATTAAAAAGAATATTTCGAATTTTAATTCTTTCATGACCGTACTTATTCTGTGTGCTTTAAAAAATATTTTTTCTACAATTTAATTAGTATTTTTAGGTATTCGAGAAAAAACTCCCAAAGTGTTGAGTAAAATTTGCCACAAATAAGAATGTTAAACAAATTTATTTTATTTACTCAGTCATATCACAAATACACACTCATACAAACTTGACAATATTTTCAAAACTAAATTTGACCATTTTTTGTCTGAATATAGATATTTGAAAATATCTCACTGAACTTTTTTACTTGATTCGTTTCATGATAATAATTGTTTAACAGGAATCGTTTTACGAGCATTTTAAGTTGGAAATTCTATTTTTTTTTGTACTCTTATCACGCTAAAATTTTGCTCAAAATCGATTTACACATGAAATTATTCATTGTTTTTTTATTTGATTAAAAACCCAATATACATCGTCCAAGAAGCGAAAAATACTGATTGTCGTGTGAAAGTGTCTGACTTTGTTCTTTTTATTTCCTAAAGTAATTTCGTCCATTTCACGTTTACGGAATACTGACTTTTGGAAAAGGGGTTTGGACCACGAAGATTATTATTTATTTATTCTTTTATTTTTTTATTATTGTTTTTATTTATTTTTTTTTTTGTACGCACACTTGCTTTGAGTACGTATACAATAATTTTTATTTTTTAAAAAATATTATTTAGATTTTGTTATGCAATTAATCTCGACAGTTAGGGACTGTATACAATAATAATATTATGTTCGTGTTTCACACGCGGCGACATGCCCGACACGAACAGAGGGTTGTCCATCCTTCCTGTGACAAACAACCCCAAAATCCAGACTATACGCCCATGTAAGTCCGCTTACTACAGCCTTGCAGTAGTGTTCGGGTTTCTCGGCTGAAGGTGTTCTCTTCAGACGTCACGACCGGACGGGCGGCTCTCCTCGACCGACATCTGCTCTTGGCATCCCGGCGTCCGCATTATACGTGGGAACGACTCCCACGCGCGCACTTGAAAACAACGTGTCCCGTCATTTGCATTGGCCGACACGACGACCCGCGGCTCACAGATATGACGCACCGTTTGAAATGTTCGTATCGACGAATCGGTAAAGTCGGTTTCGAGCCGAAACTTTCGACCCGGTGACGTGTTTACAACGTGTTTTTCCGGGAGGAAACCCAACGATTTTTTGAGTTCCAGTACGATCGAGGCGTACTGAATTCAGTGATGTGACATTTTTATTCCGACTTTTGGGATTTGAATTTCAAGCCTTTAAATTTCAAAATCAAAATTTCGAATTTTCGGATTTAAAAAACATACATTTGGGTTTTACGTTGTGGAATCCTGTATTTTACATTATTAAAATTAAATGTTTTAACCAAAACAAAATAACTGCTCCCCTTCTGAATTTTCGCAATTTAAATATAGAAAATTATTCTGATTTCAAAATGTGTATAAAATAATTTTCGCACATCTTATGATGTAAAAGTGTTATGAATGTTGTCACTTAATTTATTTTAATAATTATACTGCGATTATTTATACCTTTAGTTTAAATTTTGAATTCTACATGTCATCAACGTGTTGATACTTATTTTCGTTCTTTTTTTTGAATCGTATAAATATATAAAATGCATTAATTTATTATAAAATACTTGAAGTTATAAAAACATTATCGTAAATAATGTATAAAACAATAGTGTTTCAATGTTTCAAAATTGAAAATCCAAAATTTCGGACCTCGAATTCTGAAAATTCGGGTTTTTGAACTCGGGATAATTTGAATTTTTTCTAACACTTATACTCAATAAAAAAAATAAATAGTTTAGTAAATATTACTATTAGAAATAACACGTTTTAGCTGATTCAATCAAATAAATTAATTTTATTTTAAATCAGATTTTAATGTAATAAAATACAAATCTTAACGTGTTTTTTGTTTACGGAATTAATCCAATATTTTATAATGTGAGAAAGAATTTTCACTAAATGTACAACATTATACTCATTCATTAAGTCTATTTAAAAAAATTAATCTTACAATTTATCGAATAAAATTGTTCATTATTAATGGTAAAGCCTATTATCACTTGAATAAGTAGTCGAAACGAACCGAAGAAATGATTTATGAAATTCACAAGTTTAAAAAGTCATATACATGGTAAAAATGAAAACTTATTCCATCGCAGCTACAACAGCCGTTCTTAAAAAAAAAAATACTGGAAACCATTTGTCTTTATTAACTTTTTTTAACAATCTCAACAAATAAAACTAAATAACAAGCATCGGTTATGCCATTTTGACTATAGTTGTGCCTATACTTATACTATATTATACGACCTGAACTTTCAATATCGGACTTGTTGATACTTTAAAATGTTACTAAATTCAAAATTTTCAACTTTTGTTTTTCTATACACTTAATTTTTACTTGTACTAACCTATGATCGCAATGTTTCGGAGTCCTCTTGAAACGATATTCATTCAAACTGCCTCAAAATAAAATAAAATAGCAAAGTTTTTCTGTTCAACAGTAGTGATTTCCCATCGGTCGCAGACGAAACACACGGTCGATTCAAAACCAGTCGTCATTCCATAGGTGGATATTTGGTTACATCTGTGGCAGAGGTCTTGATGTTTTTACCTTTGCAATTAACATAAGAAACGTGTTTAGCAACGAGATTCAGTTACTTTAAATTTACGGTAGTAACACTGCTAGTAACGGGGGAACAATTAGTAAAGTCAAGTAAAGGAATGAAAACATTTCGAGAAAGTTTGATAACGTTCTGAGGGGCTTAAGCCATCCCCCAAGTACCCCCAAATATCCACATATGCGTTTCACGTACGAGTATCGTTCGTTCCATAGACCTATTATCTCATGGCCGGCACTTTTCCTCACCCCAAACCTATTCAAACAAATAAAACATTTCAGATTTCATAAAAGAAAAAAACATTATAAGTTTTTCTTTGGACAGATTCCCGAGTATTGGTCCTTCTCTCTCACTCTATGTTAAATGTGATTTCTCTCTCTATGCGCCGTCCATGAGGTAATTATAGGTCTATGGTTCGTTCGAGCGCGGCCCAGCAGGAATTTAAATGTACGACGCTACGTACAGACGAGACTGTGTACTTTATTGTTCGCAGTGCCCTGCGACAACTCTCGTACCGTCGCGTAAATCGTTATCGTCGTTATTGTAAAGTCCACCGACATTTATGATTGATCATCGGGATCCAGCTTTGAGCGGAACAACAACACGACCAGGTGAATTCGATATAAATTATAAGTTATTGTGTTCTGATAAATGGGTCTGACCGAGTCTTGATTATCAATTTATACTCTACGTCGATGTAGAGAGACAATACGATAATATTATGGGCTATTCAATTTAAGACGTTGATGTGTGTGTGTGTGTGTGTGTATTAGAGTATCGCAATGTTCAAAAACGTCTACGAGCATAGTGTAAAAACATTTCGCTCACGAATCATGCGATTTTAATATACTTCATTAATTTGTAACTCTCACGCATAATGTGTTTACCTTTTCCGAAAAAATGACGAATAAAAAATGCGTTTTCCCGAGGCATGTTCTATTTTTTAATTATTAAAACGCAAACGTCGTATTTATTTTACACTTGATTTTAATTTATTCATTTGATAATCATACGACTTTAAAAATGAATAAAAACATTATGCGATAAAGTCGAGGTGAAACTTTTTTATTTTTCATTATTTTAATTATACGTATAAAAAAACACTACCTCAGTAGAGTAATTTAACCTTTTATAATAACATTATCATTGAATATTTTTCACGTTTTATTCACATCGTATAAACATCGTTTTAACTTTTAAGAATTGAGAAAAAATTTCACAATACCAAAAGAAGAGTTGTTTTTGTTAGCGTTTTTGAGTAATGTCCTCCCTCCTGGTCGTCCATAAAATCGGCCCGGACACTACGTCGCCGGCTGTTTGTCAATTAACTTACTTTAACCTCGTGCCGCGTAATCGATAAATGCATAATTTATGAAGTAGCAAAACGGGGACGATGTAAATTCAAGTCTCGCCCAAAGTATGTAGATACAATATAAATATATATTCCAATTTAAAAGATGATTGGAACTTACTACATGCACGTGGTATTACGCTTACCGAAACGACATTACGGGACCATAAACCGAGATGAATAAATAATAAAACCCCGAAAGTATAGGGGAGAGCGGATTCGTTACGTTGTCGCTCAAAGACGGAGTGTGTGTGTGTGTGTGTGTTTCGCGTATCAAACGACCCGCGACGTCCTTATTATGATTCATTCGAAATATATTCCGCTCGCGAAACGACACACCCGTCGCGGCGTTTTGGAAAACGTTATTCGACATCGCTGCTCGTCGCGAAACGACGAAACCCGACCCAAAGACGGTAATTACGGATATGAATCTATCTCCGAACATGATGACCCGCGGTCCCCACAGGGAGATGGAGTTCGGTTTAACGTCGCGTATGGAAATTGAGAATGATTTGAAGAAAAACGAGAAACGTTAAACGCGTCCCCTGAACAAAATGAAAGTGTTATCTGAAAGTATGGCGTTGCGTGTGTTTATACGATTTGTCAACTCTGTTTTTCCGTACTTGATTAGCATTGAAACGTATAACATGGCAGAACGAGTTATGTAATTTTACACGTCATTGGTCGACTTTAAATGTAGTTATTGCCAGACGAAACAAATGTTTTTTTATCGAGTACAATATTCATACTCATTTCATCTGTTCGTTGCAAAAATCTCGAATTTATTAAATGTCTAAAAAAAGCACGAATGAATGATTCGAATTATTGTTTCTTTTATAGATTCTGATTGGTGGTTATCCAATTATGTTTTTATTTTTTTCTTAAGACACTTTTTTCAACTTAACTTTGTCCAAAAGTTTCATCAACCATCTCTATAGATCGGAAATTTGATTCAGATTCGATTCAGAACATAATAAAACATTGAATACAGATAGAACAAGATGTTTTCAATATTTTTTTTTATAAAAAAATTGTCTTTTTTGTCAAACATGAAAAATTAAAATAATTTTCAAAAAAATCTTCCGAAAATTAGACAAAAATGTATGTAGGATATGAATGGTACATGTTTAATATTTGATGAAAACTTCTGAAAATATAATATAACGTTGATTGCTAACGACTCTGAAAAAATTTTAAAAATCATGACAAAATATTTTTTTTTATAAGTTAAAGTTTAAGTGAATTATTTTACAATTATTACGTAAATAACTGTTTTTACGACAATTTTCTACTTTAAATATTTATTTAAAGAAATAATTGTATCGTCCAAACGGTGTACTTAAACTATGAAACTTTGCTCAAAATTGTTTAACTAAAGAAATGATCTATCATTTCTTTTAAATTCAATACACTCATCTCCACTAACTGGTTCGTGTAGCGAAGAATATCCCATGGGGCGAAATTACGCAATTTTTGTTATTATATAGATCATTAGTCGTATATAATAAAATTATTACCTAACGAAACGGGCATATTGTTCGAGTACAATATTCATACTCGTTTAATCTACTCATCGTGAAAATCAAATTTATTAAGTGTTTGAAGAGGCACAAATGAATGATTCGAATTATAATTTCTTTTTTTCTTCTTATATTAACGTTTTATATAATTATCGTTATATTTTACCTGAGGGTTAGTTTGCTGAACAGGCCTCCCTCCTCAAAATCATCCGGACGAGTTGTCATCTCATTTGTTTATTGTACATATTTTTCTACTGATTGTAAATACTTTATTTTTTATTTAATTTAAAAAATAATAATAATCCGAATTTTAAGTTTTAATGTTGCTGATATTTGTATTCTAAATGAGAAAAATTTAATTTGTTGGTATAAAACAAAAACGTGTAAACTACTAACCTTACGAATATTTCTATTTTAAGTATAGTAACTAATTATAATTATAAAATGTGTATGAAATAGTTTTCACTCATCCTATGATATAAAAATGTAATGAATATTGTAACATTTTTCTTTTAACACTTATACTGTAACAATTTATAAATTAAGTTTAAATTATAAAAGCTACATGCCATTAACGTTATGATATTTATTGTTGTTGTACTGTTTATTCGATTTAAATTAAAATTCTATTTTTTAATTGTATAAATGGGTATATAAAATGCATTGATTTATTACGAAATATGGATAATTATGAAAACATTTTTTGCAAGTAATAAATAACAAAATACTTATTCAATGTTTCAAAACTCAAAATTTGTATTTTGAGCGAAATCCGGATTTTATAATCCGAAATCCGGATCAATAACGAAATTCTGATTTTTGAACTTCTACAAATTTCAAACACTAAATTTTTTTTTTTACAAATCTATACGAAGCCAACACGTTGTTATTTCACGAATACATTTGCAAACCATAACATTCGCGGTCGTTTCATCAAAGTCGTATACACATGGCGGCGGCGTCCCTGTTAGAACGATAACGAAATGGCGCGACGACCAATAACGATAATAATGTACACGTGTAAACATCGGTTCCGGAGCGGGGAGCGCCTTCATTAATTAATCGAATCGAAATCTGACGCGGTAGCACGGTATCGTGGTTTAAAACCGATACCGGACAGTATCAGAGTCGAGTCGACGACCGGGTTCGAAAAACACGTAGGTATTCCGATTTCGGGGTTTGCTTTGAAACGAGCAGCGCATGAGAGTACATAAATATTTGCGGAGTCGTGTTTTTTTTTATTTTCCTGTATTGATTACAAACTGCTCAAAATTAACATCTATTGAAAACAAACGATCGATCATAATAGGTTATGGTTCATGCGTTTCTCAGTTTATGGTCGATTCCATAACACCGACACATTTCCAATGATTTAGGCCAGCGGTTGCCAACCCATGGGCCGTGGCCCACTTGTGGGCCGCGAGCCATTTGTATAATATTAAATACTATAAATATATATTTAAAATTATATTATAATATATTTTTTGGTTCTTATTTTTGAAAATAAATTAAATTGAATTAATTGGAAATATCAGCTAGTGAAGAAGATTCGTTGATTGAAATGTCATGTGATGAGACTTTATAATCGTCTTTTAAAAGTACACAATTAGTGCCATTCTGGTAAAATGTTCGGAAAGACCATCCAGCAATCGCTAAAATTACGATCAGAAACTTGATGGGCTTTTCGACGACTTATTTATGAGAACGTGCTTTTTCTACTTTAATTTATTGAAAAAATAAATATTATAATAAACTGAATGTTGAGAGTGATTAAAGACTAAAACTAACAAGCTATAATCCATATATTGACTTTCTAGTGAAGAACAAGCAATGTCAAAAATCAAATTAAATTGTTTATCTTGTGATAAAGTTGGATTAAGGTTTTTTATTTTTTTTTAATTTACTTAATTTTTTATTCCTAATAACTATACATACATATATATAATATTTATTAAAATTTTATGAAAACGTATATACTATATAGGTATACTATGGATGGGCCTAAAATATTTTTTTACAAAATTAATGGTCCGCGAAACTAAAAAGGTTGGAAACCGCTGATCTAGGCTATAATATCACACATTTTATATTTTATTGATAATGAAGAATAATTTAAACGTGTCTAGTCGTTAAATATCAAAACTATAATTATTTCGGTTTTAAAAACATCACTGAGATGACGAAAATATATGTTCGTTAGTCGCGTGATTATTCGTTCCTAGGTCGCTTATAATATTTAATATATTATAATAACAGCGGCTTTTTAACGGTCCCGTTGTTACTGAGCGGTTTGCTATTGTTTCGAAAAATCAACACACTTCTCATAACGTCTCGCTTTAAGTGAATATGTGGAATATCACAAAAAAAAAAAAAAAAATTAAATTTTCGTTTTTCTACCCACGTGCAATATTTTTAGGAAATGGCGAGTAATGTCTACCGAAGTCCGGAAAATTAATGCACAAACGAGGTCCAAAGAAATAAAATTATTCTATTACGTTATTATTCAACAGTTGTTACAGAAACGTTTAGAAAACATTCGGAGGTTGAATACGAGCCTAGTCATTTAATGTGACAATCGCATCTCTCGTCTTTGGCTAGTTGCCTGAAATCGGGAACTCAACAGCCAACGCGCAAATTTGTGTCTTCACGTCCGTTAACTTTGCTCTATAATCCATTTTTCAAAACTTGATTTTTGGAAAACAACCATTTTTCATCAAGAATCACTGTGAGAATTAAAATGACGTACCTATCGAACAAATATACGTACGACGACGGCCTAGATTTCTGCCTTCCGTGATCCGGATTCGGACCACGATCGCCCGCAGCCCCCGCGTGTGTTTTCGAGCGTGACGAAAACGGCCGGTCGTGTCGCTCTGCAAAGGTCGTGCGCTATGAGGGAGAGAGGTGGCTGGCCGCTACGATAACACCGCGACGGCTCACCGTGTTGGATCGTTGCCGCGCGCGCGTTCGCCAGATAACATGACGACGACGACGACTACAATACGACGGAATACGATATCAATATTCCACTCGACCGGACGCGCACGTGTTATATCGTCGTAGTGGATATACGCGTGCGAAATGGTCGGCGGCGGTGGTTGTGCGTTATCACGCGGTCGGCGCGCCGCCAAGTCCCGGGCAAGAAGCTGCGGGTCAGATTTTCGGCCCGGTTTAGCGGATCGGCGATGGTTTCGAGCGGGTCGCCGGCGAAACATTATTTAAAATACGATATAGTTTTTTTTTTTTTTTTCTACAACTATCTTTATTTTTATTATTTTTTTATGCATTTGGGGGGGGGGGGTGCTTGTAGGAGCTCAGCACCTCCAGATTTCAAATTGGCATCCCAAAATGTGTGCGGGTTAGTGGAAAACAATTATATAAACGGTGACAATCCAAAAGGGCACAAGCGACATTTTCAAAATGGTTCAGGAGATCTAAAAAAATTTGTTTTCCAGTGATTTGACTTATCGTTGAAAATTTTTAACTCAAAAATAATATGTCATTAAGAAATAAGTTGAGTTTTAAACATTTTTTTTTAGACTCGCGTTATAGCGTTATAGTCATATTTAATAATAACTAATGACACAGGGTTTGTCGAAAATTTTTTAAAACGGACACTGAGTTTATGAAAAATTTATAAAATATGGCCCGATACGTACTTGTCGAAATTATTAAACCCGCGGGAACGAGTCACCCCATACGACGTTTCCCTTTTCTCTTTACGTGACTCCTGCAGTGAATATATCGTGCGTCCGGCACACCTATATCGGTGAAAACAATCCAAAAGGGCATATGTGACATTTTCGCAAGTGCTCGGGAAAGCTAAAAAACAATTTTTACCGATTATTTAACTTATCAATGAATATTATCAATGAAAAAAAAAACGTAGATACGTATAAAAAAACACGTATGTCATGAAGAAAAAAGTTGAGTTTTGATCTATTTTAAATAATCATTCAACTACATTTTTGATTAATAATTTGAATTAATTAAAAGCTGAATATAATATGAGTTTTGGCACTTATGCCCTTTGAATTGTCACCGTCGAATTACATAAATATTCATATCAGTATACTTATATAGCTTAATTGTTTCCATCTCTTTGTATTTTATTATTATTATTATTTTTTTTTTTACGAAACTACAATCGAATAAATAAAATTCGGGCTATAACTCCAGAGTATTGATAAACCAATGATAATTTATATGCAATTATGTACAGAAGTAACATATTTTAAATTTGTTTGTATTGCTTTATTAGTTACAAAGACGTAATAATAAGTAAAAAGTAATAATATATCTACAAAGACGTAATAATAGTCGACTGGTTAGCTGATCTTATCTTAATCCTTAATATGTTGACCATAATGTTTACGGAAATCACATTTTCGTGTTAAATTTGTGATAACACGTGACATGTCCAGCCGTTATGGATAACTGGACAGTTATATTTTATGTACTACATTTTAACATTAATATTATATAAATATAAAATAATAAAAACGAATAGTACAATAAATGATTTATAGTTTCGTTTACATCTGTATATGGTTAAATGTATTAAGGGTAGTGGGGGCTGAATTTTTTTTTGGATCACGTTTAAAAATACATATATTGGTTTCGATTGTTTTACTCAAATTGCGCCTATACTGTGAACTACCTAAAGTCCTAAACAAAATTTCGTGTTATAAATCAATGTCTAACGAGTGTGATACGAGCAATTGCTGGGTATTATTGAAAAATACCTAAATGTAAACGTGTGCGTGTGGTGAAATATCAAATGAAGAAAGCAGTATTAATTGACATAGTAAACAATTATAAGAACTTATATTAAATTTATAAAACATCCGGTTCAGTAAGAAATCAGTAGCTAAGTACTTTTTGTTCTAAATCAAGATTAGCACACAATTTCCTGTATTTAATTAAGTGTTCAATGAAGATTATATTATCAATGATTTCGATTGATTTTTCTACGAAGACATAGATTAGATATTACGGTTAGGCAATATTAGTAACATTTCCACAAAGCTTAAAAAGAATCTTAGAAAATTAACTAATGAACCATTTGCTATGATTTTAATCACCAAATTTTTTCTGAAAATCAGTTTCACCGAATGGTTACTTTTATGTTCTATAAAATTGTTATTTTAAATTTTGAGGTTTTACCATGACAGACCGACTCGTTACAAATAATATTTAATTTAATATAATGCTTAATACACATACTAGTACTGTTTTTATTTATTTCAATTAAAAAGTGTGATTTATATTTCACAGCGAATAGTACGCAAGTAATTAAGCATCGAGATACTTGTTATTTGTCTACACTGTTTGATGTGTTATCTATAGGTTAGTGTGAACAAAGGTACGTTCAACATAAAAAAAAAAAAAAAAACAAAAACAAAAAAAAAACGAAAGAGTCACTTATGCACCTTTTTCATATTACGATCCACGTATGTTGAATTTATTTCACTTTTTGCCGCGCTCCGTCGCCCGTCGTCTCGCTCCGCGAAACGCGCAACGGCCAATCGCGATATTGTTCGTCCGGCGAAGTTCGTGAAGTGGTATCGATATTAACGGAGATCCGAGTCGAGACAATCGCAAAAACGCGTTCAATCTCGAAAAGTGTTTAAAAAAAAAAAAAAAAATAAAAAACAAAAAAAAACGACCGGATGATTGTATTACGCGATTATGTTTTAGATACAGAACAGACAACCGTTCGCGGACGGTTATTTGATCGAAAGTCGATGTTCAGCGGGGAATACGAGTCGGTCGCATTAGTCATTACGATAATGCGCCGAACACGACCCCGTTCGATATGCGAATATCGCCGTTCGTAACGGCGACGTGCCACTGTTCGAGTATTCGAATGAGTGTCGGTTTATGTTTAGAATGTTCGAAAATCAATTCATAATTATTCGCGTCGAATGGATTAAATTATTGATTTACATAATGCATATCATTCACACTGAATCGACGAACAGGGACACAGTATAATACGTGAATGATTAATTGACTCAACGATAATAATACTAATAATAATAATAATAAACAATTATAAGTTTGGTTAACGTATTATAGACAAATGTAAATTGATATAATACAAAATGTAAAATAATTACAACATTAGAACATACAATTTTGAAATATTTTGATTTTACAAAAACTTCAAAGTACACATTATTTATTTATTAATTTTTTCGATATTGAAAAATCAAATCAAATTAATTCATACACTTTTACATAAAAACATTTGCTTTGATTTACCTACCTTCTTTAAGCTATGCTTGTGTATAATTACAATCAATTTATATATATATATATATATATATATATATATATATATATATATATATATATATATATATATATGTGTGTGTGTGTGTGTGTGTGTGTGTGTGTGTGTGTGTGTGTGTGTGTGTGTGTACAGTAAATTAAAAATATTATTATTATTAGCATATTGCTCCGGCATAAATAGTAAAGACATAATTTAACAATAGGTAATAAGGGCTCATAAAAGTAGTGAAATCTAGGACAATTCACCGTGGCCATTTCGCCGTGACCGTTTTGCCGGCAAGACATTTAGCCGCGGCCGTTTTGACGTGGTTTATAAATAATTTTAAATAATAAAATGATTTTGAAAAATGAATTAAAAATTGTTTGTTACTTTATTTCGTCATTTAAACATACATAAAATAATAATAAAAAAGGAAAATACAAATAGTTTTATAAATTGACTACAATTTATAAATGTCATATAGTGTTTCTTTATTTCGTCATTTAAATGTAGAATGATAATAATAAGAAATAATAAGAAAAATTACAAACAATTCACTTCCATGGTAGAGAAATAATAAATGCTATGCCTTTTAAATATGCAATATAATCCCTACTATCATATTGATGAACTATTTTTAAAATACGCCTATCTAAATCAGCAAATTTTTTGAAATTTTTGGGTGGGCTTTCTCTTGCACTTAACTGATTCCAATAAAGTATCATATAATAAAATCAAATGAATTTAAGAAACTGTTGTATTAAAAATAAAATTTTTAGAATTTTGCGGCTACGGCGCAATGTCCCTACGTCGAAACGGCCCGCGGCTAAATGTCTTCCCGGCGAAACGACCACGGCGAGACGGCTACGGCGAAACAACCTCGGCGAATAATTGTCTTATACCGAACTAGTGAACTAAAGCTGAGGCTAACATTAAATATAATATTTTTAATAATATTATAATTAACACGATTTAAATTTTAATTCGATAAAACATTTACTCTTATTTGTATACATGTACGCAATATAAAATATAAATTGTTTTCTAAACAGATTATATTCTTATTATTAATTACAATGAATACAATTTTTTTATGTAGAAATAATGACAATAATAATAATCCATAAAATTCAATGGCAATTTGGGGATAAAATACAATATAACAAGATAAAATACAGTCGTATTCTATGTACAATAAATAGAGACCAATTTTTCATAATGTCCTTAACATTTTTAGGTTTTTTTCTACTTTTTTTAACATCTGTATCTAGTCAATTATAAAACTTTGGAGCAGTATAATTCAAAAATGTTTGACCAAATGAAGTATTAGTATAGTTAATTTTAGCATCATATGACCTACGCTCTCTCTCTCTCTAACGTTTTTAGAACCAATTTCACTCTACCAGTTTCCCATATCTTTTATTACCCACATAATTGCGTATTTTTTATAAACCGAAGCGAATTATACTAAATTTATCTATCTAATATAAAAATATCTATCTAATAATAATAAGCGAATTATAGATATCTGAGAAAAATACGCACGACTAGTAAAATAAAACATATTTTATTAAATTATAAAACACGTGAGCGTCCACATAAACAATAGGATGTTTTGTAGATAGTTTTATCTATATGTTTTCAAACCATCCCTAAGCATCTGGGCCTCCTTTATGGAGTTGTTCAATAGGGTGGGTCGAAAAAAATGATTTTTTTATTTCAAAATTGCAATAGTGCGGTAAAGTTGCAGATTGGTATCCTAAAAAAGGAAAAAATAATTTAAAAAATCTAAGATGATTTCTTCAGTTCGCGCAGTGGACTTAAAGTTTGAAAGAACAGTCAAAATCTTAAAAAATGTACAACTTCAAAATAATTATAAAATTAATATTTTTAAAATTTATTGTTAGTTAAAATTACAGTACTAATTATTTTTTAAGCATTCTCAGAAAGTTGTGGTATTATTTTAAATTCTTTTTTGCAATTGAATGACGGCATTACTGATCTTGAAAGCAACGTTGTCCTTATAAAACCGTCTCTATTTTTTTCTCCGCATACTATTGTAGAAGACTCTGTGACCAGCTTTACGATTCTTTCTACGCTTTGAGTGTGACATGGAAAGTTAATAAAATCAAACTCTGGTATTACTTTTGTAATGAGAAGCTCTTTTAGACTCTCTGTAGAAACATTTTCCATCATTGGAGGACACGATGGTTTACAGTTGTTCCAATCAAAATTCAGTGTAGTCTGAAGCTTCAATGTTAATGATTGGGGGTAGACAATTTCTCACCGATTTTACTTTAGGTATCTGCATTCTAGTTTTTAGTAATCTTCGAAAAGCTAGCTCCCTTACGTGGACTCTCTCATCTACTGCCATTGCTAATAACATGTTTTCGGGGTGACAAAAAAAACATTCCTCTGTATCACAGAATCAATTATTTGACGCAAATTGTCGGGCATCTGTCGTGTCGTTTGAATAACTTTGAATATATGAGTTGGTCCATACTTCACCCAATGATTTCTCTTAATATCAAACCATACTGGAGCTTACGTGTTCATAATGTAGCTGGTGAGCATCTTAAGCTCATAGGAAGGATTAACTTCAGAAAAAATAGTCTTAAGACTCTATTTGCACATGTTAACCACCTAGAATGATTGAGAGGACCTGGATCTTTTACAGCGAGGTCAGGCTTACATTATCCTGTCTTAACAACATTGTAAATATCAAGTAAGTACTGTTGGTCCTTGCTCAAATCAGTTTTTGTTATATTGATATCTTCACCATTAACTATTTCAAAATTAGCAACTGGGATCTTTTCGCAGTAAGCCAACTGCTTGCCAATTTTCCCGAAAAAACATGTTGGTCCGGTTGTTTCACCATCTAAATGTTTAAACAAATGTCTATAAGGAAGTTCGTTAAAATGCAGTAAGCATATAAACCACTGCAAAGGACGGCCCATTCTAACTTCAATATTTCGGGTAACACCGTTTTTCCATCCAGTGTTTGTCGCTGTCTCATCACAACCAATAGCAACGAATTGTTCAGAGTCTAAATTTTTGTTATCTAAATAGCACATAATGATCTTAGCTATTTCGCTTCCATTTCCACTTTTTGGTGTCAATTACCCCATGTACTGTCTACCAGGCTCTTGGACCAAACTGATATGTTCTTCTTTCTTCAATTTTCGATACATTTTGTTCCCATTTTTTTTTTTTGAAAATGTGTATTGTCTTTTCGACCATCAAAATATACTCCTTATATCTTTTTATTTGAATTTTTTTTTTTGTAAATAATCTCGAATTTTACTTTTTTCTCTTCTGACCTTATTCTTGTCTATCACTAGTGAACGATGTCCTTTATTTACCAATCCAACATCTTGTAAAACGCAGGAAGCAATAGCAGCTGTAGCTCTATCAGATAATCCATATCTATCGCTTATTAAGGCAGTAGCAAGATGTTTAATGCGCATTTGAGATGTTGACGCTAAATTGATACACTTTTTTTCATTGTTCTCGATTTGAATTTTTTGAGCAGTATTTATCGGAGTATAACTGACGTTCGTATTTGGTAGTAAAATCTGGTTTTTCTCTTGTATTTGTTTCTTTTGATCTCTTTTCATTATCTTTCTAGTTTCGGCCACATCCAAACTACCTATACATTTCAAAATAAACTATCTCTCAATTTTGGGTATTTTTTTTTCTTTTTCACAGATAGAACAACACACCAGCGCCCGCTCGACTCTGACAACGTTCGGTTATTTTGATCTAATTTTGTACTCATACACGAACTGAAAATACAATGGATATATTATCTAAAATATTTAATGTTAATACTTAGCTGTGTACTGTTATTTAACGACCAATACATTTTTAAATATTGATTTAAAATTTTTAATAAAGTTTTTTAAATTTTCAGATTTTGACTGTTCTTTCAAAATTTAAGTCCAATGCGCGAACTAAAAAAATCAATTTAGATTTTTTTAATCATTTTTCCCTTAATTAGGATACCAAACTGCAACTTTACCGCACTATTGCAATCACGAGACACTAAAATCATTCTTTTTCGACCCCCCCTATTGTTCAATACCTCCGAAAAATTCAGTTGCTGCGCTCTTGTCGATAATATGTTGGATTGACTGTACTTCGCAGCATGCGCAGAGAGAGGATTCAAGTTCACCGCATTTAGGTAATAATTCATTGCGCCTCCCTTGTCCCGTTCTACATCTGTTTAGAGAAGTTGTTGCGGTCCGTTCGGTGATGGGTCGTCTCGGCAGGGTGGCAGACGGTACACAACACTTCTTTTTGGAGGGAGACACAACGAGAACACAGCTAAAAAAGTACACCACAACGTTTTAAGGCAAAAAAAAAATGTTTGTTGTGGAACAAGAGAATACAAAATATTCAATCCAAAAAAAAAAAAAAAAAAAGAAACAAAATGATCAATGAAAAAATCTGGGTACGCGCGTTGGTTGGGGTGTGTGTGTAATTGGTTGCGCGACGGCGTAGACTGGTTCAAAACGCCCTGCACGGCGGTCGCCGCAGTGGCCACATGGCCCGCGTTGTGCGATAATTTTATAATATCGATATATCGAAAATATCGATATATCGCGATACGCGAATCCAGAAAAAATTAACGATAAAATTATATCGTTGGCCATCACTACACTGTGTACATAGGTGTTATGAACGAGTGTATTTCTCTTTGTCCGGCGTCACTGCGAGTGTGCCACTAATGCGCCGAGCGACGGAGCTTTTCGACCGCCGTGACGGGAAATCGACCACGTGTGTCGTTAGGTCGACAACGGACGAGAACAACCCTTATTATTAAACTCCTCTGGCATGCGTGCGCGTAAAAACCGTGAGGTATAAAAGTATTACGTGGGGAAAAAAACGTATTCTGCCTCGTGCGTGGACTGCGTACTGATACGTTACGCGCGGCGAGGCTTTCGTAAAACGTGGTCGATTTCATATTATATCTCGCCGGATTGAATCGACTTGGTGTACGCATAAAATAAGAATAAATCGTTCATAATGACATCCGAGAGACGAACCAACACGGGGTGGTCATGACCTCTAGTCGTAATACCCAAAATAAAAAAACAAAAATGCAAAAAAAAAAATTTAGGAACAACTGTTTACCTTCGTACACGTGGAAAATCGTATTGATTTATTGCTAATAATATGTAAAACGTAAATTTGATATTGCCAATAAAATAAATTTAAATTTTGTGAAAAAAAACACGATTGTTGATTCGAGAAATCGTGTATAATAAATTAAACGCAATCAAACACGATAAATTTGAATGTTTTATCGTATTTATCATATTTCATATCCATTGTAATTTACGCCGATTGTGTACACGTTCTTCGGGTGGTTTGTGAAGTTTTTGTTTTACCCGAATTTTTATTTGTTCGACTATCAAAACGTTCGGCACGATTACGGAATGATTTAAAAGTCGTCTTGTTTTTCTTTCGGGAAGTTTATCGATTACACGGTCTTCGACTGATCAGCTGCTCTCGTGTGTCACCTTGCGCACCGACACGACCCCCGGAACCGTGGCTTTCATTGTTTTCAAAAGTTAATTTTTCACTCGTGTCGAAATCAAGTATTCTTCCGCCTTAGATAACGAACGCAGTGAGGCGCTGGTTGGTTTAAATAATAACACATTTCGTTTTGCTCGTGCAGACACGGATATTGTGTACACTACTGTCGTATCGGGTACATAGCATAGCACGCGCGTGTAAAGTTATTTCACCAAAGGGTTGAAATATTTAAGGCGAAAACTTTGTGTATGTAAATAAATCGATTGTTTAAGTTTCATACGGTCGAGGTAGTTTGCAATACGGGGTTTTCCGGACGATCGCTAAATCTTACACATTAGTTTTGAAAACAACGCTGTCTCGAGAAAATATAACACTACAGGCTGCATGATTTTGGCTTTGGAAATTTTTTCTTTTCATAGTATACTTACTCCGGTTTATTTCGAAATCAGTATAATATTTTTTTTTCATTTTTTATGGTTTTTAACTAATACTGGAATGAAAAATCAAAAAAACAAAAAACAAAAAAAAACAGAAAAATAACGGTTAAAACTGAATCCTCAAATAAAATCGCGATCGTTTTAGAAGTTACTATGAAAATAGGGTCAGGTGGGGTAATTATAAATGAATCTAACAAAATTGTTTTGAACTTGTGTTTACGAATTGAAATTAACACCCTAATTTATTTTATTATAGTATATAAATATATACTAGTAGACTTAATCGTCATATTTTTAATGCAACTTTAATACATTTTAGATTTTGAGTGAAGCGAAGGATCTTATGGTTTTACAATGATGTTTATTTTTTTTATTTTTTTTATTTATTTTTTTTTCTGTAAACACTTTTTCGTATAGAAATCCTTGTCCAAAAGTTTTGTCCAGCAACTTTTAAGATTCGAAATTGAACTGAGATGGTACTTTAGAGAGGTCATTTTTCCAAAATCGAATTCAACCAAGATCGAAAAACTGAGTAAAAACGATAAAATCGGTAAAAATCCGCCGTAAACGAGATTTCCACTGTTCAGATTTTAGGTATTTAGTCATAAATCGAAAAGTTTTGAAGCTAGAAACTTGAAAATTTTATCCAATATCAAATACATACTTTTTTATATTGGCCAACATTTTTAGAACAATTATAGCACTTTTGACTTAAATACAGAACTTTTAATTTACCAAATTGTTTGAAAGTTTTTATGTAATATAATTTTAAATATTTGACAAAAAGTTCTGAAAATTTAATATGACCTTACTCATATACCTACCTAATTATCCTAACAAAAATTCAAACATCGTGAGTCAGGATTTTTTTTTTTTATACACACTTTAATAAATTATTATAACTCACCAAAAATTATACAAATAACCGTAAAATACGTAAACAGTATTTAAATAATAATATATAATATTACACTGAAGCTTTGCTCAGAATCGTTTTATACTAAAAAAATGAGTCATCATTTCTTTAAAACTTAATACATGAATCACCAATATCTTGTCCGAGGACCGAAGGGACGATGGACGAACTTGTACCACCATCATCTCACTTACCAGCTTTTTTCATACTAAAATGGTTCATCGATTTAATTATCTATGTAATATGAAAAAAAGTGCCGCCACTGCTGCCGTTCAACCGTCTTTGGTTATATTCAATAATCGGTACGTATATCCAATCATCATACTACTTAGGATGTAGAACTAAATACGTCTTTGAATCTTCGGATTAATAAAAAAGTTTTAGAAGATTTTGATAAAAAAACAAAAAAATTTGCTTACAATATGACTTAAAACGATAAAGTATAATATAAACGACGAATGTTGCACTGAATCTTTTTTTAGAATGGTCTTCTTCTTTAGTAATCAACCCTATGGTGGTATAACCGCGTTATTCTTCCACGCTTCCTCCACTCTTTCCTTTAACTGGTTTTTTCTTTTTAGTTCCCTATAGGTTCAGAATAAGTCATTTTTTTACATAAAAATTATGTTCGAATAAAAGATTACAGTAATGATTAATTTATGCAGCCAAGCAGGCAATTTTAATGAATACATTTTAAACGTATTTAAGGATTATCAACTAATATGATAAAAATGTGAAATACATTTCCCGGTTTTTAGGGTAGGGGTAAGCGTCAAATAATTTGCCTTAGCCCCGCAACGGAAGTTGAGACGCGTTACTGTGTCTGGGCTGCAAGAAAACACGTCATCGCACTCGTGTTGTAAAACTGAAAAAACATGATTCACCTGATGTATTACTCACGGTTCCGAGTGTTTTTATATTTGATCAGCTCATCAAACACAACGAGTATCCGAATTGGGGCGAAAATTAACACGCAGTTTGTATTCGGTCGTCGCGTGTGCCTTCGGATACTCGTTGCGTTTGATTAGCTGATCAAATAACAAAACACTCAAAACCGTGATTAATACATACCGTGAAACATATTGTTTTTTTAGACAAACGCGGGTATGCGATCGATCGTCTTTGGTGATAATAAAACACACTGTTCATTCTCGAGATTTTATTAAAAAAAAAAAAAAAAAACCCGCAGAAAATATGACTAAAAACGGTAAAATATATAAACGACAAACTTCGTACTCAAACTTTTTTCAGAATCGTCTTCTTCTTTGGTAGTCAACCCTTAGGTTCGTTTCACTAAATTCTCCTTCCGCACTCCATCCACTCTATATTTAAAGATTATCTTAATTTAAAGTAGTTGATCAACATGGATTTTATCAAAATTACCAATTACTTATGCTGAATAATTACAAAGTACTTGTTTTGTATAAGAATAAAGTTTAAGTATATGAATCTTAAATAATAATGAAATAAATAACAATACATTTATACATATGATAAATTCCTTCCAAACAATGTACGAAAGGAAGCGTTTAAATGGAAATTATAGACAAAACAAACATTATAAACCGTTCCTTTATTGTTGAATCAGTCGCTAACACCGGCGTTTTAAATATCGAGTTTACGTGGTATGCAATATTCACTCAAATGTCCACTTCTAGGGAATTGTAAACTACAGTTAACAGTGTGGGACGATGTTCAATTATTTATCTCTTTTTATTAACTACAACCCTAACACTATACTCCGTTAAAAAAATACAGGGTGTACAACGAAGATTTGACCCATGGAATATGGATTAATATTTTTTCACATTCAATATGTTTGACATTTTAGATTGTGAGTGAAGCGAAGGATCTTATGGTTTTACAATAACGTTTATTTTTTCTTTAATTTTTTTTTTCTGTAAACACTTTTTCGTATAGAAATCCTTGTCCAAAAGTTTCGTCCAGCAACTTTTTAGATTCGAAATTGAACTGAGATGGTACTTTAAAGAGGTCATTTTTCTTAAATCTCCATAGTTTTTCCAGTAATCAAGAATAACGATCGAAAAACTGAGTAAAAACGGTAAAAATCTGCCATAAACAAGATTTTCACTGTTCAGATTTTAGGTATTTAGTCATAAATCGAAAAGTATTGAAGCTAGAAACTTGAAAATTTCATCCAATATCAAATACATAATTTTTTATATTGGACAACATTTTCAGAACAATTATAGCACTTTTGACTTAAATATAGAACTTTTAATTTACCAAATTGTTTGAAAGTTTTTATGAAATATAATTTTAAATATTTGACAAAAAGTTCTGAAAATTTAATATGACCTCACTCATATACCTACCTAATTATCCTAACAAAAATTCAAAAATCGTGAGTCAGGATTTTTTTTTTATTTCTAATGAGTTATAATTGTTATAACAATTTAAGTTTAAATGAGTTATATCTAATTGAATATTTTATGAGGGTTTAATTACAAAAAAACTCACCAAAAATTATACAAATAACCGTAAAATACGTAAACAGTATTTAAATAATAACATATTATATTAAACTGAAACTTAGCTCAGAATCGTTTTATACTAAAGAAATGAGTCATCATTTCTTTAAAACTTAATACATTCATCACCAATATCTTGTCCGAGGACCGAAGGGACGAAGGACCAACTTGTACCACCATCATCTCACTTATCAGCTTTTTAATCTCTAACCTAAAAAAAATTGCAATTAATGGTTACCACAGACATTAAAAATTACCTCTTGATTTTGGAGCTGTACACACCTGCTTTTTTTGTTCGCTTCAATTTCATTTTACACGTAAGTAAGTAAAATTGAATTTCTTCTAACATGGCTGTTTAAAGGAGGAATAAATAACTCGGTAGGATCAGGCGCGTGACGACAGAATTTTATTATTAATATGCAATAAATAAAAGATATTCAACAGGATACAAGTATTAAAACATAAAACAAACATGAGGAACGATGTTAACGGCTCAATATAAGCTGTAAAATGATAGATGCCGAATTTAATCGAAGCCACAATATTGGCTGACAAAGCGAAGGGGGAAGTTGTACTCGTCCCACGTATTACACGTATTCCCCGTGTACGCCTATCATTCGCCATGTCCATCAATAAAGCACAAGGACAAATGCTCCAAGTATGCGGCTTGAATTTGGAGGAGCCGTGTTTTTCGCATGGGCAGCACGTGGTCTGTTCAAGAGATGGCACTCCAAATTGTTATAATATTGTTATAATATTGAATATTGTTTATCTAAATGTGTTGGGTTAATAATAAAGAATTTGGAAAAAAATGAATGATTTTAAAATAAACATCTGATTTAAGAATTTCATTTAGAGAAAGCAATAACTGCACACGAGCGAAGCCGGGTTATTGAGCTAGTGATGAATATATAATACATTTATTTAAAGATATATTAAATGTAAAAAAAAAAATAAATTAATATTGCCTGTTATGTTTTCATTATTTCACCCAAAATAATTTTCCTAAATTATGTGTTTCGGCGTGTTTTCGCCACCCTATTAAATTTTAAATAATACACCGCGATACGGGCACATTGTTTTCACGGACATATTTTGCAAAACCCCGTATCCACGGTACACGAGTTGATATTATTTATTTAAGTTCGTAATAATGAGTTGTGCATTTCACGTACTGCATTAAATACTTTCAGCGGGATTTTAGATGGGTACGAATATTCTACGCTATGTATACATTTGGGACTGGGATTTTGATGCTCTGAAAAAACACGGAAAATAATCTGAAAAAATGTAAAAATACATTATGAATTGCGAAAATCGCTTTAAAATTATTTATCGCAGTTTATAAATTATAATACTGTTTATTTATTTATTTAAAAAGAATATAACCGTTTTAATTATTCAACATAATAATAATAATAATAAAATCGTACCTGTTTTGTTGAATAATCACATTTATCGAATTTTATTGAAATTTAATTTGTTTCATAACTTGCTGTTATAATCATCGTCGATAATGGATAATGGAGTGCTGCAAATAAAAAAAAAGTTCTCTCGATGGTTTTAATTTCTTTTATCTGAAATAATCGTAGTATCCAGCCGCGTCGAAAAGCGCATGTTTAATTTTGAGCAATCAAACGCCGAAACGTGTGATAGTATCGCTTGATGTGAAGAGTTCATAGATAAATCGTGAAAAATGCTTTTTAAACTTGAAAAACGTGGAAAAATTCCCCGAAAAATCATTTTAAGTTAAATTCGTCTAAAAAAAAAAAAAAAAATTTAAAAATTAACGCAAAATAAAAACTACATTTTAACAATCGGTATATAGATGATCCAAATTTTCTCCGTAAAGACCTACGCAAAGGAAGCCCTATTTATCATTGATATATTTTAACCGTATACATTAAGTGGATCCCACTTCAGTCCGGCAGCGACGACGCGGCCGTATTCGTGCGATGAACGAGCGGCGGATACCTGTATTTTAATCATTATCATCATCATCACCAGGGCTCAGAACTTTATGTTTTTCAGGAAGCTGCATATTCAAAATCTGATTTGATACAAATTCGTTTCATAGTCCATACAATTGAAATACAAAAGTTTATGTTGCATATTTTTGCATAATTATTTAACTAAATTTATATGATTTCGCATATTAAAAGATTTTAAGCCTATTAATGCATATTTTATGTTAATAATTTATTATTAATCTATTTAATTTATGTTGTGCCTAGTATTAATTTCAGTTTTGTTTTCACTGGCCCAGTATTTAATTTTAAAATTTTCAAGAATAAAAATATATTTATCGCCCCGTATCGTTAAATAAGTTGGATCTCGTAATCTTAATGACCGGCCGTTTGTTGGATGGTCGATAACTGCTGGTATTTTAATATTTTAGTTGGAGAAATACATGAGACATTTGTATATTTTTAAAAATCAAATTAATAAATATTAAAATAATTTTTTTTTCATAATCATACTTTTATATATACATATTTATAATAAAAATAGTCAAGGAAAAATCACAAAAAACATTATTTTGTACCTGATTGAAAAATAATTTTTTTTTTCATAATTTATTTTTACATGAATATTTACAATAAAAATAGTTGCATATTATACTGCATATTTGAATTTTTGTTTAGTGCATACGTATGCACATATTTCATAGTTTTTTAGTGTATATAGTTCCGAGCCCTGATCATCACCATCATTATTGTATACGACATTTAACAGAACTCGAATTAACAAAATAATGCGTATCCGCGCACTTGTTGATAACGTGTAGGGGAAGGCGGGGCAGAACCGTACTACTAACTTCTAGGCACTGTAAAACTTACAACATTTGAAAAATTTGAAATTGGATTGCGTTAATATATCACAAATATTGTTAGCTTCATTATTATTGAAGCATTTACAAAAAATCTGAACTTAAACTCAAAAAAAAATCGAAATTTTGAAAGTACTAAAAAATACGATTTTGCCCCATAGGTGGGGTAAAACCGTATTAGTCTTGGGGCAAAACCGTATGGATGGTTTTATGATCTAAAATAGTAGAAATATAATAAGCACTCTTTGCAATACATATTAATATCCCCCCTCCCCAATTAAAAATCCTGAGTTAAGTATTTTGCATTTTTACATTAGAATAAAAAAAAAAAAACTCATTTAACAACTATTACTTTCACTTCATTATGAACAAAATTTTGTAGGGTAGTTCTTTACGATCTGTAACCTTACATGACAAACTTTTTAAATAACATTTAAACCACACATGTTTAAATATTCATGTAAGTAACAAAATAATGAAAATAAAATAAACATTAAACTTAATACTTATATTATAAAATAAGATAAATAGGTAACCTACCAATATTTAAAACGAAACAAAATAATTATATAAAGCAATATTTTAATTTCTTTATGAAGTAATATAGGTTCATAATTACGTACATAATTACGAACCATCTTTAATAAAAATATAAAGTTATCAAGTAAATTATAACACGTAATAATATAGCCACGTATAAAACGCTGGGGCAATTCCGTATAGCATACGCTTTTGCCCCAACGGTTTTGCCCCACAGTAGGTGTATTCAAATTAACAGCAATTAACTAGAAAGTATAGGCAACATTTCTCCATATTATATCATTAAATAATCTGTACTTAATTTTGCGTAATTTGATGCAGTTTTTTTTCACATCAAACAATTATAAGTATAAAAGTTTTTAATGACAATAGATATACTGCATATTTGAATTTTTGTTTAGTGCATACGTATGCACATATTTCATAGTTTTTAGTGCATAAAGTTCCGAGCCCTGATCATCACCATCATTATTGTATACGACATTCAACAGAACTCGAATTAACAAAATAATGCGTATCCGCGCACTTGTTGATAACGTGTACTTACAATGGACGATGACTTTTTTTTTTCATTTACACGAGTCCCACTCGTTCGAAACGATCCGGTAGAATAATACCTTGAGACCCGCGTTTTTGTACGCCGCCGACCGCGCACAATACCGAACCCAGACGGCTGGTCTATTCATCGCGAGCTTAGTGTGTTTCGACGTTGACGATATTGTCTTTTGGTCTTTTCGGTCGAGTGTTTTGATGAAAACTTTTTACCATCGCGGACGGGAATCGTTTCGACGAGTGTGCTACGACTACGCCCGCACTTGCATCGACGTGCTTGCTCGCGAAAACCCGCGTTCCGGACGCGTTGTGCGAAATCCATTCATTAATTTGTAGCGAATGAAAAAAAAACCCCTTACCGTTTTCCAAGTATATATTAGCCGCGTGGCCTTATAAGTGTTTATTCAAAATTGAAACGAACGGATTTGAAAATATGCATCGGTTTTAAGTACGGTGATATTTTGTAAAATTAAATTTATTCAAGTTATAAGGTAGAAATAAAGGCATCGTCTTTTTTTTTTTAGTTAGTTCTCAAGTCCAAATATCCGTTGCGATGGAAGTTGACGGAAAAGGGATTCTCGAAAAATGAACCAAAAAATGAGCTGTAAATCTATTAGTTATGGAAAAAATCCGGAATTACCGATTTACGAAAATCCGGATTTATGGAATTCGAAATTCAAAATCGGTATTTTGGATTTTGAGACATTAAATTAGTATTTTTTTTTTTTTCTATAACTTATAATGACAAAATTACTAAAGTTTATTAAACGAAAATGTCGTTTACGGAGAATTTCACCGTTTTCGCTCCATTTTAGTGAGTTTTTCTCTCGCTTAGAAAAACTATTGAGATGAGAACTTAAGAAACTCTCCTAAGTACCGTCTACATAAAATTTCCGATCTATAGAATTGCTGGATAAAACTTTTGGATATTTTCAAGCTGAGCAAAAGTGTCTCCAGATAGAAAAAATAAAAAAATATAATAAAAATAAACATCATCGAAAAATATTTTGATTCAGAATCGAAAATTTGATTTTCTGATTTAGAATACCAAAATCCACAATGTGAAACGTGAATATTCGGATTTTGACATTCAAAAATCTGGAATCTGGATTTAAAATCCAGAAATCCGAAATTCGAAAATCCGAAATCCGGATTTTTCGGATTTTCGGAGAATCCGGATTTATGTCACATCATAATCTATACTAATTTTTTTCTCTCGGTTCGTAAAAACGCAACGATAATGACCACTTTGTTCAGCGAGTTATTTTGTAACGAAAGGACTGGAGGATTTATTTAAAATCATTTGACTAACACGGTGAGATGTTTGAATGAAATTCACGGTATTATCTAGATACATTGTAAGCACAGTCGTACTTAATTAACGCAACATATATATTATATATTTCGAGGTACAGTTCTGATTGATACTGTTATAATAATTTATGGCGGTTCGGTTGAGATTTGATTAGAGATTTGATGAAAGGGTGTACGGTTCGGTAGGTTCATTATACCCGCTCAAAGGTCGTGGAAACCCTAAGTCTATGGCTACGTCTGAAAATTCAAAAATTTGAACGCGCCACGTGCCACCGATTCGAATGTGTATTATTTTCCTGTATGTGGAAAAATCGAACTGCAGTCAATTATCCGGCTTGTTGATTTTTTTTTTTTTTTTTTAAATCTAATGAAAAAACAATGTTTTTGTTTCGTTTCAGGGGCACGAGCGGAATCGATATCGATCTGAGAAGAGTAGACATCGACCAGTGCAGTTTACCCGAAGGCAGTACGAAGCTGAACATTTTCGCCTCTTCTAATAAATGCAAAAACGATACGACCCAAGTGAGTTTGTTCGACAGTTTAGTGAATTGTTGAACGATATACTTGTATTGTTTGTGGGCTTGAGTTTTAAAACAAATAGATATACTTTTAAAAACAATAGTTGATTTTTTATTATTATTATTATTATTTTTTTTTGATAAACCAAACAAAACAAAACAAAATTGTTTAAGATGAAAACTCAAATAATTATAAAATAACAAATATGTTATAAACATAATCATTTTATTGATACGTTATATCATTTAATTAAAAACTATTTTACATAAATATAATATGATACGTTATATTAAATAAATAAAAACGTTGCTTACAGTATCAAGCAGTGAGCAATTGGTACATTGTAATTGGAATGACCGGTTTGAAATTCAAAAGTCATCATCGGGTGGTGCCCATAAAGTAAAAACATAAATTGCGATTCAAATCGTCTAAATCATTCGAGACGAAGAATTGTGTCATAGATCCCATTTCAACATGTGACTTGGTGCCCACATTTTAATGCATTTTTTTGCCTTTAAAATCATTTCAGTATAATGGCTATCATCAAGATTACGTTCTATATAAAATATTTAATAAGTATAAACAAAGGCCTATATAAGTCAACCGGCAAAATACCTAAATGTATTCTCAATATTTAAAAACGATCCCAAATATAACTCAATTTAAAGGGCACAAAAGAAATATACCCGATTAGAAATTTCAAAGTGATATTTTACATATCGATATATTTTAAAAATATTAAATTTCCTGTTTTTATTGACGATTAGTGTTTTTGTTTCGTATCTCGAAAATAAGAGTTTTAATAATTTTGAAGTTGCTCGAAACCTCTAACATGACAATGACCGGCTCATCAAGATTACTTGAAGACAGTAAAGTTTTAAAATTAAGTCTATTTCGGAAAGTTTGAACACATGTTTTATTTTATCAACGACGCGTCGTCTAAAGAAATACGATCAGATATCGATTTTGATGGTATTTGAAATGACTGTTTAAGAGTCCTATTCAAGAAATTTCTCGATTCATACACGTCACGCGGTTTATGAGAAGCAAAATGATCATTTAGTGTATTAGTGTGTGTGTGTGTGTGTGTGTGTGTGTGTGTGTGTGTGTGTGTGTGTGTGTGTGTGTGTGTGTGTGTGTGTGTGTGTGTGTGTGTGTGTGTGTGTGTGTAGATGCGTCAAAGATATCCAGTACGCTCACGCACTCACGAGCCCCGCAAATGTCCCCTATTCGGCTGTTGTTTGACATGTAGTGTCGAATATAATTTTCAACGTTTTAATCGATCAGCCCGTGCGATGAAAATTCTGAAAACACATTCAAAATGTCTGTTTTAGACCGATTTCAAAACGATTTTCAATTATTTTTTTTTATACCTCGTAGTGTTTGTAAACTGATTTTATTTATCTCTAAGATTGTCCGATTTGCTTAATTTAACTTTATGGAATTTTTGGAGGCAGACAAAAAAAAAAAAAAAACGGGGAAACTTATCTTAAGTAGACTTAATGCGACAGTCTCGCGTTCGTTTTCAGATCATTTATCGCATCGATAGATCGATCGGTAAATAATAATGAAATCACATCGATACTGTTACGTTGTGATTGGCCGAGATAAAATTATCCAGCAAAATATTTGTTTCTAAAGAAAAAAAATACTATGACATTTTAGATTGGTACCAAATGAGACAAAAAAAAAATCGTCTTTTAAATGGAATATTTAATTAAATAAAATTCAGCAAAACTTCGATGTTGAAAAGAAAAAGTAATTTAAATTTACAAAAACATAAAGTTTGTTGATTAAAATTCATTATAACGAATTATAGATAAATACAGCATGCTAAGACGTGAATGCAGGGGTTCTCGTTTTGTTTCACTTTCAAGCGAGCAGAAATAAATAAGCACACTCGTAAGACGATTCCGAACAGTTTACTATGGAAAAAAATTATTGGCTTAGTGAAAATATAAAACTAATACATTTTTCCATTTCTTTTTTTAAGGATTTTTGACGACATTTTTAAATCACTGAATCTCGACCTTTTTTTTTTAGAGTGACCACCCTCAAATCGGATATTACATTTATCTGCAACCACTTGTTATCCAATTTTTTTTATTTATATTCACAAGAGTTAGGATTTTTTCTTTTTCATTAAAAAAAAAAAAAAAAAAAAAAAAAACGAAAAATTTCCGTGCCGCTTTATTGTATACGCTTATTTGTATATTGTAATGGGATTCGGGACATTGATAAATCATGAGTGTATAATTAATACTCGTATTATTCAAAATCGTAGTCTTATTGAAATGAATATCGGAAGTAAAAATACAAATAACTAATTAGTTAATCGTTAATATGTTTTCAGTTAATCTCATTTTCTTTGAGAAATTTTCTCAACGGATTTCTTCAAAATTTGTTTCTGAAACGTCAGCTTTTAAACGTTTTAAATACTATCTTTTCCGATCACTTCTCAACGTGATATATTTTCATTACACTGAAAACACGTTCTCGCGTTGCATTCAAACGTAGGGTTGATGATTCTATGTTAAATCATTTTTCCAATATAAGAGATATCAGTTTCGTTTGAAAATTTAACCTATTTTTTTAAGAAAAGAAAATAATTTTTCACACATATTTTACCGTAAACGAAAATGTAGGATTCCGATTTCTTCAAACAAAAATCGTAATTTGTTTTCACAGAGAACGTGTCTGATAATCGTATCTTTTTATTGTTGTGCATGTTTAAGTTTTCATTGTTTTTTTCACATTCAGTGATAAGTAACTGAACGAGTGGAATCGATTCTGTTCAAAAGGAAACCATTTTCCTAATTATACAATTCATCGATCATGAAATACATAAGATACGTTCAAAAGTCATGTTTTTATTTTTTATTTTATTATTATTGCAAATCAAAATTATTGTTGGTCCATGTTTCATATTATGTACATCATACACGCATTGGTTATCTCGGTCGATTACGTTACTCACGATCTGTTGCAGTGGCGCGTTTAGCTCGGGGGATGGTTTGAACTCGTCGAAATTTAATTTTATCGGTGTATAACGATATTCTGATACATAAAAACAAAGTCGAATGAAATGTGCTCCGATCCTAAGGTCCCCTCGAAATTAAATCCTACCAACGCCACCGGTTGGTTTCGCGGCGTCTAACGAGCTTATTTCGTTTCAATAATGAACTCGTGAACATCACCACAGACAGTGCACCGGAGAGCATTTGTACGGTTTTAATTTAAGTGCGTAAAACCATAGGCCACGTGGCGACCTTATCGTTTTATTTCGACGAAACATTTTCACCTTTTTAAATGGATATTAATTAAAGCCGTTCGGTAGTATTCAAATTACACTCGTTTGCACTTCATGACAATCAAACTTTGATTACTTGAGTTAATTATAGCCGACGGACGGTCGTTTAATTGTGACCCCGAGTTATTGACCGGATAGTCTCACCGAAGGAGTCGTGACCCTCAGATTGAGAATCGCCGTTTTATGTTATACCGAGAAAATTAAAAATTCACCGGTGCATCGAACTTCAAACACGTATTATGTCCGATGTGCTTCGACGTTTTCCCGGAAAATTCGTTTGTCAAACTAATCGCTCGCTTTCCGTTATTAAAAATACGATTCAAAACGTAAAGGTAATATTATCGATTTATATTTTTCGATTGTTCAACAGGGTCTCGTTTTTTTTTTCTTCTCGCACCGATTTGAACACCATCCGTCATACCGACGTCGAGACACGCCGTCTGTATCGATTGAAAATATAAGCTTCACGTTAGAGTCAAAACTTGACTGTCGGAGTGACAGAACATAGTAAATAAATCGTTATTCATAACGTAATGCACGTTCAGGAAGAGAAGACATAAACCGATCTAACCTCGGGACCAACGATTAATAACCGTTATGCGGCTTAATCGTTGGGTTATAGTACTGAGACATAAAACACGTGTGTCATTTTCAAGTGTGACAGTCGTGTATTTTTTTTTTTTTTTTTAAGATTTTCGACGCTTTGTAAAGGAAATATATGCGCGTGACAAAAATTATTTTAACTGCAATCAGTTATGACATATAAATGTATAATATGATGGACACGATGTTAATATTTTTACCTCCAACTACATTCTAACTACTTGTGTGATTGTGATATACAACTCGCGAGTATAACATTATGTTTAGCGGGACCGGTAAATTACGCGCCACGAAAAAAGCCACAGTCATATACTCATATTATACGTAAATCACGTCCCGGATATTTTTGAAACGTACGTAATTGCGACCCGGGATATCCGCTATTTCCTGTCGGCAAAACAATTCAAAGAAACGTAGTTGTCAATGATTTAGATAAAACGTTCACAGTTATAACATTACTATCAGTTCGGCCATTGTTCGTGTGACAAAAAAAGCAAAAAAATGACAGGTAACAGAAAAACGTTTATCCAAGATAAAATGTATGAACTGCAAACAAATATAATTACTCACTGAGACGTTGTGCGAGATGTATCTCGTACATTTCTATCAGTTTCTTAATTAGAAAATTTGTTATTGTCCGTTTCTAATCATAAAAAACAGACAAAAAAATCAATTTTTTGAACGATACCCATATTGATTGTTGATACAGTTATATTGAGACAGTCTTCAGTCTGAAAAATGGGAAGAAAATATTGATTTAGCTGAAATATATCTAGATGCACTTGACGTATGGATAACAATTATTTACGTATACAATTAATATCTACATCTCCAAATAACAGTTCCGCGGTGGAAGCCAACCGATACACACGTGTCTCTGTGCGCTCCTCTCGTAATTAATAAAAAAATAATATTTAAATAATTAATTAATAAATTTTATTTAATAATATTTAATTAATAAATCGTACTCATTAGCGTTCACTGTCCAGTGACTATGAGTAAATCTTAGTTCTACTTTAGAATTTCTTGAATTTCTTTATTTTCAACCTACGCAGTGTTTTATTATGTTAAACTTAATTACGTCGCATGTATAAGGTCTCCAAAATCGTCGCTTAAAATCCTTAATTAAGTTCGCCGTACTCACGTTACGCGTTATTACGCAATAGTGCATACCAGTTCTCCTTATCTGCGACCACCGCGAGGCGGTCTAGATCAAACAATCACACGCCGCCGCCGCCGCCCCAGTTAATTATGAATAATATTAATAATAAAGCTAATCAGCAAATCGGTAAACACAAAACAACAACGTCCAGTCAGCCAAATAATTCAATCCCTCACGCTTCTAATTCCAAATATGATGACGCAACTTCAAATAAAAATCCAAATGACAATTATACTATTGTTACAAAACAAGGTAAAAGAAATCTCTCCTCATCTTCTCAAACCTCATCGACAAGCGTTCAGGTCAATAATAAATCACAAAATATTGCAACAAAAAAAACCAAACTGTTTAAATCAACAAATCGGTTTGAAATCCTAAATCAACTTGATGAGCCTGACCTTAGCGCGTCTTCGCAACAGCTGCCTTTCGAACAAAATAATGATATCTCAGACGAAGTTTTCAAACCACCACCTCCTATTTTTGTTAGGGACGTGGTTAACTACTTAGACCTATGTACAGATTTAACAGAATTAATTGGTGTAGATAATTTTGTCTGTAAAACGACTGCTGACCGTTTAAAAATTCAAACTTCGAATCCCGAATCATACAGGGCATTTATTCACTTTTTAAAAGTACAAGAAGCGGAATTTCACACCTATCAGCTCAAACAAGATAAACCACTCCGTGTCGTCATACGTAATCTTCATCCAACCACTAATGTTGACACAATTAAAGAAGAACTCGAAGTTCGTTTGTTTGAAATAAGACGTGTTACAAAATATGTTCTCCACAAAGTAACAAAAATTCCACTTCCGCTCTTTTTCGTAGACTTAGAGCCATCAATCAAGTCAGCTGAAATCTTTCACCTGTCTTCACTGTTACACACGAAAATCAAAGTCGAAGAGCCCTACAAATCTAAAACAATCAGCCAATGTACCAACTGTCAGGAATACGGTCACACAAAAACCTACTGCGGATACCCCTCACGCTGCGTCCGCTGTGGCTCAAATCACAAGTCCCCTGACTGTCCAAATCAACGCTCGGATCCACCAAAGTGCGCTCTCTGTTCAGGCGATCATCCTGCAAGTTACAAAGGCTGTTCCATCTACAAGGATCTCCAACGTGCCAAAAAACCATATATCAAAAGTAACTTTGTACCAACTAACACTAGATTTAATACCACAACTGTTAAAGATAGTCATCCAACAAATGACACCCACCCAATCCAGCCCGATCCTCATTCCCCCACCTATGCCCAGGCTACTTCTGGTAGGTCAGCTAATAATCCAACTCTTCCAACTGCTCCTGATTTAAATTCTACCATCACAAACTTCCTTGAGGATTTCAAATCACTGATAAATCCTCTAATATCCCTACTCACCAAAGTAATCGAAAAACTTCTTGCTAATTAAAATGTCAGACAAAGCTACAAATAAATCACTTTTAATTCTCCAATTTAATGCAAACGGAATAAAAAATCACGTCAACGAACTCCAAACAGTTCTATACAATTCACACATTGATTTAGCACTAATTACCGAAACACATCTCACCAAATACTCCAGCATTTATATACCTGGGTATAAGCTTTTAAAAACCGACCATCCTGATAACACGGCTCATGGTGGTGCTGCTATTCTCATAAAAAATTCTATTCAATTTCAACCTCTTCCACATTTTTGTTTTGATTATTTACAATCATGTGCCCTAATCATAAAGTTCAATAATATTCCTATTACTATTGCGGCCATCTACTCTCCTCCAAAACATAAGATAACAGTTCAAAATTATACTAATTACTTTAACTCAATTCATAACAATTGCATTATAGGTGGTGACTTCAATGCGAAAAACCTTTCCTGGGGTTGCCGTGCAAACAATCCGCGCGGTCAGGTTCTTCACAATTTTGTAACTAGAGGTAATCTAAAAGTTCTTGCTCCACCAGGCCCAACATATTGGCCGACCGCCGCTCGTAAAAACCCAGATATTCTTGACATTTTCATTACAAAAATCCCAAGCAGCATTCACTGTACTACGGAGAATATACTCGACTTAAATTCTGACCATTCCTCTGTACTGCTAACTCTGAATGTCTCCCCTCCTCTTCGACAGGAATCCCCGAAATTATTTAATCATACCACTAACAAAATCAAATTTCATGACATTGTTGACCAACAAATCAAATTAAACATTAAATTAAAATCCTATGACGATCTGGCTCTAGCTGTTAACAATCTCACAAACCTCATTCAAATGGCTGCTTGGTCATCTACAGCAGGGATGGCCAACTTTGATAGACCTGCGATCGACCTCCGAGTTTTTCTAAGTGGTCGCAATCGACCAAAAAAAAAAAAAAAAAAAGATTGTCAATAAACAAAAAATATATTATATGTACAGGCGTGTTACACTTATTTTATTACTTTTTATTACAATATAAATTCACAGTTTAACACTATAACACTACACGTATTTTAATATATTTGAATACAAATTATTATTTTTAACTTATTACTATTTACTGCTATAACTATACTACTACTTTTATTATTACTACTATTATTATGTTTATTTAATCATTCAATGAGATGTTTGTGCTTGCATTTGATTTGATAATTTCACAAACTCTAGGGTGTATGATGACAATGCTAATCTCAAGCTATCTTCAGAATGCATATCAGTCAAACGTGATCGGGCCTTACTTTTGGTTTGAAGCAAGTATGAAAAGGCCGATTCACATAGATATGTCGACCCAAAGCAGGAATATACTGACTCAGCACATTGTCTTAAATTGGGAAATTCTTCCTTGCTCACCAAGTGCCAAAAGTTATTTTCTGACGATCTAGCTTTTAAGTAGACGTTGCATCGCATATTGATCATCTCATCCTCAAGAGATACTTCGTCAATTTGAAACAACTGTGCTGCTTTTTTTGCAGTCATCTGGGTATTTAAGTCCTCTTTAAATGGAAAACTGATAAATGGTATCACATCTTCAAGTTTCTTGAAATCATTGAATCTTACATCAAAATCATCAATAACGGCTTTGATTTCTATCACATACTTTTTCGAATCGAAAACAACGTTGGGATATTTTCGAGTATGGTCTTCTAAGTTTGAAAATCATTGTAAATTTTTTTTCTCAAGATCTCTAATAAGAATCAATGCATTTGCCTTGAATGCCGAAATACAGCTTATTAAATCAATGATTATTACGTTTTTTCCTTGTAACTTCAAATTTAAATCACTTAAATGTCCAGTGAAATCTGCTAAAAACGCTAAATCACAAAGCCAATTAACATCACGCATTTGAGGAAAACTATCACATCTATCTTCCAAAAATTGAACAATATCATCCAATAAATCACGAAATCTTTGAAGAAATCTACTTCTACTTAGCCATCTTACATCCGTGTACAAAATTAAATCTACTTTCTTGTTTTCATTTTGCATTTTAAATAGACGTCTTTGAAGAGGTTTTCCTCGGATAGAATTTACTATTTTGAAGGTCGTATCCATCACGTCTTTTGTATTTAGCCTCTTACTGGCTAAAACTTGCTGATGAATAATACAATGGTAGCTCAGAAAGTCAGGAAAATCATCATCTTGTTTACATAAAGCAATGAACCCGTTATTGCGTCCTGTCATTGCTGCTGCTCCGTCGGAAGTTATTGACACCAATTTGAAAAGTGGCAATTTCATCAAAGTGACCATGTCCTTAAAACTTTTAAAAATATCAAGACCTCTGGTTCTTCCTTTTAACGAAATCATGCAAAGTAATTCCTCTTTTGATGTAAAATCATTCATTATCATTCTTATAAAAACAATTAGTTGAGCTGTGTCAGATACGTCAGTGCTTTCATCAATTTGTAATGAAAATGTAGCACACCGATCAATATCGATTTGTAACTGCTCTGTTACGTTTTGGCTCGATTTTTCAATTCGTCGCATTACAGTGTTTCGAGATAGTTGTAAATCAAGGATTGCTTTTTTTATTTCTACCTTATTCTTGAAATTTTCAAACAAAGGATCTGCTATTTCTTCCAAGACACTTTTTATAAATTCACCGTCTGAAAAAGGTTTACATTTTACCGCTATTTTATGACTTACAATAAAGGAAGCGATAGTTGCAGATCTTGATTGATTTTGTGGTTTTAAAAATATGTTGCGCTGAGCAATTAGGCCACATTTCAGTTCATTCAATTTTTGCTTTTTCTCGGTGGAATTAAGCGGATAATCATTTTCATACTTGCCATGCATTGTGTTGAAATGCCTCTCTAAATTTCCTTTTTTTGGCATTGCAAGAGAAGTATTGCAAATTAAACAACAACATTTTTCACTCACCATAGTAAAGAAGTAGTCTATTTCCCACTTTTCGTTAAAGTGATATGTTTTGGCTCTTTTGCTCATGTTGATACGATTGTATTAGAAAATAATTCTATGTGCGCACTTGATAAATACAATTCACACACACGATACACGAGTCACGAATGCGATACCACGAACAACTGATCGTAGAATTACACTAAAATGTGTTATAACTTGAAGCGCAATACTAGAATATGATAATATTAGTTTATACTAGGTATATATGTATATATTTATTATATTTATTGTAACTGTCATTGCAGACTGGTTCCATTTATCAGTTTATACGAACGCGATAAAGGCCATTAATAGGAAGTAATGCGGGCTATCCATCCTACAATTATACGATAGTTAATAGATATCAGTGTATAATCTTATTTTTCATAGTTATTTATCGCCCTTTTTCTAAATCTAATTTTTATATTTGTGGGATATACAAAGATCCACAAATTGTTCAAAAATTTAAGAAAATGCGAAAGGGTGTCGCGATCGACTTGAATTCATCTCGCGATCGACCGGTTGGCCACCCCTGATCTACAGTCACTTCTCTCAACCCTTCTAAAACTCCTGCTATACCAGTCCACATTCGTGAAATCATTGTAGAAAAACGTAGATCAAGGGCCCTTTACCAACGAACCCGCCTACCTTCTCACAAGCAAAAATACAACAAACTAGCCAACCATCTAAAAAATTGTTAGCTAAACTCAAAACAAAATCTCTTGATAGCTTTCTAACTAATCTCTCAAATGATGGTAGTCTTTGGAAAGCTACAAAAAATGCATGTAAAAATAAAGCCCCAAACGTCCTAATAAAAAAAAGCTATGGTAGTTTGCTATATCTGATACAGATAAAGCCGAACTGTTCAAACTCCATCTATCCGAAATTTTTCAGCCTTACCCTGATATTGCCTCTCCTAATAACATCAATTCTGTGGAAGAGTCTCTAAACTCCCCACTACCAGTAGCACATCCAGTCAAACACTTCACTCCGAATGAAGTTAAATATGCTATTGATAAATACCCTTTCAAAAAATCTCCAGGGTTTGATCATATTACTGCTGAAGTTGCCAGATGCCTGCCAAAAAAAGCGGTCATCCACCTCACACATATATTTAACTCTGTTCTCAGGCTTTCATATTTTCCTACTCTCTGGAAATTCTCGATTATTATTCTAGTTCCAAAGCCAAATAAACCTCCTGACTCCATTTCCTGTTACCGACCAATTAGTCTGTTACCCTTTTTCGCTAAAATCCTCGAAAGACTTTTACTAAAACAAATTCTACCTGACCTAACTATTCATTCCATTCTTCCCAACTCCCAGTTTGGATTTCGATCTACCCACTCAACAATCCACCAAGTTCATAGAGTTGTAGATGCAATTCCTTACGCACTAGAAAAAAAATTATATTGCACTTGCGTTTTTCTTGATATCTCTCAAGCGTTTGATAGGGTCTGGCACCAAGGGCTTCTTTTCAAATTGAAAAAAATTTTTACATCCTGTATACTTCCTAATTATTAAATCATATCTTTCTGACAGATATTTCAGTACTCGTTTCGGTGAAACCCTCTCCATTTTGCGTTCCGCAAGGTGGAATTCTTTCACCTGTGCTCTACAACATCTACGCCTCTGATCAACCAATCTCCCCGAATACGCTAGTTGCCGACTATGCCGACGATAAAGCGATAATTTCAGTAAATAATGACCCGATTATTGCTTCCCACCATCTTCAAAATCACCTCTCCCTCATGGAAGAATGGTACACCAACTGGCGGTTGAAAATAAACCAGTCAAAATCCGTGCATTGTACTTTCACCCTTAGACCTACTCCCTGCCCAGCTGTCTCCATCCATGGTATCTCTATTCCAAACTCTTTAACAGTTAAATATCTTGGATTAACTCTAGATCGCAGATTAACCTGGGCCCACCATATTAAGTCTAAACGAATAAACTCAAACTCTCGATTACGCCTCTTTAAAACTTATATTAACAATAACAAATTCACTAATATCAACACAAAACTGCTTATACCTATATAAATCCTTAATCAAACCAGTCTGGACCTATGGCATACAGTTATGGGGTAATGCTAAAAAATCAAATATAAATAAAATACAAACTTTTCAAAACATAGCACTAAGGAAACTTTTAAATGCTCCTCCTTACGTTTCAAACCACACTATTCACACTGATTTAAAAATGAAATTGGTACGCGAAGAAGCTATAGCTCATTACCAACGCTTCCACAACCGTCTTTCCTCTAATAGCAACCCACTAATACGAAATCTAGCAGTCCTTTCTATTCCTGGAAACCCACCCAGACGTTTAAAACGAAAATGGTGTCGTGACCTTCTTGCTCACCCCCCTCCCAACAACTAATCCAAAGTCAGAGCATCGGTTGTTTATATTTTATATAAAAAAAAAAAAAAAATCAATATTGAGTGTCATTAGTGGATGACTTCTCTCGTCAAGCGTATCATGTTATAAATTACTCTAACCATATAAACTTATTGTGCCCATAGGGTATAGATTGTTTATCTCAAATAAAAAAAAACATCTCCAAATATACCTATTCCCGGGTCAAAATTTAAGTATGTATTAAATATACTCTAGCGGCAATTTACACAAAAAATGTAAAATGGGACACAGTTTACAGCGATCCGTGCAATAAAGCCTTCTTATATTTGCAGTTATTAGTTGATATTATCTACAATTTGTTCAACCCTCCTCCCCCCCAAAAAAATGAATTACCGGCATAGGTAAGATATGTTGCGTATTATTTACGAAATTAATGCACACGTGCCCGTATTTTGAGGATAAATCAAAATGTATAGTATTATTTTAATTTTTTCTTTCCAGTGCGTCTCGTTGGCTGGGTTCGGATTTCGCCGTGGAAGTTACAAGTGCGTGTGCCGCAAGGGGTACTATTTCCCGAACACGACCAGCGACGAAAAGTCTTTTAGCGGCGTCGTGGTGGAGGAAGAGTACGAAAAGCTCATGTTGGTGAGTACACGCGGCGCGTATTATTAGAAACGATAAACGGCAGGGTGATTATTTTATCGTACTAAACTCGTTTTCTCGGTAAATTTTGAGCGTTTAAAAATAAATCGTTTTGAGATTTGACGAATTCAGAACACCGATCAGTGGCAAAACTTCAGTATTTTTACATTTTTTTTTTTTATCTGAGTGATTTCTCAATTGTAATACTCTTCTCAACTCGGAACCTATAACGGAATCAATAAATAGAAAAAAAAATAGATACTTCGGCAATGAAAATTATGATTTCTGTTAAATTTTTTATGGTGAAATATACACATTCAAACATTGGACTTTCACAAACTTTAGAAGAGCTTCTGTTACCACAGTTCACGTTTGATTCGCAATCTACATTGAATACTGTTTCAATTCGTTCATCTGTAGTAATTGGAAAGATATACATATCATAGATAAAACTCATTATCATTTAGTCGTGATCGTATAACAATGACGATTGGTGATAAGTAGGTTTCGGATTTTGAGCCAATTTAAATGATAAAAAGCCACTGAAAATTTGAAAAAAGACAAAAAATGTATATAATTTGATAAAAATGATCTAAATATTTTGTACGTATATCGCCGATGATTAAGTATACTCATAACGTGGGTATAATTTAGCTATTACCAGTTATTTTAAACAAAACATTAACAAGTACTACATGTCATAATTTGTTTCCTTCATCATATCTTAGCTCGTATAAATTTGTATTCTAAAAATGTTCAAAATTAATGTGATAAATAGATAATTTTGCATAAAATATCAAAAAGAAAAAAAGGCGAATAAAAGCATTTTTAGGCAGCAAAGGCAAAACTGATGATTGTCCATTAGCAAAGATATTGTATAAAAGACATTTTTTATGGGTATAAAAATAGATTTTCAATCACTTACCAAAAAAAACAATAAACCCATTTGCCTCAAAATCCGAACTCTAGTGACAAAAAATATTGATGAGTTGATTTATTTCCTCCGTAAAGGATAATTTATCATCAAATCGATATAATTTTTAGTGTCATATTAAAATATATGTAAATCATTAGAAAATCAAACAATTTATAAAAGCGTATGAAACATTAACTATTATTTTTAATTTTTAATTTTTTTTTATATTTTTATATCAATCTGTAAAAAATAAATAGGAGTTGCTATTTAAGAAAAATATACACTTTAAAAAATCACTTAAAAAAACAGTACCCTAAATGTTGAAAAAAAATATTATCGTGGAAATTGACCTAAAAAATTAGTCTTGGGTGATAAAAGAATCACCCCGTCACCTTGTACAGTTTAAAAACGGGAAACCTAATTCAAGCGTTTCACTATGATAATATATTTTATTATTAATATTTAAAAAAATTATTATTGTAATTTGCACAACATCGGTATTATGGGTCGTTTGATTTTTATTGTTTTCGATATTTTTTAGAACAAATCTAACTCGTACAACGTCGACACCAATTTCCAGTGTAAGAAATGTGCAGAAGGTTGCGACGACTGTGTAGACTTCAGCCCGTGCATCGCCACTTACGACATCATACTCCGGATAACGATACTGTTGCTTACGCTCCTTGTCATCGGGTTCTTGCCGATGGTCGCTGTTTTCACGTACAAATACAGTGACCTCAAGGTACGTTACGAGTTTATAACGCTACCGTCATGTCAATGCACATTACACGGGCGTTCTCGCGTGGGGGTATGGGGGGAATATCCCTCCATGGCATTTTTTGGAAGCATTTTTATGGTAAACTGATATTTAAGTAAAAACAATACATTTTATTCAATAAATAACCATGTGAATCGATATCATTTGTCTCTATAACGATCGGTGTACAGGTGTTGACAAATACACTTAATGGTATAGACATTGGACTGTTTTATTATTATAAAGGGTGTTTCATAAAGAACGCAGTTTTTAAAAAACTGGGTAATTTTTTGTTGTTGGGTTGGTGGCACTATTCTTTTTATTTCTGTCATCTATGCACGTTGAGGTTTTTAGTGATTTTCCTTAGTAATAGTAAATTTGTTTATTTGTCGTCATGGAGCGTTATACAATTGAGCAACGTGTTTTGTTCATTAAAACCCATTATAAACACGGTGAGTGTGTTGCGGTAACTGTTAGGAAACTTCGTACGATCCTCGGATACCGTGGAGCACCAACCGCGACAACAATAACGAGGTTAGTCAGTAAATTTAAAGAGACGGGATCAACTGCAAACATTAAAAGCCCTGGGCGCAAACGATCCCAAAGGACGAATGAAAACATCGCTGTTGTGAACGACTCTGTCATTGTGAGTCCGAGTAAATCGATCCGTCGCCGTTCTCAACAGTTAGGCATTGGGATAAGCTCTTTGCAACGAATCCTTAAGAATGATTTACACTTGCATGCATATAAGATGCAGTTGACCCAGGAGCTTAAGCCAGCGGACCATACTAAACGAAGAGAATTCGTTAATTGGGTTTTAACGAATCAACGTCCTATTGATTTTGTGAAAAAAATCATCTTTAGTGACGAGGCACATTTCCACTTAAGTGGATATGTCAATAAACAAAACTGTCGAATTTGGGGAAATGAGAACCCAAGGGCAAGCATGGAAAAACAAATGCATCCACAGCGAGTAACCGTTTGGTGTGGCTTTTGGGCAGGTGGAGTGATCGGCCCATACTTTTTTGAAGATGAACGTGGAAATGCAGAAACAGTTAATGGAGATCGTTATCGAAATATGATTTCAAATTTTCTTTGGCCTATTCTGGATGACACAGACACAGAAGAAATGTGGTTCCAGCAAGACGGTGCTACCTGTCACACTTCCTGGACCACAATTGCATTGATTCGTGAAAAATTTGACGGCCGACTCATTTCCATTCGTGGCGATCAGCAGTGGCCACCAAGGTCATATGATTTAACTCCATGTGACTTCTTCCTTTAGGGCAACATTAAATCACTCGTTTATGCAAACAAACCGCGAACTTTATTCGATCTTAAGCAAGAAACTAAACGAGTTATCAGTGAACTCGATGGGCAAGTCTGTGAAAACGTAATTTGTAATTTCATGGACAGAGTCACTGCGTTTCGAGCGAGTAGAGGGGGTCATATGAACGATATTGTATTTCACACTTAAATCTCAAGTCATAGTAAAATTATATATAACATTAATAATGTATTTCTTATAAAATAAAATTGATTTATAGCAAAATTTAAAAAAAAAATTATATTTTTATAATCCGATAATTATCTGCGTTTATACAACAATTACGATAACTTTGGTCATGTGATTATGAATGACCTAAGTTCAATGCATTCATAGAAGTAAAGAGCAAATAGACAGGTACCATCATTATAATTATATTGTATATTTTTCTTAATCTTTTTGGTTGTCTAAATTATTACTATATCTTCTCTGTAAAAGGGCTTGTCCCGTAAAAACGATTATAAATAAAGAAAATAAATAAATAATGAGGATGGAAGTGTGGTGGCATAGGCCCCACAGCTCAATTCGCAATACATTTTCATATCCCCCCCCTAACGAAAAATCCAGAGAACGCAACTGGTACAATATTATTATAATTATTATTATTCTCTTCTTTTCTTTTATTTATTTATTTTTTTTTTTTTGAATCCAAAAATTTTACTTTTTTAAACAATTTTGAAAATTTCCACTTGAACGTAATACATTCGTAATAACCAACACGAGACTCGTAAGTCGGTGTGTTAGCAAATCGACCTTCCAAAATGCTCGTAAAGTTAATGCGTCAAGTGACATATAGTCATTTGTTTCGATATAACGCTATTTGACAAATGACAATGTGTTTTGAATTTTCAGGGATTTTCGTTATGTTTAACATTCTTTTTTTCGAATGAGTATTTTAATCAGAAAAATGTGCTCGAAGTTTTCGTGTATTTGTACATTACGATGTAATTTTCACAACCAAAACTTTGAATGGAAAAACGTAATCGATAAAATATATATTTTTTGTTTGTTTTGTTTTCTAACTCGATAAACGTAAAAACGTTTTAAGACAAACGTGAAATATTTCAGATTCTCATGACATCAGATCGAATCACTTTACATGAACCGACGTTGCCAGAATTTTAATGTAATACGTACGTTACTTAGAAATCGAATAGTTTCAACAGTATTTCACCGTTGAATGCAAATGAACCCAAAATAAAATATTATAGTTACAACGTCGTTTTTCAAGATGTCTGTAATAGATTTTTTTTTTATATTCAAAAGTTGTTTTAATAACTCATTTAAAAAGTTATTACCAACCACACAGTCAAGTGCACAGTTGTAAATTTCCGAAATATAATTGCACGTGCACACGTATTAATTGTTTGTTCGCAGTGCGTGAAACTCACGAACTCTGGTAACGCACAGTGCTATAAAACTAAAACTTTACGTAACGGTATGCCGCCACCGCAAACATAAAGTTTGACCATAATAGTGTTCATTAAAAATGACTGAAAAGTTAAAATCACAAAGTGAATTAAATAATCATCATACTATACGTTTAGATTTCCGATTTATATTACAGTGTGCACGCGCGGGTGACTTGGAAATAATATATTCGTTTTGGCACCGAACACGTGCGCGTAAATTGACTAGTAAAAAAAAAAAATGTTATGATTTTAGTGTTGAAATATTTTACGAAAAAATCAATGAAAATTCAAGTGAAAACGGCCAAAAAAAAAAAAAAAAAAAAAAACAGAAAAAAAATAATTGACGATTTTGAACGTCCGGCGACATAATGTTTCATAGAAAACATCACGGCAGTCGATTGACGCGAGTCGAGATTTAACGTCTTAACCGGCCATCAGTAAATAATAATATCGTTTACACGAGAAAACGTAGAACGCGTAAAAAATGAAAAAAAAAGAAAAAACGAATTCCGAGCATGAAACTGAAATAGTTTAATTTCGGAAATTACATTGTTGTCACAACAGCAAAACATTATTTACGTAATTGAGTTATTTCTTAGGAATTTTATGTGGCATACAACTAATTCGCATCGAGACCGAAAGAAAACTTTAACGTTTTCACATAAACTGTTCAAACGAAACGTGTTCCTTTATAATTAATTAATTAAACATCGTCGCTCAACTATTCGCGTTTCGCGAGCACACTACTGACGGCGTGTACGCGTACGACTCGCGCGTGCCATAAAATCCGACGCGAACTAATGGGTGCGGTGAGCGGCCGTCGCTATGCCATACCGAAATGTGATCGCGCCATGAATGTATACGTTAACGTCTTACCGCACGACCCGACAGTAGACGAGACAACAAAGGATCGAAACAAAATACATATTGTTTTGTTTCACGTAGAGTACGTTTTTCGAAATTTCTCACCCGAGTTCGTGGTACAGAAAAAAAAAGGAAAAATAACAGAAGACGCAACTCCGAAAAATCTAGATTTTGGATTTCAAATTTTAATATGTTATAAAATTCAGATTTCGGATTTTTGAATCCAAATTTCGGATTTCCGGAATTCAAAACCGGATTTCGGATTTTCGGATATCAAAATCCGATTATATTTGCGTTTCACATTATATATTTTGGTATTCTAAATCAGAAAATCAAATTTTCGATTCGTAGTGAAATAGTTTTACAATGATATTTATTTTTATTATATATTTTTATTTTTTTAACTGGATACACTTTTTGCTCAACATGAATTTATCCAAAAGTTTTATCCAGCAACTCTTTAGATCGGAAATGTTATGTTGATGGTACTTTCAGAGTTTCTTAAGTTTTCATCTCAATTGTTTTTCCAGACGAGAGATAAACAAACTAAAATGGAGCAAAAACGGTGAAATCCCCCAAAAACGACCTTTTCATTAAATCAACTTTAGTAATATCGTCATTATAAGTTATAGATAGAAAAATACTAATTTAATGTTTCAAAATCCAAAATCCGGATTTCCGATTTCGAATTCTATAAACACGGATTTTAGAACTTCGGTAAATCCGGATTTTTCCCATCACTTGTTTAGAGACGGTATAAAAAAGATTGTGACAGACGCGCGTTTTCATTCCCCGGACGGGAGTATCGCGTCCTCACAGAGAAAAACATACGCGGGACCGCAACGACTCGTGTGTACGTGTCGGTCTTCGTTTGATTTTACACGCTTCGCGTCATTCATCGCATAACACGCGGATACGTTTTGGTTTTCGGATGCCGTCCGGTCCATGTCCACGTCGAGCTTACCGTACCTTTTTCCCACCTCACCCGCACTTATTTTATTCGCATTTCCGTGACCGTCTCGCTAACGTACCGCGCTCGAATAAGCCCGCAGAGCTGTGTGACACGCTGGTTCGAAAGGGTGAGCTGGGGTGCATTCGAGTTGCGACCAAACGACTCGGGTGGTGGATTTGACGGCGGCCGAACGAGTCTGATCGGGCCCCCGTTGACCAACACATTAAATAGAAAAATCGGATAAACTTCGAAATACATTTTACTCCCCTCGTTCGTATCTTGAAAATACGATTCTTTCCATCCGGTCATATCGTTTGACTCGTCGATTTAGATTCTTAACCGTTTCCTCTCAACGTCGTTTTTGGATTTTCAAAAATCTCACACCACCACTCTCTCGGATCGATTTTCAAAAATAAATTATTGTTTAATTTAAAAAAACCAACTTTCAGACAGAAGTAAAAAAATTAAATCTACCTATTCATAAAAACAATTTTTAATTTTAAATGATATAAATATACACTAGAAATAAAATTTAAATTAATATAAATGAAAAGTATCCCAATACAGTAAGATAAGATTTTAAACGTTTATTACTATTCCTCTGTTATTGTACCTGTAGAGTTTTAGTGTATTCAAATATTATACCAACACAATTTTGTTCATTGCAATTGATAATTGAAATTGTTTTTAAATTTACGCAATTGTGTTTCATTGTAAATGAGTAATATACTATGGAAATGAAAGTCACAGAAGAATCGCCCCTTTAAGCGCTCTCTTACGCAAAACGCCCCCCCCCAATATTCAAAACGCTCCCGAGCGACGGTGACGCCCACGTCGGGAATCATTGATTTGGATAATCACTTTTTTTCTTTTAAATTCAAAATTAATGTTATTTCAATCCAGCCGGCTCTGAAAATTCAAATTCCGACCAGGCCTTTTCCCTTAAATCAGCCACTAGCCTCCTCCCAAAAACTGTTTTATTTACAACTTTTTATGAGTCGAAATATCAGACCATTTTGGTACAAAAATCCAGTCGATTCGGCTCTAGAGCACAGGCAGCAATCCCGCTTTAAAAAGCTAAACGAACAAACTTCAAAAAACGAGTACTGACGGCATGATGAATTTTAAGTCAATAAAGCGCCGAGGTAAACGATCACGTCACGTCAATATGATAAGTTAAAATCAAACGAAGTCCCATTGAGCTTTTTCGTAAAAACTTAATATTTTATATGACCCAAAATTATAAGTTTGATAAAATTATGGAAATACTAAAAAGAGTTTTCATCGCGTACATTATATTATACGTCCTTGTAAACATTTCAATACGGCATATGTATTATTAAGTTGTATGATGTGATTTACGACCACAGAAATTACGCGTTTAAGATAATAATTCAATCACGATAATTATCAACCTGATAATCGGGGTGAAACTCATAAGTAATTTGATAATGCCCAGTTTTTGCTTTGCTATTTTTGTTTTTCCACGCGATTCGTGTTGTTAACAAGTTTCTAGAGTGCACCGATGGGCTTAACACAACGTTTATGAGTTATTAGAGCAGGGATAGAACAGTGACTCGTACCTCACGTTTAGTCAGACACTTTGAGCGGCCTCGCGTTCACGAAATTACACGTGACATAAGAAAAAAACATCAGATTTTGAAGTCTCAGACAAAAAAAAAAAAAATAAAAAAAATATAGCCTCAGACCTCTGTTCCGAGGTCGTCTGTGCGTACCGTTTGTAATGTTTTGACACATTTAAAAATGCAAATTCACGTGTGCGTGCGCGCATTGAGGAGGCTTTTGTCGTGCCCACAGGCTGTTATGATAAATCTGTCAGCTGATTTCGCACGGTGATATAACACTGCTAAAAGTGATTAAAAACGATCGTGAATAAATCAAAAGCGTAATTTCACCAGCGCGATAGTACTTTATATTCGTACGATGTTTGGTAATAAAAGAAAATCGCGTTTTGTAAAATATTCATATTGTTTGTACGATAAAACATTGCCATTATTTTGGTCGCCGGAAAAACGGAAAAACACGTAGAATGTTATGTTTTCTTTGTGCTAAACCGTATGAAAAAAAAAAGAAATAAAAACGTTAACACTATTTTTACTTCAAACAGACAAAATCAGTATGCCGTAATCCTTTGACGCGTGTTTTTTTTTTTTGATAATCTCATAATAATCATGAGTACCGCGACATCGTGCTATAAATATACACATCGTATAATACATGGGCAGGGCATGTATGACGAGGTCGAGAACAGATAATCAAGTCACCTGCCGGAAGCCGAAGAGCACAAGACCACTCTGCCGTTCAAGACAAAGACGGATAGACAGGGCCCATATGGACTTCGATATGCTGCGAATTCTGGACGGTGGAGAGCTAGCCACGGATAGAGGCAGATGGAGGGAAGCGGTGGTTGCGGCGCAGGACCAAAATGGTCTATACGAAGGCAAATAACAAAAAAAAAAAAATAAAATTATTACATCGCGACTCGTTCGTTGTCGACGCGATACCGTAAAAATCTGTCAAGGTTTTATAGTCGACAGTCATCGATTGATTACCAACAGATACCGACCGTATCGGAAAATTGATTATGCTCGTAGGACGTAAAGTAAACGGGCGACGGAGCGACTTAAAGTCGAAATATCGCGTATCGCGTGTATGGAATTACGTCAATTTCACCGGCGCAAAACGTTATGTTAACAACGTGCAATTTAATATAAAAAACCGAGTTTAATATTGAATTTGGGTGAAAAGTTTTGAGTGAAGGAAATTACTTTTTTGTTATTTATACCGTATATTCTCGTCGTCGTCGTCGTGCTCCCTCGACTGACTGGAAACGCTCATAAAGTGCTCGACCGTGTTTCCGTATCTAGTGAGTTGAGCAATTTACGCTGTGGAACTCTTTTAACGTTTTCTGACGTGTGACGGATAAAATGAATATTAACGTGTACGATAATAATGAGTAGGGCAGAGGACTTGTAGTGTTTGCATATTTTTTTTGTGCAAGTACAAAAATAGCAGAATAAGATACAAATACGTTTGTGCTGAAACAAAGCTAGTTTTTAAATTTTATTTTGCATATAAATGCATATTTCGAGTTCATTTTTTTTATTTTAGGACATATTTCTTCTAATTCATTACTTTTAGATGCATAATTTAAATAATTTTTTATTTTAACAATATTTTTCTGTCAATATTTTTATTTATACTTCATATACAACGAAAATAATATTGAATATAAAATTATTTTAAATTTTGGGTGTTTTTTCCTCGAGGGTTTACGAATAGATTTGTTTTCCGGAGAGAAATTGTATTTATAAACAGATAAGATAATATTGTTGATGGCACAAAATATTATCGATGCGCAGATGACCTCAGCTGACATCAGACATGCCTATTTATATTTTAGTAATCGCTGTGTACCTAAACCTATGTTATGTTGTATTTAAAATTTAAATAAAATATAGTTATTCATTAAAATAATAGATATAAAAAAATTCTTATTTTTCATTAATACTCATTTAAAATGCATATTTTTAATGCATATTGTGTATATTTAAGTGCATATCTGGATTTTTTAGAGCTATAAGTCCTTTGCCCTAATAATGAGTAATGATTCAGAAGAATTTTCGAAATGATTTTGAAAGTAAAAGTCTCACGATTGTATTACTCTGTGGTTGAAAATCGTTCGTCTCGATATTATCGTTAATTTTTGATAATTTCTCATAAACTTGAATACTTGATTCTGAATAATATCGGAAAACGGTGATTGAATCGGGAGCGTGACTTGAGATTTATCCGGAAACTCAGTTACGGTACAAAAAATCAAATGATTTTAATACGGTCCGCGTCATACTTGGGGCACGGTAGTGGAAACGTTATCAGATATCACGCGTTGTGTGTTATTTGTGTTTGATTACGTTTGGACAAAAAACCATCATCAGTGAAATATTACTCAAGACGAAAAAGTTCACGATTGCGATTACGCCGTTTTCGGCTGTTTTTCCTCTCGCCTGGAAAAACTATTGAGACGACGGCCTCATAAAATAGCGTCTACGTAAAATGTGCGATCTGTAGAGTGGCCGGACGAAACTTTTGGACAAAATCGAGTCGAGACAACAGTGCCTCCAGACAAAAAAAAAAAAAAAATACAAAAAAAAAACTAATAAGAAACATCATTGTAAAACCATAAGATCTTTCGCTTCTCTCAGAATCTAAATCCATATAAGACCATAATATCGCGTACGCACGACGAACGAAATCGACGGGGGAGGGATGACATGACGTCCGTCGCGTATACGTATGTCAAGGATTATACGTATTCATACACCATGTACTCGAATGTGACGAGCGCGCGCACATATAGGAGATATTTTATTCCGTCTCGTGCCGTAATATTATCACTGAGGCACTGACGCAATAAAAAAACCGTAGGTATATCGTTCGCGCGAACGTCGAACGGACGGGGATGAAAAAAAAAGAAATCTTTATTTCACGTCGCGCGTTTCTAAACGTCATATTTATTTATTTGTTTTTTTTTCTATTTGTTTCAGATTGTAAAAGCCGCCAGCCCGGTGTTGTTGCAGATTATAGTCTTGGGAGCTTTTTTTATGTACACCACGGTAAGCTCTGACGACGACGACGACGACGAGGACGACAAAGACACGCGGCCCCGGCGTTCGTTCGACCGTCGTTTTTATGCGACTCGTTGATTAAAAAAATAAATAAATAAATAACAAAATAAATAAAAAGAAACGAAAAACGTAGAGCCAATAATGTATAGTCGTAAACGATATTATAATATAGACGAGCGATCGCGTTGACCTGGTCTACTTTTCAAACGTAAATACCGTGATAAAAAGAAACTAAAAAACAATAAAAATTAAATACTGATTTGAAATTCAAGGTCTCCTTTTCGCGCACCTTGACATCGTGAGCCCCGCACGTGTCGGCAATATATACAGCCCCGCTAACTAATGCCGTATCCCGATAATACTGAGTGTCCCACGAGGATTTGACCGTTGCGATGTCTATCGAGATAGTGAAGATAATCGAATTTGTTTGTTTGTTTTTTTTTTTTTTTTTTGTTTTTTTAGAAGACTCACTGCGAATATAGAATATACAAATAATTCATATTTTAAATCACTTAAAATATTATGTTTTAGTGAAAAATAAAAAAAAATAAAACAATTTTTATTTTCATCTTTTCCAAAAATATACATACATATATATATATATATATTTTTTATTTCTTAAGATTAAAATGTCTCAGCATATTACATGTTATTACAAGTCGGTTTAAAAATTAAAAATTACAACATTTTATTTCTAGTTATAATTAGTTTAAAATATTGTGAATATTATGATAGATGTATATATTTCCAAAAATACGAAGGCATTCATTTTACAGCAGGTTTTTTTTTAACATTTTGACTTTTAACTTTTTATTTTCAGTGACTTTTTCACATAATTTTTGTTTTTTTGTTATTTTTTTTTTTTTTTTGTTTCCTGAAGAACGATTTATTATTCAATACCACACGGACGAATTAAAATTATCACGGGCTCATAATAATATGATTTTCTCATAAATATTATTACTCCGTCATTTTTATTACTCTACCGAAAAAAATGTGCGAGAACTACGACGGGACATTTCGTCGTCTCGTCACGTCATATTTAATTATTTATTTATTTATTATTATCATTATTATTATTATTATTATGATTATTATTATTATTACTATTAAAGCTGGATTTTGATTTGTTTTTGTTTTTTTGTTTTTTTCCACCCGACAGATCATCGTCATGTATCCGACACCGAACCTGGTAACGTGCACCGCGAGATTTTGGCTTCGGGAAATTGGATTTTCGCTCACATACGGCGCACTCATGTTGAAAACTTGGAGGTAAATTTATTCGCTCGCTTCCGTTTCGCGATTGTCGCGGCCACCCGCGGTCTCGGAAGTAATTCCCCCACGTGACATGCCGCTGCTGTTTTCCGCCAAACTAATAAACAGCCGTTTAAACCCGCGTCCTAGCCTGTGCGGCGTCCCGTTCGTGTATTAGATCCCCGCCGCCGCCGTCGTCGCCGACTCGGTGAAACGTAGCGTCCCGTTCGAATGTATTGCGGACGGGCGAGTTTCAAAGTTTACGATAATGATAAGGACGAGACAAGCACGTGCGATATTATTATATCAAACCGAAACCAGTGAATATCTTTTGATGTTATTATATCAACTTTTTACTGGTGAGGGGGGCATTGTTTAGTTAAAAATAAGCAGAACGGTGCTTAAAATATGCAAAGTATATTATATAGTTATTCATCACGCTCGCCATATTTTGGCAGAAAAAATGTACAAATTTAAATATTTATTCTTTTTTTTTTAATGTTCAAGTTAACTTGATTAGTAATGTTATGGTAATAATTGGTATTTCATAATATTATGTTACATTAATTATAAGTAGGGCCCAGATTTGAGTGCATTTTCATGTTTCTTACAAACAGTCCAAAAAGCAGCTAGGCAAGCTACAAGTTTGAATTATCATCCATAGATCCGAAATACAAAGTTTTATTATGAATATTTTGCCACTTTTTGACATTCGTTGCGTATTTCTGTATTTTACGATTTTTATTCCATATTAATGGAATTTAAATGCATGATAAGTAAATTTTGGTTGCATCAATAAAAAATTAAAATAACTTAATAATAATTACGTAAATAAAAATAAAAGACTTTTCAAATTCGATTTTTTTTTTGCATATATTGTTTTATTTTTAAGGTTATATTACTACGATATAAGAGCATAAATGCATATTTCATAGTGCGTATTTCTAAGGTTTTTGGAGCATATAAATCCGGGCCCTAATTATAAGAAATAAAATTGAAGTATTTGAGTGACTCGATCACTTTTCATTCACATCTATATCGAATGTAAGCTGTGTAATCAATAAAAATAATTAACCTTGAATTTTGTACGATTTAAAAATGTCCCGTTGTCGCGTGAAATCACAATGCGCCGTTAAAGTACGTCGGTCGTAGATATATGACTTTTTTCTCGATATAAGTGCATTTGTGTCACGTTCAGTGACGGATCCAGAAATTAATTTTGGGGGGGGGGAGCAAAGCCAATAGTACAATATAATTTGACCGACTGTATGTATGTGAGAGAGAGAGAAAGCTACATATGAGTAACGATGCTACGAATAACGACCACGCTCCAACAATATAGCATGATAAGTGAAAATATTTTTCGATGTTCTATTGATAAAATAAGAAATTTTGGATTTTAGTGTAATACTGTGGGTAGCTGGGGAGGTCCCTTTTGCCCTCCCCCCTGGATCCACCACTGAACACGTCCGCCGTGTTCGCGGACGATGTATACATTTGAGTACGTCGTCGTTAAGCTTTTAAAACGTCTTCAACGGTACACTTGACAAAACTGAATACGATAGATTTTATTAAAACCACATAGAACCACCCAAATTCAACGTTCCCGCGGTTTTTAACGGCCCGCGGTACACAGAGTTGGTATGGCGAATTTTCGCTCGACAACACGGTGTATACGTTAAATTCTCGGCTAACCGTCCACGGTTTATGGAGTCCACTGAAAAATATCACGATTGAAATAAATGTCCACTCTACACGACTGAATAATTAAAACTTTTCCCATTTTACAAAATTTACGTTTTACTCTTGACACGGGTACCTAGATATTTATACTGAAAACACCGCGGTCGTGTTGAATAATTAGTATACACGTTTCAGGACATGTAATTATACCGTGTCGGACTCCGGAAAAAATATGTAAAAAAGAACACGAAAAAAAAAGAACAGAAATCGATCTTTGTCAATTAAATATTAAATTATAAGTAATAACAATACTCAATTAGTAAATCATTGTAAGCTTTTTAACTTAAAAAAAAAAAAAAATAATGAAAATGACAATAAAAGTGTATAAACAAAATGTAAGTGTGATAAAATTTGATTTTACATAATTATACAGCTAAATATTATATTGTTTTTGTATTTATTTGCAAATACAAGACGCATTATCATTTATACATTTAAAAATTGATATTTAATTTTTATTATTTTTATATTTAACCAACGATTTCAGTAGATAAATTAGAATAGATACATGAAAAGTATTACTTTAAGTCACATAATAATAAATAGAAAAAAATATAGTAATTATTTTAAAATAAATAAATAAATATAAAAATATATATTTATATATATATATATATATATATATGTGTGTGTGTGTGTGTGTGTGTGTGTGTGTGTGTGTGTGTGTGTGTGTGTGTGTGTGTGTGTGTGTGTGTGTGTGTGTGTGTGTGTGTGTGTGTGTGTGTGTGTGTGTGTGTGTGTGTGTGTGTGTGTACTATTTTTTTGACGTTAAATTAAATTACTGCCCATTATCGGGATACAAAATGACTATTTCATAGAACAAATTTAATTTTGTTCTTTTTTTTTCGGTTTTTTTTTTACAATCACCGGCATGTCAAGAACGAAGAGCCGTTAGACCCCTGTCCCCCGTTCGAACAGCATAAAGATTATTTTCGGCGGCAGAGAACACGTCAAAACGGTTGACTGACGTAAAAAATACACAAAAAAATAAAAATTATAAAAAATATGAGTTGAATACACGAACACGGCACTGAAGTGTTATGTGAAAGTCGTTTAAAGAGCTTGGCCTTCTTATGGTAATTATTATAATCCCATACGATTTACCCCAGGAGTGGCCGACCCGGGGCCCAGAGGCCTTGGCTAATTTTATGGCCCACAAGATTCATCATACTTTTACAAAATAAGTTTGTTTTTGGGTGGAAAATTTCGTAAGTAATTTATATTTTTTCTAGAGCTTCGTAATCTAATCGATAGATTCTTTTAATAATATATTAATAATAAATGTGCTATATATATATATATATATATGTTTTTTTTTTAAATTTTTCTCAACATTTTTTATGCTCTGAGTGAAGTGAAGTATCTATTGATTTCACAATGATATTTATTTTTCTTCCAATGAATATTTGTTCGGGTACTTAAAGTTGTTCATAGGTTTCATTCAGCAACTATATATAAATCGGCAATCACGTATAGATTGGACTTAAATGAAGTCATTTTTTCAGTTTCCAATAATTTTAACAAAACCAAATCTAATTTTATCAAACAAGTGTACTGTTAATGATTAAAAAAACAATCGAACTAAATACGGTCAAATATATAGATTTATATTTCTTTCATACTTAAGCTTCGCTCAGAATCGTTTAGTGAGAGAAAAGATCTATCGGTTGTTTAATATTCAAAAACCCCCGTCCCCCGTTATCTAGTCCGTGAGGAGCGAATAATACCCCATGGTGCAAAGTACGTGCTTTCCTCCCTTTGAATTCCTCCCTTTTCCCTTGAATTTAGTCGGTATTTTATGTCGAGTTATATTGTGTATATATATATATATATATATATAAGTGGCCCGCGAGATCATTACAGGGTGGACCACCCCCTGATTTACCCCATTGGGAATAGGGTATGTGGCCACGCGACGATAAGCCTTAAAATCGTGTATGACCTAAGAGTTTTCGTGTTTCCCCGCCGGCAGGGTGTCTCAAGTGTTCAAAGTGAACTCGGCGAAGACCGTGCGCATCACCGACAAACACCTGATCAAACTTCTGCTCCTGATGATCGCGTTCGTCACCGTCATACTGTTCATCCGGACCATGGTGTCTCCGCCGCACACGATCGTCGGGCGCACGGCGGACAATCTCAAAACGGACATCTGTCCGACGGACTGGTGGGATCACTCGTTTTCGATACGTGAGTATGGCCGTTTGGACGACGAAAACGACGGAATTCGATAATAGTGTACAGACGTGATGTAAACAAGATATGAATGATTATCTTTTCATCGTAGAAAACAATATAATTACAAAAGGGGTTTTCGAGCTCGCGTGTACTGCAATGTCATTTTTTTTTCGTGTAAAATTAAAAAAAAAAAAAAATTTTAAAATCTTCATTTTTTATGAAAAAATTATTTTTTATCTATATGATATTTTTAAGTTTTCAAGTTTTTAAATTTTTAAACAGCTACCGCGGTTGACACTATAAACTTTAATATTTTAATAAGCATAATATTTAAAAAAATAAACCTTTTTTTTTTAGAAATTTCGTAATTTATATTCTTTACGATTAGATCAATAATATTGAAGAAAAATAAGTATTTCAAGTGTACATGAGCAGTCAGGGGTAACAGAAGTCCATCGTTTTTAATATTTGTCTGCCACTTCTTCGCTGATTCAAATGCACGGTTGAATAATAGAACTGTGCACAAAATATCTCGATTGACACTGAGTGGGCAATATAATATAATGAATCTAGAGGAAAATAAAATAGAGGGGAAAAAAAGGAAATCGATTATTATTTCATTAAAATGATTCAAAATTGCGTTTTATTGATTTTTCATCGGTATTTTTATAATTGTTAATATATTTAGAGCGTACGATTTAATTTAACGGCAATAATTGGTCAGCGGTTAAACTTTCAACTATAGACTTATGTGTTTGTGTGTGTTTTTTTTTATTTTTCAGTGGAAGTTGTCTTCTTAATTTGGGGTATCCGGTTGTGTGTAATGGTTCGGAAAACGCCGTCTGCTTTCAACGAAAGTCGCTTTATTTCTATAGCTATTTACAATGAGTTCATTATGTCAGTATTCCTCAACGTGTCAATGTAAGTATTACACAATTCGTCAAATACTTAAGTACCGAATTTTTATTGTTAAACATTATTTTAGAATTAAATCGTAACAAATTATTTGGTAATTATTTAAACATGAAAAAATAAATAAATAATGTTTACGTTTAATAAATAAAGTTAATAAAGTTAAATAAAGTTTACTATTTTTTGGGAACCTAACTTGATGCCCAATGATATGGTTAATTTACCGCTACCCATTTTCAAAAAAAAAAAAAAAATTAACCACTGGCTACGATATGAATATATGTGTAAAACTTGAAATTTGTATGCAACATAGTAATTTAATGCTTGAAATAGTTACTGGAATTATTTATGTGATTTATTTATGAAAAACTCATTATTTGTCTTCTAAAAATGTACCTTAAAACAATAAGAATTATTTGTAATCTAAGATAATCTCATGGGCCTCCACACGAGTTTTCCTCAGTGAGGCCCATTAATCTTTTGATATTAATTTAAATAAAAAAATAAAAATATTACCGATCTAAGACGGATGGACGCGGTCGTTTTATAAATCTTTTCACAGATCAATTTTTTTTTTTTTTTTTAATTATAGCTTGAACAAATAATTGTTTGTATAAAATCTTGTATATACCAATACATTCTTACCTGGATAGGAATAATAATTACCCGACGTTATCTAAATCGATAAAACCGACTGCATATCACTAAACTTCTACAGTGACATGTTATTATTATTTAGCAGTGGTTTCGTGCTATTTCGTTTTTCGTAATTATTTTATTACGTCATGGCGTCAATGAAATCTAATCGAAGTCAATCGGTTTTCACAGAAAATGGTCACATACATAAACACGAACGCTTCTTCTCGTGTGGTGGACAAAACTCATATACCTATATCCGACCAATATTTTGTAGAATCGATCACTCGATCAGTCAAAATGTATTAAACAGATTATTTTTATTTTGTATATTATATGGTGCATTCGTGCATTTCAGCAGATGCTCGTCGCCCTGTACTTCTCCACAGTCGCATCTCGGATTTTCCTCGATGCCCAATTTTACAAGATTTACCCGGTTCCTGTCCGTATGCTATTTAACGTTTTCCAATCTCGATATGGTAGTCGGTGTCCAGGGAGTAATGCTTCTTCAATCATGTCAGAGTTGGTTGATTCCTCTTTCCGCTTTTCTAAGCGTTCGTCTGCCGGTCTTTTTGTTTGACCTAACAACAATTTGTTTTTTAACCTAACCTTTTGTTACACGAACGCGAATGTAACGCACGATTTCATACAGGTGTTGATAGTTTAGTGGTATTGAAACGCACGAATGAACAATCGATATGTTTCAAAAAAACTTACGATTTGAATATATTTGACGTCTGTAATAATTTAATGTGTTTCTTTTTTCTTTTTTTTTTTTGCGTCCAAACGTCCTCACGCCAAAACGGCCACGTCCATTTGTCACTGTTCGTAATATTACATCGAGATGGAAAATATAATATGCGTATGACTTTTTAACGTCAGTGCGTAACGATTTTCCGAGACGCAATGGCATTTAAAAATTATTACAATAATGTCGGAGAAACGCACGAGTAAAAGTGTACCGGTTACCAAATTGTTTATTGACTATATTTTTTTTTTTTTTATAATATTAATCTACATAATTGTGTTATTGTCTACATTGTATAATAATGATGGAATATTTTGGATACACATTTTTTTTTTTATTAATTTACCCAGCCCGGAGTCCTTGAGGAAGAGAACGAATTTGTCCGAGATAATTGGTCAGATTGTTTCGTATAAATTCGAAGGAATATTGTATTTGTTTTTATCGATGGAGTATGAACGACAGTCCGTTATGATGTGTTTTATAGAATCGTTTATTATCGTCGATATTATTTTCATGCTTAAGAGAACAATTATTTTATGAATTAACGTACACATACATCAGTGCAAGAAACAGCGTCGAAACATTTTATTTTGATATTTTTATAATTGGTTTATGTATTTCATTGTCGTCTACGTATGGATCAAAACCGATTACCCCACGGCTTTGAAACACAGATTTCAAGACACGACCGAACGAAGAATCGTAAATTGATAACAGTTTAAAGTATTAAAATAGTTTTAACCATATCGCTTTTCCTCGGAATGGGGTTTAAAAGTTTAAACGTTTTACATAAAACAATTTACATCAAACAAAAATGTATTTTAAGCGAGTGATTTTAGCAAGGCACTTGTAATTTTAACGAACGACAGTTTATTCGACAAACGCAAAAATATTCGCAATATCTTAACAATTAAGCCGCAAGACTATAACAATCTTTACCGTTTTCATAATATTAAAACGTCAGCTAAATTTATTGTTTTATCGAACATTTTGTCGGGCGCTTCTTCGTACAATGTACTTATAACATAGTACACGGAACCGTTCCGTCGACGGTTCTAATTCGATTAGATTTTAATAAGATATTTAGTGAATTGTATGATCTCACTTAACGAATTTAAATACCACAAAATTAACAGACTACAAACACATAGATTCGTTATTTAAAGTCTTTCGCGTTTTCCATCTAATCGGATAATATTATATTCGTCACGGTACGCGCAGGTTTTACGTCCTAACGTGATGTTTTGGGTATTAAACCTTTCTCGATAAATCTGTTCGTCAATGTTGTTTCGACGAAAATTCTCCAACGGTTTAATTATCTCTTTAATTTATATTATACCGAGAAACACTCTCAAAGCTTCGAAGCGATTAAGTATCGTCTTGATTGATTTTCAGGTCGTCAATAGATGGTATCACGATTCGTGAAATCATAATTTAAACAAATTATGCCTATCAGATGTATTAATCATGTTGAAAAACTATCGACCCGAATATAATAGCAAATGTATGCCTTTTATTTTTTATTTTTTATTTTAATCTATTGGCAGACAAGACAAAAAAAAAATTCAAATTTGTCGACTGTTGAATATTTAACGTGAGCGTATAATGTATAATTTGACCCACCCCACCCTATTTTTTTTTTCAAAAAATCGACCGTCCGTTATGACCAAATACGAAATTATTAAAAATTAATCGTAACGATACGCGCGCAGAATATAAAAGGCGGATAAAGTATGATGTTTTAATTATTTAGGTCTCGTGGCAAATACACTGCTGGAGTGGCTACTTTTAATATTGTTATAATGTCCATTTGATGTTGAATTACAAAAAAAAAAAAAAACGCCCACACACAAGAACATTTTAACTCGTATTATACCGCGTTAAATATTCCTCGAAATCAATTTTATTTTTTATTTTTTATTTTTTGAGTGTTGATAAATTTTCGAATTATTATTTATAATTCGTTTGATAAGTATCGACTGCAAACATAAAATCGTGCGTAAAAACGCGATTAAAGCGGAATATCATTAAAGAAAACGCAATCGACTGTCGTATCAATAATGTTTTTTTTTTTTTTAACCGAAGATAGGAGATTTTTATACTATAATAATCACGAATCAACTGCAATTTATATGCTTGTTGTTTATACTATACTTATTCATGTTTTGAACTTAAACGAGCGATTTTCATTCATGTAAATGTGGCCATTATAATATTGTTTCGAGTCTCGGCCATTAATTACGCTGAAAGTATATATATATATATATATATATATATATATATATATATATATATATATTTCAAGCACATAAAATCGCATGTTGCTTATTATTTAATTTACATTAGATATTTTATTTTATGGGAGACGATTTTCGTTTTCGGTGAATAAAGGAGATAAATAAATATCCACGACATACTTAGTTTTTAGAACGACGATTCGGTCGTTAAAAAAAACCCCCCAATCAATTATTTTTTTCTTGGTATCGCTTTTGTTATATATGCGTGCCTCTAGTGTTTCATATCGAATTTTTATTTCACTGTAAACAAATTGATATGATTATGAAAATCACTCGATTATAAAAAAAAACAAAAACAAAAACAAAAAACAGTATGTATTATTGATATTTCTGCGTGAATTTATAATCATTACAATAAACTATTCAAATTTTAAACGTGATCATCATCACTTGTATAGTTATATATTATAGTGATGATAAGTTTCTCGTTGAATAACCCCTATCACGATGCCGCAATATTTAATTTATATTGTATGAAAATTTATCTCGATAGATAATACCCACATTGTATGCGTACCTCACTTCATAGTTTCAGTAAATTTGTTTGATTGAATTCTACGGAAATGAAAATTTGATTTAAAATGTAAAACTACACGTTAAAACAAATATTAATATTACATTATAAAAAAATTGGTACTTTGTAAATATCGTGTGAACTTTTATGAAATTATTTTTTCCGAAACGTGTTCTATACTATTTTTTGAACTCACGTCACAAATGAATTACACAACGCGTTGTTAATTAATGTCAATCGTGACGACTAAAACCACGTTTACCGTAAGATCTCCTACTCTCAGAGTCAAGCGAAAACGAAGATCAATAAACACTAACAAAATAATAATTGTTATATGTGAATTTTAAATATACGTAAACAAACTGGTAATATAATGTCATTATGCTGAACAATTTTAATTATAATAAATAAAAAAAACCAAAAAAACGTTAATTGATTATGTTACTTTACGGTTTTTATCGACCACAGAAACGTGATTCCTTTATCTCATATATTTTATTCGCAGTCGGAATATCTATTCGTTTTCACATGTGCGTATCATTAATTTTGAGATAACGGAAAAAAAAAAATATCATAAGTTCCGATGATTTTCATGTAGTTGTCCCTTTTTATTTTAATTGTTGACTCTAATTATTCTATAAAACAAATTCTTTGTGTTCTACAAATCGATTTATTATTTTGCACGCATCTAGTGTACTACGTGAACTGTGAAGACGTATTCGTGTACTACGATAACATCATTACTATTTCGTGTTTAACAAAAAAAAAAAAACTATCGAACGTTCAGTATCAGATAACGTGTATCTAAAAGTTTCTATCGTTATAAAATCGATACGATACGAGCTGGGTAAATTCCGAGCGCTTCTATCAATTTTTAACACACCTATATCATAATCTATGACTTTAAATAATTTCATAATTTTTTTCAAATAATTATTATAATATAATACAGATAATAAAAATTAAAAAAAATTGAAAAGGCCCAGGGGGCCTTTCGTCCCATCGCCTTCCCCAGAAATACGCCCTCGAGAGTGAGTTGGACCGCGGTGGTTTTTCAGTCGATTTTACGAGAAAATTGATTATTTATGTTTTTTTGTAAGTCATAGATAATCCGAACGACCCTCTCCCAATCTCGTATTATCGAAACTCTACTGTAGGTACATACATTTATTTAAGTGGTCCTTATTCATATAGGTTTGAATTTATTTTCATTTTTTTGATCACAGTACCCCGTTATGATATTGTTGTACGTACCGATGAAAAAAACCTATTTTTAAAATCTGATTTCGATTGCTCAACCCCTTCACGCGCCTTAAAAGGGTCGGAAATTAAGAAATAAGTTTATATTTAGTTTTTTTTTTTTTTCAGTGTCATTTCCATAACGTTGGACACAAATAATAGATTCTATAATTTTACAAAAAAAAAAAAAAAAATAAATAAATAAATGATAATAATAATAACAAAATGTTTTATTTTAACCAAACCATTAGTTTCGCGGTAAAATAAATAAGAATAAAATAATTCGGTATAATATAATGACAGTCAATAATTATGCTTCTTTAATGTTTGTAGTCTTTAGCCATTACGTGTTTATCAAAATTCGGGTGATTTTCTCGATAGCCTTGAACAACCTACACACTTAATTTAATAAATTATATGATTAATGAATAAAATACGTATCGAGCTGCTTTGATTAAAAATTAGACTAGAAATATATAACATACTTTTAGTAAATACCGTTTTTGATCATCTTTTTTCGTAAATTTAGTATTGTGCTCTTCCGTCAGTTTAACTCCTCGTTCCGCTACATCGTTGACGACTTTGATTTTTTGAATAAAATATTTAGCACGTCTATAACTCTCACCGATGCACCGGGTCTGTGTGCGAAAATTATGAGTTTCACCGGAATTTTCGAAATACATTTTTTGATTTAGGCGTTATTAAGTCGACGGAGAGATTTGTATTTAAAAATTATGTATTATATATCATGTTTATCATATTATTTTAAATTTCCGATACTGAACAAAGCGATAAATCGAACAGCGTTATCGCGGCAATCGCGTTTTAAATTCCGGGTGAAACGACGAGTGTGTTCGACGCGTTTATTTATTTGCGGTTTTTTATGCGTGCAATCTTTGTTTTTTTTCCAGAATGAACTACAAACATCGGTAGTCCAAAACGTTAAGACGATCTGTAAGTCTAAAAGTTTGTTTAATCTAATCGGCTTGTCGGCCTATTAAAAATATCGTGTTTTAAATATTTTAACAATTTTTTCAAACACTCGGAAAAATCACCGAAATATTTACTCTGACCAGAAAAATGCTTTTGATTAAAGTGCCGTTTTCAACAGGATTCCCATGAAATCGATTTTAACTTTTGGACTGGATGTTGACTTTTGAACATATCTAAATTTTTTATTTGTCTTTGACATGTCAACATTTTAACTTCTTCATAAAAAAGATAAAAAAAAAACCAAAAATTGATTCGTAAATTATTCGTGTACTGATCTAACAGCTTTGATGAACCAGTTTTTGGATACTTTTTATATGTATTTTAAATTATAACTTTAACCGAAATAATTTTTTTCTTTACGTAAAAAACCAATTTGTCGAAATTTGGTTCTAAATTCAATAAAAATTCTCTTTCAACCGAAAACTCTTCATGAAATTCCTATTTTTCGTTCCAAAATTCTCATGGTATGAATTACTTTACAAACACACATTAAACATTTGAATAATTATCCCTCAAATGAAAAAAAATCTTTTTGTGTAAATATTTATTTTTGTTTATATTTTATAAAAAATGTATGATTGTTGATAATCATAATTTTGGTAGATTGTTGGTCGTGAGATCTGCGATTTACACACAAGGCTAAGAGTATTCCTAGGAAATTAATTCTTAGGAAACGTCAAAAAAAATCGATTAAAATGTTTTTATTTTTTTCGTATTGTCTTCAAGTGATTTTGACTCGAGGAAATACGAGTAAATCGTTTTTATTGAAATTATTAAATCGACATTATTTATTAATTTGATTATTTCACTGTCAATGCGAAATTACGTTTGCCTACGAGCAGAAAATGAAACCAATCATAATTGATCAATGTGGTTTACAGTGTCCGAGAAACTAAACTAGTAGTCAGGAAAGTCATTTCCAGAGTTTTCGAACGTTTTCGGCAACATAAATGATTTATCATCGATTCAAAACTTTGGAACGATATTTCACAACAATTACATTGTGGTCCGGTAGTACAGCCAGCGGTGCAATTGTCCACCTAAGCCACAACGCACCCGACATCATGATTCATTAGTCGTCGCCTCGTCCGACGGGTGAATTGATGAAAGACGAGCGTCCGCTGTCCATTAACTTACTGGTTTTTTCACGTTTACAGTGTTTTTTGTAGTTTTTACGACAAACGAGCGGTGGGAAAATAATGTTTTTAATGTAAATCTGTGGCTAGGTGTGGCGAGAAGAGAGCCAAAACCCGGGCGCGGACTTAGGACTTCAATTTAGGGGATGTTCGAGGGTTCGGGGATTCGAGGGATGATTGAAATACACATCAATTGTTTACTTTTCATTTTTTATTACTCAATTTCAAATTTATAGTACAACTCATTTGTTTTAGTTTAACGTCACAATTATACATATTTGTTCGAAAATTACATTTTAATGTCCGTATGAATTTTCAATTGTAATTTTAAAATGCACGCGGAGCAATCGACCTTGTCTCCCGCTCCCAGCGGATTCGCACCTGTCAACCTCGTGTTTTGACGGATTGAGATTGTGTTCCTGTTGATGCGTCTATAAAATATAAAAATATAATTATATATAAATCAATAAAATAAAAAAATAAAAAATGGCATATCTATTTGAACGAGTGTAATCAACTTCATCCTAAAATTTAGCATTCTAATTTAAATCACGGTGTCATTTCAAAAAAAAAAAAAAAATTGTCAATTTAATATTTGTATGTTTATATTTTACATGTAGTGTCATTTTTTTTTCTTATTTTTATTTTAAAATTTGATAATTTCCACATCTTGGTTCGGATTGTTAAATTTAAACTAGTCGACATAGTAATATCTACTATATCATTCAGTTTTTTTCTATTTATGAGAAATATAACGAATACAATAAAAGTTTTCCAGAAGAATAAACAAAAAATTGAGGACATATCTTTCAAAAATTGTTCCCAGAAACTAAACACGACTGACAAAACCGTTTTATCTCTATGAATAATATATTCACGACGACGTCAAATAATAAAAAAAAAAATTCACTTAAAACGAAATAAATTGTTTTCAAATAACATTTAAAATTCCGAGCGGAGCAAAAAATATGAAATAATTTAATTGAAAATATATTTACGGCTCTAAAAACTTAACACTTAATTATTTCTATGGTATTCAATTTCAATCACACTTTTGTATGATCAATATTTTTTAATATTTGTATTTCTTTATACGAACTACATATTTTAATATTTTAATTTTATAAACTAAATTACCTTTTACAAGGTTATAATCATACGTTTTCTAAGTTGATATTCAAACACTTATAAGTACAATAAATATTACTTTTTTCAATTTCCGTTTAAAATAAAAACAATATTAATTGTTTAAATATTATTTCGATGGGCACTGAAAATTAATAACCGTATTTATCAGGAAAAAATGTAAACAAATGATATTGCTTGTTTGAACTCAATGATACAGTATTTGCATTGCATTTAAAATAAAAGCATCAATACTGAGCTAATCAAAAACAAAATTAATGTCCAACACTCTAAACACTCTATCTTTAAATTTCATGCTTGTCTACAATTTTTATTTTTTTTTTAATTTTACATCCATGATGTAGATTTCAAATTGAGGTAATTTACTGAATGCACAGTATTTTTTCAAGAACCACATCTTTTACTTGAGCAAAAAAGAAAAAAAAAACTTAAACATACCCTTGTGGTTATTATACAGAATGGGCATATGTAATTTGCGCCAAAAACAAAAAAAAAAAAAATATATGTATTTTGCGCCACATCTAAAATTGTATTTTGGTAATTTGCGCCACTTTTTAAGTTTGTAATTTGCGCCAAATAAAACTAAATAAAGTGGCAATATGTAATCTGCGCCACTTTTTAAGTTTGTAATTTGCGCCAAATAAAACTAAATAAAGTGGCAATATGTAATCTGCGCCATCGTTTACCTACAAAAATTGTAATTTGCGCCATAGTTCACCTTATTGAAATTGTAATTAGCGCCACAAGTAAAACGAACTTCATGTATATTAAATAAGTAAATTTAGTTAACTTGTAATAGCATGACAATATGCTGAAACATTTTAATTTTAATAAATAAAAAATAATAATAATAATAATAATTATAAATAAATGTATAAGTATTGTAATGTATAAATATAAATTTTCGTTTAGTAATAAAACATATGAAAATCAGTCATATTATAATTATAATTAAATTTGTTTTTTGTAATTGAACACGTTAGTAAACTTGTAATAGCATGACAATGTGCTGAAACATTTTAATTTTAATAAATAAAAAATAATAATAATAATAATTATAAATAAATGTATAAGTATTGTAATGTATAAATATAAATTTTCGTTTAGTATGTACAATTTTCGTAATATAACATATAATTTTTGAAATAAAATACCTAGCTAGGTACTTATAATACTTAGCTTACTCACGTTTTTTTTATATTTATAACTTAATGACGAAACTAAGCCTTTTCTGTCAATTTTATTTTGTCTGTAGTCTTCATATATTTTTTGAAAAGTTTCCAAACGAATTTTATTTTTTGTAGAATTTCGTTTTTTAAGATGTATACTTTTAATTTTAATCAATGTTTCGGTTTGAAATCCTTTCAGTACGTCCAAAAAGTGGTAAATAGTAGGATGTGGGTGATAGAACTCTGAATTGAAACGTAAATGATATGATTCGCAAGCATTAGTAGTGGGAGCTAGTGAGGCGATATTCGCAGCCCAAATTATTGGTGGAAATTTAGCCTCTTCACAGATATATGTGTCAACTAAATAATCGGCATAATTTTGAAATCTTATGTCATTAGGAATCGCTGACATAAAATCTTCAATAAAACAGTTACTGACTTCATTTGGAGAAATAAATGACAACCCAAATGTATGGTTTAGCCACTTGCTTTCTTCTGTTTTATTATTTTGATATACGTCGGATAAGCCTAATTCCTGAATTTTTCTATACCACTATTGAGTTAGGTGAAATCTACAACCAAATATTTTAGTGTCTATACCACGATTGAGTTAGGTGAAATCTACAACCAAATATTTTAGTGTCATCCCAGACTTGTCTCAATGCTACATGAATTCAAAATCAGATATAAATAAATTTGGTTTTAGAGAAATTTCACGTGCATTACACAAATGTATGATATTTTTAAATAAATTTACGTAAGTTGAAGTTTTTTTGTCTGGAAGTAATGCAAATAAAAGTGGTATATAATGATCATTGCATAGACCATGCAAAGAAAACAATTGCGTAAATAACTTGGGACAATATTCAAAAGTGCCATCCATATATATAATCTCAGATTCGCATAGAACTTTTAAATTTGTGTCACATGAAAATATTATTATATAACAGTTCGGATCATTTATTAATAAAAATTGCTCATTGAGGTCCGTTTTCAAATCTAAATCGCTTATATTATTTTGCAATTCTTCCATTGTTTTTGGTAATGGTGGCACCATTTTTCTACGGGCGTTATAAATATTACGTCGAACTAGTGATATATCATCGGTAGTGATAGTTTGTAAATTAGATATATTTTCAGAAATTTCAGTTCGTAATATCTTACTTGGTTTAGTATACAGATTTTCCACAGCTTTTCTCTTACATCCATTTGAAAACATTTTTCTGTCTATACTTGGTTGATCATGCCCGTTATGTTCATTTACAATTTCAACTATTTCTACAATATTTTCTATAGAAGTATACACTTTTGCATTGCAAGTTCTGACAGTACAGCGCCATCGTACTGAAGCATTTTTCGATTCATGCACTTTTCGGTACGTAAAATTTGAAAATAATAATGAATCTTTGCCTCTGGTGCTTTTAATAATTTCACCAATATTTGTACTGTTTTCCATTACTTATATTTTTATAAAATTTTGAAATAAAATAAATAACATGAACGCACACGCGATTTATATCGGACTAACTGTAAATATCACGATTCGCGACATTGCTGTTCAATATTAACAATATGTAACAATACATTGATAATTTTCGTAGACTAATCTCTTTCATTCGTATCTAATAGAGACGATATGTCTATTATCAGTAGAACACAACAATATTATATTGGACACACGTCGGTACGTATTATTGACTATTGTATATTATCCTATGCAATATCAGTAAATTTATCTGCTGGTAAATTCCAACAATATTGAAGTTGAAAGTGTGGCGCAAATTACATATTCTATTTTGTTTTCTGTCGTGGCGCAAATTACCAAAATTAATTTGTATATGTGGCGCAAAATACATGTTATATTTTTATATTTTGGCGCAAATTACATACGTCCATAAATGTACCTTTTGATGGCGCAAATTACAGGTAATTAAATTGGCGCAAAATACCATCTCCCTACAGAATAGTTCCAAGTAAAGAATATAAAACGCGATCCTATTACACGACAGTTTTATATTAAAAATCATACGCTCGTGTGAGCAATAAAACGTCTAAGTATGAACCCGAGCGACGTTGTTTGATGTGCTTATTTTATTTCCACGGTACCGTACTTGCAGTTGACCGGATCCAAATCTTTAAATCCTTTTAGATGTAGATCTTTATTTTCGTTATTAGCCTTTGAAAATAATAATAATAATAATGATAATATTAATAATAATATGATTTTATATAACATCGAAAATATCGTATCGTCGGTCAGCCGAGTTTTCGAGTTGAATTTGTTCGTTGGTCTGGTAAATCTTTTATTTTTTTCTCATATACAACATATTAACACGCTCTTTTATCTGACATCGCTTAATAAGCTTTACGCGAAACATATGAAAGTATTATCACGAGCTATTATCGTCGTAGTATGCAAAGTCCTAGGGACATTTTTTTTTTTTTTTTTTTTTTTTATGATTATAGACCAGTGGTCTTCAAACTTTTTGACTCGTGACCCACTTTTCTTACCGTACATTTTTCACAACTCATGTCAGCATAGTTAGCAAAAAAAAAAAAAAAGTTAAAAATCAAATTGCTTAATGTTTATAGTATACCATTTTAAAAGTGCTTTTTACTATCGAATAAATAAAAATTTACATTTTTCTAGGTAATATTTATTTTTTGTATTACTATAAACAATGATACAAAAAAATACACGTCGATATACAGAAAAAACGAAGTACATGAAACAAGACCTACCAAAATAAATGCGATTTACGACCCTGGCTGTTTACACGTAGAATACGAAAAATCGAAAAATATGTCGATAATTTCGCAAATTTATCCAAAAAGTATATAGGTATTACGCAGAGGCGGCTTGTTATAAGATTACCAGGAGCAGTTGCTCCTGGTCCAAAACGGGGTGGGTGTGTAACAAATACAAGTAGTTAATCAAAGTTTATGCTTTGTACTCGTTACAATTAATCTACAGCAGAATAAGTACTCATATTATATTTATAGAAAGGAAGGTACCTACCTACAACCTACTTCTAATATTACCAAACGAATAACGAAGAAAGTAATACGAATAACGTTTAATAGGTAATGAATAATGATAAAGCAATATGGGCGTCTTTTTTTTTTTTTAATATGCGTACCAACTAGTTTATGTTTTGTACTTGTGAGAAGAACCTAAGAAAATAATATCCGACAGCTTAATAAATTTGATAGGTGGGTGGGTGGTTTTATGAAGCTCGCTCCTCGGGTTTCAGGAACTCAAGCCGCCGCTGGTATTACGGGAAAAAAACTATGGCGACACTACATCAATACGGCTAGACTGCTAGACTAAACGCAAATAACGTTTATATTTTATAATTCACCTATATCAATGCTGAACACTAAGACGACAGCAGTGATTCATAAAAACCATATATAAAATCAATAGATAAATAACAGGAAAAATAGACGAATGGTCTTTTATCGATCAAGTTGGGCTATCGCTACACAATCACTTCATTCGATTGTTCATTCTTATCTTCTACAAGCATAAAGTACGGTTTGCTCGAATACTATTTTATACGATTTCATATGGAATATGTTTTTTTGTCATGACGTACATAATATATATTATAAAATTTTATAATATACGCAGTGCTGTAGTCCTAGAAATAGCAGATGGTATACTATGAGTTATAATATTATACATTTATACCACCATTAGGTAGAAAATTTTATTTTTTGACTAAATTTAAAGATTACAGCACTTATGTTATTTTATTGTCGATCGTTTATAATCCAATCTACAGTATACATATTTGACGTCCATTGCCCATAATATTATATAATATTATATATATATATATGTATGTATGAATTTATATTTATATAAATTAATTTTTATACAAATCGTCTATTTTAACAATATACGTATTTGACCGTTTATTTTTAGTTTTTATGCAAAAAATATTGATAATAATATATTTATGACCTTCATCTTTATCTTATTTGGCGATTTCACTACATCAGAGGGTATATACGACCTTAATCAGAAGGTATTCGGAGTTTATTAGAAATGACCAGAAGGTATACAGCGTATACCGTCGTATACCCTCCACTACAACTCTGAATATACGTATATAAATATGGATTTTTTTAAATTTTAAGCGTAATACTTATCGTGACTCGATTTTAAAGTTTGCGTGACCCGAAATCGAGTCGTGACCCACCGTTTGAAGATCACTGTATATATAGACTTATTGTTAATTTATTATTTCTATTTATTTGAAACTAAAAGAATCGTTTTGGCGTGAATAAAAACACATTTTCACACTTTTTCAGGAAAAGAAACATTTAATATTTGTCCAATGTGAAATCGACTGCGAAAACTTGTCGGAGCATTAATAATCAAATAAAGTTTTTCGTAATAACAAACGTTTGAGCCATGATTCTAACTTTAAACGCTTAGGGTAAAAAAAAGTCATTAAAGCCCATCGCTACGAAATTTCATCCGAACGATTTTCCACGACTTGACTAATATTAATCTATATTTATTTATTTATTTCGAACGTCACCGCCTTCTTTTGTCAAGAACTGGACATTAATGACTAGACATTATTACTGACGTCAATCTCCCACGAAATCAGACGTTACCGTTATATCGACTAGTCACCGTCGACATTGACTGATTTTCATCTTTTCCCGTAACACACGTGCGCGTTTATATGTTTATATTCATATACTTTTAATCAATTTTTCAGGATATTTTTGAAATACCCGGCAAATCCAGATTTACAGTACGCCATATTTTTTTGTCACGCTCAACTCACGGCAACGGTATTACTGGGTCTTCTGTTCGGCAGCAAGGTAAAGTATAAACCGATTCAATCGTGAATTTGTGTTATCATTATTATTACTATTATTATTTCGAGTGGATATTCTCCACTAGAGATTACTGAAACATCGACTGACTGTTATTTACGTGCATGATTTTTATTTTTATCATTATTATTATTATTCGAGCGCTACAGGTGTTGTTGTTTTTTTCCTCTTAAAATTAAATCGACGACCAATCGCAGTAGATAGTGATTAGATTTTAGTAATTCAGAGACAATCCTGAAAGCAACGGTTTACACGCCAAGTTCAAATCTGGAACCGTATCAGAGAAATGTCGTGTGGTCATCATAATACATATTTAATTTATGTAAATTACAACATAGTGCTTTTCAACCATACTCATCCCTCATGGTGGTCGGGAAAACGTTGTTTAACGTCATATTTTTCCGGGCGTACAAAAAAGCTTTAATTGAACAAATCGTTTTAAAAAATACGCATACCTGTTCTGTACGAGTCCTAACGAATAATTAGATATATAAAAAAACCCTGACGTAAGCATGCTTGATTTAAATGTTCACATTAACATAACATCGAGGTGTATTTACTTTTTTATCGAGTATTACGTTCACATTTCGCGGACGTTTGAACTATAACTATTACTGTCTCATCGCGGATTCGTCCGATAGTTACGTGACATTTCATTAATACTAGCGTCAACCGATCTTAAACGTCGAGAGAAAAAAAAACATTTATTTTTTTAAATTTTATTCACGCTTTTTGTTCGTCGACAGTCGAATACGCTTTATATGAACATTCAGTGGCGCCGAACACGGGTATGAACTGGGGAAAATTCCCCAGAACTATTTTTGGGTGGGTCAGGTGGGTGGGTGGGTAATAATAAATATTTGTGAATTGATGATAAAGCAGTACTAGTATGTATTAATTACGTTTAAAAAAATGGTTTGTTTTGTAGTATCTTGTTTGTATATAGTTAGAAATAAATAAAATATTATTCGAGCGTAATTAACTATTTATCTTTTTAGTAGGTGGGTCTAACTCTAGTATTTTTTCCCCATAACATGAAATATACATCGGCGCCACTGTGAACATTATTGAAAAAATGCAAAGTTCCTGTTGAAACTTCAAACGAATTATGAGATCGATATGACAGGACCGCAACAAAAATCGATCATCCCGTAGGCGAAAATGCGAAATATGCTGTTTTCGTTGGTTTACCGCGTACCCTGGAAAAATCAACGGGACAGCGCGATTTTCATACTTATAAAACCCGACTTTTATTTTCAACCCCACACAATCTATTCGAACGTATGACGTCACGTGGCTTCAAGATGAACCGGTTGGGTCATAGGTACTTATCGTCAACGGACATTTGCTTTCGATTTCAACGCTGAACGATCACTTCTGTGTCGTCGACGAATTCTCGTTTTCCGCGCATGGTTCCTTTGCACGACGAATGAATAAGAATAATAATATTACCTACGTTTGTTTGTTCGATTTCTCATTTTTCGGATTGTCACGTCTTCGTGTGACCTGCAAAGGCTTATATAAACGATGCACCTACTTCAAGTCTTCAAGACTTAGCCTAGAGACGTAATTAGTCCGTGCGGGAGGGGAGGTTGGATCGACGAGCCGTTTTGGTTTTTTCCTAAAATTCTGGACAAATACTAGACCGGCACAAAGTTTCTCATTGACAACATCTAAATGATTGCATGATTAAAATAACCTTAACAATAATTATTATTACTGGACGTCCCACGACCCACTAAGATTCACACTTAGTAATATCTCCCGTGGTAGAAAAGATTGTTAAATTTCGTTTTATTTTTATTTTTTTAAGACTCACAAGGCTTAAAACTATAAACACTTCATACTTTAATCAGTTATCGATAGATTTTAAAGAATAACATTTTAGTTAAATTTTTTCGACAAATTTCTTATTAGTCATTGTGTAGAGTTATTTTTTTTGGAAATTTCAATACTTCAAACATTTATTTTCATTAGCATGACGATATTTGATATTTTTTTAGATACCTACCTAAAAATAAAGTGTAATTTAATTCTATATTATTGTGTTGTTATTATCATTATCATTAAAAACTTATCTTATTATTTTTTTTTTTTTAATAATTATTGTTTCGTCATTTATTTCGTCATTCCACTATTTATCGACTGATACAAATTATCGTACCTAACAAATCAACAATTTTTGAACAATAGTGGTTTTTTTTTATGTTTTTTTGATCGTGATGAACTTGAATCGTCAGCATTTTCAAAAATAAGTCCTGTATTCGGATTTCACAAAACTTTTAAAATACAAAATTTTAACGGTCCAATATCCACGAGAAATCATAAGGTTAAAAATAAAAAAGCTGACACGTTGATATATTTGATTTTTAAGGTCCACGTATGAAACAATTTTTTATTCGCCTTTAAATACTCGCCGACCGATATTTCCGAATCATGCGCCTCGTAAAGAATGAAAAAATTTTGAAATCAAAAATAAAAAAGAATAAATAAAAACTAAAAGAATAAAAAAAACGACTACGTATACGTTATTTTTTATTTTTTTTTTTTTTAATTCGCCGCAGCCGAGCAATGCGCATTTTCCTGATTCGCCCGCGGGTCGTCGCCAGTTAGTAATATACCGTAACACTATATCTACTGTTACGTATCAGCCACTGCAGTCGGAAAATGTACTCGAAGTAAATAAATCGTGATCCGTATGCCGTACGATAAAATCAATCTAAACGACCGCGGGGGCCCGATCGTTGGCGCGGTTGGCGAACCGAACGGTTCGAATATAAATAATTGCCCCTGAAGACCAATTATTATAGCCTTATGGCTTCGTTAATCCGTTCGGGTATTATTATTATTATTATTTATTTATTGTTATTGTTATAATTTATTTTTTTTTATCATGGGTTTCAAGCTCGGCACGAATTGCGAATGATACATCCATTACTCGATAATGAGCTTTAGCCTCGGTCGCATTTCCGTCTGTAGAAGCTAATTACGTCAGTCCAATTTGTTTCTAATAATATCGCTTCGTCGTAAAAAAAAAAAGTTACAATTAAAATAATAATAATAATAATACTCGACATAGAAAACCGTTTTGTAAAAATATCTTTTGAATTAATTTATTTCTATTTTTTTGTTTTTCCGCAAATTAATACATATTTTATTTGACGACACGGCTGTTGTTTAGAATGGAATATTTTGCGCACGCGCGCACACACACACACTTTAAATTTTTGGAAAATCTTATCGTCGGTGGACTAAACTGTTCGCGATGTGTTTCGGAGAAATCTATTAATTTTCCATTTTTATTCCGCAGGCTTTGCTCATATACAAAGGTGAACATAAGGTGGAAGAGACGTCTTCGCATAAAATTCCTGCACAAAAATTGAAGTTCAACAACAAACAAAAACCATCGGATCCATCGTACGAAAGCATAAGCGACAATAAAGAGAGCTCTGAACTCCAGGTACGACTGGAAAATTTAAGTGTTTCGCGAACAATAATAAATAATATTGTACGTTATTGTCGTTTTGGCAAAATTGGGTTTGCCCAAAAGTGGGTTGGCAAAATTGTTTTTTCGTGTCACGTTTCCCGATCAACAAGTAAGAGTGTACGATGTAAAATAAATGAATCCACAGCCCACAGGTGTCTTGGATCTGGAGAAGTGAAACGATCACTTTTGTCCGACCGTTTAACGATGTTTTTCGACTCGGCCAACGTCGGACGCGTCTCGACTCACAAGGTTACTATTATCGACGGGAAATGGGTGCATTTAAAAACGTAATGATATTATCAAACTCGTAAAACACACATTCGAGTGAAATGGTGCTGTAAAAGTTTAAGTATTTACTGTCAATAATACGAATATGAGCATGGGCATTATTTGGGGGGTGATAGATCCCCCATGGAATTTGTTTCCGTCCAAAATATAAGTACTGATGGAGACATTTTTATGGTAAAATTTTAAGTATTTTGTAACAATAATAAATTTTAATCAATAAATAATTATGTGAATCGTTATCATTTTCATTTGTTTCTAAAACGATCGGTGTACAGATATAGACAAATATACTCAACGGTATAGACAAAAGACTGTGATATCTTCAAAATCCAATAATAATCATCTGCGTTTATACAATGATAACGATAACTGTGTTCTTATGTTTATGACGGTGCAATACGTTTCTAGAAGTACTTAAAATTAGGTACCTACATTATAATGTGGAAGGAGGGGTGGTGGCACAGGCCTCACGGCTCAATTCGCAGTAAATTTTCATATCATCCCCCCCCTAAAAAAAACCCTGAGAACGCAACTGTATACGAGTTATATATAAAATAACCGAACGGTCAGACGATCTTTTTAGAAACGAAAAAATCAAATTTTGTCTATTCGATTTCGTGTTCAAATTTTCGACCTAGAAAGCAATGAAAATAGACCAAAAACATCGCTACATTATTATCCGAGAACCCACTGCTCGAGAAAGTTCATCGGTTATTGGTATAGCCGGTTAATATTAAATAATACTAAAAAAATCCAATTTTATCGAAGACGTATAGTAATAAGAAAAAAATACATACCTAGTAAATGTCACTGGAAACGTGAAACTATCACTCCTATCGTCCTGTTGTTCACAACTGAACGAGTTTTGTGTGGCAATTAGCCGACCTGCGAGAGTATCTGATTATTTCTAATACGAAACTAATCAAGTCTCCTTTTTTTTATGAAGTCAAGAGTTTTTTGATTTTGGTGCTTTACTTTGATAATATAACCACGATTCTTTTTTTTTTTTTTAGTCTTTACACTTAATTTCAACCATTGTCAATTAGAATAACTTTACGCAGTTAAGCTGCAATCAGAAAATATCAACTCTCGATTACGTTATTTCTATTATATTCTTTAGTTGGTTCTCGTCCGAGAGTAGCGACATTTAAAAATTGAATTAAACACTTACTTTTCCCCTCTTTTAAACGGTGTTTTTCGTTAATGACCGTTCTCTCGCAAATATCCATTAACTCGTCAAGAGGGGATACTTTGGAACTCATTTCTCTCTAAATTAGCGTCCCTCAAAAGCAATTAAGTAGGTCTAAACAAAACTTCACGTATCCTCCTTTTTTTTTTTTTTTTTTATTTAACTCTGTCTGCCCCGACCGCTAACTTAACTTGACGTAATTATAATTAAACCTATTTTTTTATTATTATTTATTTTTTTTTTTTTTTATAACTTCTCTCATTTTATTTTTCAGTTCATTGAACAATTTACTTAACAAAATTGTATTAAACTTCTAATAAGTATTTAGACTAAAAATATAACATACGATTTTAATAACGAGCAGCGACTATAGGATTAGAAATATTGTGTTATAATTTTTTTCCGAATAAACTCGTTTAAAATTAGAACAGTCTTCGCAAACACCAAATGAAATCAATATATTTTTTTTTTTTCAAAATCAGTCAATCGACAATCGTACCATTCCCGTCGAATTTGATGCCCTATCACAAATGACGTGAAAACGTTTTAATTGAAACCGATCAAACGTGTTTTTCCCTCCCGTAATATGAAACGTTACGTCCATACGTTTAATTAAACAAATTAAGACGACAGAGTGGCTGCTTTAACAACACACATTCGTGCAAAACCGAAACCGTAGCAGTTTTCGAGCAGATCCGTTCTTCGAGAACACACGAGAAACGAAACCGGCAACAGGATTAATACCGGTGTCACATGTAATTCATACCTACCATATTATATATATATATATATATATATATATATATATATATATATATATATATATATATATCTTTGTTTATTTATTTATTGTTATCTTATATGCGCAAAAGGGGGATTAGTCCCCCCCCCCAAAGCCTTTTGAACCTCGCCATGATTTTTTTCAAAGTTGCATAAGGTAAATGTACTTAGAGGGCTAATACAAACTATTAAATATAATTGCCCCTCTCCAAAAGTTTACTATCCCAATATATATATTACCTTATATGTATTATTTATTTATTATTATCTGAAATGAAATGAAATATTTACAGTACAACATTTAATGAAATTAAACGCAAAAATGTATATCCACCACTGAAGCAAAAAAAAAAAAACGGATTTTATAAATTTAAACTATTAATGATCATAAGATAAAATTATTACTTTAACAAAGACGGTATTTTAGTACTTGGATAAAGAAAAAAATTCGTGCCTATATTATTCTCATTACATTGTTACTATACTTTAACCGATCCATATACAAGCAATTAAAAAGGAAAAATTGACCGAAATTAAATCTTTACTTTGATGTTATTTATCTTGTTGCTGTAATTATCATCATATTTAAAATTTTTATCACAAAATAATTTATAATTATTATTTTATTTCATTTTCCTAAGATAATAATAAATAAATAAAGAAAACATATCATTTTATATATACTGGGAAATTTTTACCTCCCGGTATAATTTTCACGGTGGTTAATAATCGCCCGCTACATCGAGAGATTATTGTCTTGGGCGATTTTTACCTCCCCTGGTAATAATCGCCCAAGGTGAAAATCACCCGTTACACCGGGACTGCTGCGAATAACTCCCTCTCCTGTCTGAAAATCTTGCCGTTGTGCAGAATCGTGCCGTATCGTGCAGTAAGTAGTGGACCCCTCGAGCGGATTTCTACCGCAGGTTCGAATCACGTTCAGCCGTAAACTTTTAAACCGGTGTGCCTGGATTTAATTAGCCATTTGCTTTGGCAATCGCGTGTCGTTTACAATAGGACGAACTCGCGCTCGATCATAATGTCCAGTGGCCGGGAGTGATCTGGTCGAAAATCATGAGATCGAAAGTCTTGTGATCGAAAAAAATCGATCGAAATATTGTTTGATTGCAAAGTTTTTCTACTCGTTAAGGTCAAAAAATATATTATATTTTGAGGCATTCCTCTTGATTATCTCAGTGAATCACACAAATAAAAAAATGTAATTCATTAAAATGTTAAATGAATAAAAAGTACAATTTAATTTTTCATATTATGCAATTAGAGAAAATGTCAAAATAGAGAAAAAGAAAAAAAAACTTTTACTATACATCTCAACTTTTTTGTTTATAATTTTTTTTTTTTTTTTTATATACATGACCATACGGATGTTATGACGGTTATTTTTGATTTTATTGGAAAAAGGTTTTATCTATAATGACTTTATTTATTTTATCGAACGTCTTATAACAACCGATAAAGCTAATTTCATCGTTGTTTTGTAAATTTATCTTCAGTGTTCCGATATTCCTGTACTTGATCGTAATCGTCGTGCGATAAACCGTAAATTGTGTTTGAGTGTTCAATCTTTGCAATATGAGTAAACGAAAGCAATTTACAATTGAAGAAAAAGCAAATGTAATTTTTCGTTTAAAAAATGGTGAAAAAAATTCCGATCTAGCAAATGAATTAGGCGTAGGTCACTCCACAATTTCTAATATATGGAAAGCTCGAGACAAAATAGAACAAATGTTTCAAAACGAAAAATTATCAGTTAAAAAACTTCGAAATTGTACGCATATGGATTTAGACACGGTTTTACTACGATGGTTTAAAAATCAAAGAAATTTATGCATTCCAATAAATGGACCAATTCTTCAACAGAAAGCCAATGAATTAGCTGAAGGCCTTGGTAAGCATAATTTTAATTGTTCCACTGGTTGGATTCAAAGATTTAGATCAAGACATAATATTGTGTTTTCGACAATAAGTGGAGAATCCAATTCGGTCAACACTGAAATAACACAAAATTGGCTCGAAAAAGTATGGCCGAAAATACGGGAAGGATACTCAGATGATCAGATTTATAATGCAGATGAGACTGGGCTCTTTTTCAAAATGCTTCCAAACAGAACATTTAAATTTAAAGGAGAAAGATGCTCAGGTGGTAAAATGTCTAAAGAACGTCTGACTATCCTAGTTACAGCAAGTATGACTGGAAAAAAAAATGAAACTTATTGTAATTGGAAAATCCCGTAATCCACGGTGTTTCAAAAATATCAAACATATCGACTGTCTACCGGTAACATATGAATCAAACTCCAAAGCTTGGATGACTGCAGAATTATGGTCTAAAATTTTATTAAATTGGGATTTAGAGTTGGGAAGAAAAAAAGAAAAAATTTTACTCTTAGTTGATAACTGTCCAGCACATTCTAAAGTTTTACTGCGTAATATTAAACTTGTATTTTTGCCCAGTAACTGTACGTCTGTTCTTCAACCAATGGATCAAGGTGTAATCAAATGTATGAAAACTTATTTCCGAAAAAGTTTGGTGCTAAAAATGATCAATAATATGGAAAATAAAATTGAAACCAATATCAACGTATTAGATGGCATATTACTGATTTTCAAAGCTTGGGAAAAAGTAACAGAGAGTACGATTCAAAACTGTTTTCATCATGCGGGTTTCAAAAATGCAATACAACAACAGATAGTCCAAGAAGAACAAGAAATATGTTTTCCAGATATTGATGATTATGTTAACTTTGATAATAATGTACTAACATCAGAACCGCTTAATGATCAAGAACTTATTTCTTCGTTCAGCGACGCGCCTGAGGAAGACGAAAATAATGAAGAAGCTGATACGGCTGATGAAGTATATACATATATATGTATTTGGCCTATTAATATTTATATTTTTACCTATATTTGGTACGTCTACTTTGTTTTATTATTTTTCGAGGGGGTTATTTGAAGAGACGGGTGGTAAAAAAAAAAAATGAAAGCCACTAACTGGAGTCTGCGCCCGCCTATGATCTCGGAGTATTCTCACCGCGTGTTTGCGTACGACCCAAACGTCGCAATATCATACGCATATTTCGTCTGAACGACATGTACGAACATCGAACGATAAACATCCGTTACAGTAGATTTCGTGGCATTTCCCAGTTTTCGAAACAATGTCAGGCACGATTTGCGCGTTTTACGTCTGATCCGACCTAGTCATCCCCCCCCGCCCCGCGGGTTTACTCGAAACGTTATGGCTCCGAGTACGCTCGTTTACGCAAAGTACGTACTGAAATATGGTCATCGACTAAAACTCTCGCTCCGTAACGTTCCGGCGGTTCGTTTAACGTCAGGACCGATGAACTCGCCTGGGAATGAAATGCGGCGTCCCACGGAGATTTACGCGATGCGATCTCACCCCGTACGACGCCTAAATTAGATGTTTAATTTTTTAATTTTTCGCATACGATTTTAAAACACTAATGGATCTATAAAGATTTTTTTCGAAAAACAATAATTGATTTTACTATCCGACGAGTTATACCACCTCTGACAGTATAGTTAGTAAGTACCTTTGTGTTTTTCCGTTCCGTGACCTTTAACTCTATGCGTTTATATCTCGTAAGCCAGACACTTCCGAAAAATGTTTTTCACGCACACTTTATGTTTGTGACACAGCAGTCACTTACCCGCACTAATAAGCAAACATAGAACTGTTCGAAGTGTCCATACGCTCACACTACAAGTATAGGACACAAATGTTATTGCAACATAAGTTCCTAAAGCGTCTGTTATTTGTTTTTACTAAAATTATAAAAATTACATGATTAAAACAATAAAGTCACGTTGTTGCTATTAACGCGTAAATTAATGAATATTTATTTCAGACTCATCAAATTTTAATTAATGAAATTTAATTTCGAACCTGATATCGTGTGATTTTCCACGTAGTACCGTGTTCTTTTTCGCAGACCACAGATAAAGATACTTTATTTTAAACTTATTGGTCCAATAACAAATAATTTAACTTCGAAATTTAAAAAAAATATATATATTTTTACCCTTATCAATTATGTTATTGTGGTATAAATTTTAATTTTCATTTGAAAAAGCTAAAGTCACTTGGACGAAAAAAAAAAAATGATAAACATTATTTTAATATATTGCCTTTAAACGAAGTACTGTCTTGATAAGTTATAACCGAGCGAAATGGAATAATATATAATATATGTGTATGGATTACGTAGACGCGTCCTCCGCACTGTTTTCTTAAAATTAATGGCCACCGTTTTTCGATTTTCGTAACGAATTTACCGTTTTAACGGTTGACAACACGGCGTTTAGAATGTTTATGATATCATACGTTTCAAAGTATTCCATTTCGTCTAAAACCGCGGTTCCCAACCTTTTAGACACTATTGTCCATAAATCAGGTAAAATTTTTACAAATACAGCCCCTCCCAAAAAAAAAAAAAAAAAAATGTTTTGAGTAATAGGGTAATCGAATCATTAGAGTAATTAGAATAAGGGCGTAAGGTGATTTCCAAAACTATAAACAACAAATATATTATTATAATAATATCGACCATAATAACAGTATATCATTGCAATAGTTGTACACGTGATTGATGCAGATTTAATAATAAAGGGTATAAATTATACAAAATAAAAATTATTATTGTTTTTACCACTCAGAAAATCCAGTTCTACCCCTTGAGGTTAGGAACTGCTGGTCTAGAAAATGCCCGATCACAGTGTTGTATTCGTGGACGATGCGCATAAAACCCAACCGACGACTCGGCAAAGGTTTTCGGTTTGGAATAAAAAAGCGGGTCGATATATCGTCGAGTCACGACTATTATTCTTTTCGTTACAAATCGGTATCATTGACCACTAGTGACATCGATGGTAAATACGAGCAAAAAGGATGACACAATCAACACTCGTTCCCATTTAAACAAGCCTTTTTTTTTAACAGATTGAAAACTCGATAAATGATTACGATTCTTGTCTCTGGATAATAATATTGTCGAATAGGTCCACCTGTTGCAGTACTTTAGACCCGATTATAGATAATACATTTTAAACTGTTTATTAATTATATTATTCATATTTCTAACATCAACAGCAGTAAATGATAAAAATTTTGTTTTAATTTGATTTTGATTAACCCGCATAATATTAACCGTTATTATAACCAGACAACGGTGATATTATGGGATAAACGATATTTTTCGTGTTTTTGGAAAACGTTGAAAAATCGTTTTCAATTAAAGGATGAATGTTCATAACAATTTTAAGCTCCAACATTTTTCTGAAAATTAGATTCACAAAATGGCATTTTTGATTTTTTTGTATAAGACATACGTAGAATACCATTTTTTAAATTGAACTTCAAAATAATACAATTTTTGAAAACGTCTTAACCTTAATTATCATAACACCGAAGTAGAGTATTTATCTTTAAAAAAAAAATTAAAAATAATAAATAGAACAAAAGTTATTGCATTTGTAAAAATATGGTGGGATCACCCCCCCCCCCTTCATATACATTTAATAAAAGTAAAATATTTATAATAATTTGTAAACATACTAAGGTATAGTCAAAACTGACCTTTAAGATTGGTTTATCTTCATTCAAACGAGTATTTATTTGATCAATAAAATAACTTTAAAATGTTGTGAATATTGAACAACCGTTATTATGAATTATTTACCGGTAGCTAGTATGTAGAAATCGTATGACTATTGATTTTCGTTAAAAACTCTTGAAATTCGATTGTCAACATTAGAAAGTTTAGATTTTTAAATAATGCCATAAAATTATCCATAAAAATCTCATCCATATTTTGTCTTATTATTTTTTTTCTTTTCACTTTTTTAGTTGAATGAAAACTATTCAAATCCTCATGTACATTTATTGCTCCGATTAAATCAATATTATCTCTTAGCAATGCTTTTCACAGTATTAATAAATGTTTGAAAATATCATTGATAATAGTATCAAACATAATAATATATTGTATTTAATGTTGTTTACGAACAATCAATGGTGGAATTAAGGTAAAAACCGGGTCACAGTTTTGGTTTTTGGAGCCCGCAAAGATTGTTTAATATAAAATTTGAGTTTAAGAGATTTTAATCAAAAAGCTTTTAGTTCTCTTCTATCGATGGCGTGGGAAGGGAGGGTCCATACCCCGAAACTCTGGTACGCCCCCGATGTAAAGCATAAAACAGGCACATTATATTTAATGCTTTAAAATTTCATGAAATTTATTTCGTAAAACATTTCATGAAATATTTTGTTTAGATGAAATTCATGAAATAAATGAATACCTATTTAAATCTTGTATAACTTCATAAAGTGAGATGTTGGGCAAATTATGTTAATTTTATGAAAAAACAATAAATCATTTCAGGAAACAGGAGACAGGAAACAATATAGGTTGATATTTTATTTTGAGACTTGGATGGAAGATTAAATAATTTAAACAATCTCAGAACGCATAATCGCAGCTCATTAGCATAACTCAGTTATTTTTTTAGAACTAAAAGGTTTGATGACTAATAATTCCGTATTTTAATCCATTCCACTGTGTTAATTAATATATTAAAATGTACATTATTTTTTATTATTATTATTATTTTTTTTTTACTTCATTTTCAAACTTGGTGTAAACCATAACAAACGTTGATAATCATTATATTACTGTCAATATGTTCTATATGCGTCATCTAAAAAATCACTTATCTATTGCAGAGAATGAATAAATATATATATAAATATATTTTTCATAATTTCATTAAAACATTTCAAGTACAGTGAAATTTCGATTTTGGAATATTTCAAATGAAAAATTTCAATCGAAATATTTCAAATTTAAAACTCTCGTTAACACTTTGCGGGTGCGTTGTTCGCAGGAGATGCGAATACTGCGGACCACCATCGAGAGCCTCGCGGAAGAGTTCGCCAAGTGCGGCCCGACGTATTCGGATTACGTGCTGAAACTGCAGGCCATGCTCGAAGTGATGAAAAACGCCAAGCTGTGCGAGAACGAAGAACCGCCGCCGCAGCAGCAGAAGTCGGTGCTGAGCAACGGGTCCGCGGTCAAAGTGCAGACGGCGGTCGTCGGCCACAAAGACGAGTCGTGTACGAAAAAGACTTAGGTCTCGTTCGTGCTTGTGTGTGTGTGTGTGTGTGTTTTTTTTTTAGATTTTAGATTTTTTCGCCCTCCTCGTGATTGTCCGTCGCGGCGGCGCTGATTAATCGAATTTTTTTCTAATTTCATCTTTTACGCACATGTATAATCGCTCGAGCCCCGTTCCCCGATTATGAATTACATGTATAACAGCGCCCGTCGTTTGACTTTTTCTTTTTTTTTTTTTAGATTTTTTCCCGTGTTTTTCTTTTTTTTCCGATCGCGCCTGCCCGCTATCGGTCATATTGTTTTTATACATTGCAATAACATCATCGCGTTCCACCGGTATCGGCTCGCGTCCCGGTTTTCCAGACGGTTTTTATACGACGACTTGGCTTTGACCCCGCGTGTTTTTCGACGGCGTTCGGTCGTGACGTAAAAACTATTTTTTTCACGCGAACCCAGTCCCAGCTGAACACATTGGTCAACCACGTGAATCGCGTTCCGTTTTTTTTCTTCTTTTTTTTCTCTAAATAATATTTCAATGATCTTTGATAAAAAAAAAAAAAAGCGACGTTCAGTTGGCCGTTTGTTGTGAAAACAATTAACTAAATCGATAGTTAAACGTGAGCGAATTCAACGCACATAACAGACGTCAGACACGCGGTGTATCGTTTCCAGACGTAATCGGTCGACTGATTGTCGTCGATCGACATAAAAAGTAAAACACATCACACGGACGTGTTGTTTTTACTTTCGTCTCGTAAATATAAAAAAAAAAAAAAAAACGTACCTATCCCTACGAAGTGTATTATGATATTTGTCAGACTGAATAGTATTTTGACGATAACATTAATATTCGCTATAGCCTATTATCGTGTTGTTTTTCCGTCGGTGACGTATTTCACCGCAAGTTCTATCGAAAAATAGTTTTTTTCCGCATATTTTACCATTATTATTTCACGCCATATGACAAGGAAGGGTCGTTTTGAGTTTAGTCGATATTTAAAACTTACCAACTCGAATCACTAATGTTTGGGCCGATTCGTTTCGATTCAAGATTGCATTTTTATAAGAAAAACTACGTTTGGAATTACACGTAAACACGTCAAGACGTGTTTTCCAACATTTTCAGAAGTAATATTTATTTTCAAATCAGAGTTTTGAATTTTCAAAAATAACACGGATCAATAGATTAAAATGGCGCGCCAGTTGCCTGCCCCTGCTATATGACGTGAACAACTAGCAACGTAATTCCAATGTCTTCTCGTTTGTTTAAACATCAATGAACCGCGTGCGATCAATGACAATTCGTACGATGTATGACGACGATCCGGATAGTAGGGATGCGATTGTCGATGTCATTTGGGGAATACGGAAGACGATTCACGCACCACACATCGGATTAGATACATTCGAAATGACCAAACAATTACTTTAGAGTGTGTGTTTGTGTGTGTGCGTGCGTGTGTGTGTGTGTGTGTGTGTGTGTGTGTGTTATTGGGTGTATGACGTGCAATCAGGGTCGGCCTGGGTATGGGAGGCCTCACCAGGGAACGACAAATAAAGGGCCTCATCTGTAATTAAATTTACCACCAACAATAAAATGTTTGATTAATTTATAATACAATTTCGATGCTTATACTATTAAATAATTTTATACTCATACAATATATATTTATTGTATAATTATGCAATTTCATCAACACAGTCCACGGTGTTTTCAAATATAAAAACAATACATTTTTAATAATAAGTATAATATAGAATGTTGTATTGATAATATCAAGTACTTGTTCCGAGGAAGAACGTTGCCTGTTTAGCAATTATTAAATCATAAATATAAATCAAAACGCATATTACAATGTATAGATAGGGCCTCACTATTTACTCGCTATTGCCAGTAAATAGTATAGGCCAGTCCGACCCTGCGTGCAATCAAGTTTTACCGACCGGGCGCGATTTTTGCATGACGCCAGTAAGGCGGGTCGTTTTGACCGTAGCTGGTAGTGCTCTGCGCGGTCTGTTCTATACCGGTCTAGACCGGAACGGACCGGACCACGGTCCAGTCTTTTCACTCTTTGTGTACAGGACCCAACCACGGTCCGAAATTTTTCAGTCTTGTGTATTATAATCTAAAATGGTTTGGTCCGGTCTGATCCGCCTTCAATTTCATTTCGACATAAGTTTTAATTATAGAATCGCAGTCTAGTCTGGTTTATTTCAACACGTAATACGATATATTATGTAGAATTGTATAATTCACACGTTCAATTCGTTTATAATTGTAATTTTTCCCGGAACGTAGTGATGGTGCGAAAGGGAAAGGTATTTTAAATGTATGTATATAACAGAAAGTTATTTAATTACTTTAACTAAATATGTGAGATCATTTTTTTACAATCGGTTCAGCTCGATATTATTCTTATACATATATATATTTTTTTTAATTGGTACAGGTCTTGGTATTTTCTAATGCAACAAAAATGAAACGGTCCGGTCCAGTCTGGCTTGATTTTTTTTTTATCGGCCCGGTCCAGTCCAGTTTGGCTTAATTTTTTTTATCGGTCCAGTCCAGTACTGGAATTGGTTAAAATGTATCAGACCGATCGGGTCTAAAAAAAAAAAAACCGGACCGTGCAGAGCACTAGTAGCTAGTAGCGTATCTAGCGTATTTGAAACGCCGACGGAACTAAATAACTAAAAATACCGAATCGCTCACAAATCCATGGTAAAGTAATGTGTTAAAATCAGTAGTGGCTCGTGGGTTTTTAAAAAAGTAGTTCACATTCAAAAATAATAACTTTATGAACACGCACACGCACACACGCACACACACACACACACACACACACACACACACACACACACACACACACACACACACACACACACACACTTATATTAAACAATTGTTTTACTATTACTTTGCGATACAAAGTACAGTGAAATAAACAGCAAAAACACGACTGTTGTAACTATAGTCAATGATTTAACGAACATTAACAGATAATCGTAATATAAAAAATAAATAATAAAGTCAACCACCGCAAACGAAATAATATGTAGGCAGACAGCGATTCATTTAAATAATCAATCGGTTATGTGTATGTATACAAATATACAATAGCTATGCACATCTATCCCGTTACAATGCGCGTGACGTGTTATGAATTGTTTTGATTTGTACACAGTAATGACTAATGAGGCGCACAACGGTTGTGTGAACTACTCAGTAACGTACTCCGCGTCTGGATTACTAACGATAATCGCTGTTTCACCCTATAAAATAACCAAACTCAAATAAATTTTCATAATCTGAGTTTCTAATCATCTTCTCGGGTAATTTGGTAGTTTTATGATTATGATTTAATATTCTCGATTTCTTTAGCTGTCGGTAGGTAGTAAACTTTTGCACATAAACACGAGCCGCCTCTGATTAAAATTATCACAACTAATGTTAATGTTCGAAGGCCTACGAATGAAATGAAGATATTATACTAACGATTTTCGGAGACGCGTACAGAGAATAGTTTCGACTTTAGTTTAACGTAAAAACACACGACTATTCCTAACTGCTAGTCGCGAGCTTTTATACAATATTTTTCGTGAATAATGAATGAAATTAAAAAAAATAAATAAATTATAATAATTTTCAATTTTCGTGGCAGTCGACTTACATTCTTGTCGTTTCGTTTGAAATATATTATCTTCACTCTGTTTGCATTTCGAGTATCTCGAAATGTACTTTCGTACTTTCATTTTGATTACTGTGAAACGAACATCCTGTTTCGTGTACATTATTTATCATACGTTTATGACGTACGCTCGGTTACAGTCATTTTATCATCCTTACCCACGAATTACATTAATTTTCGTTTAATTTCCATATACAATGATTACACGTGACATAGTTTGCAACATTTTTTTCTTTTTTTTTTTTTTTTTAACGACTTTTTGCTGCATTTATTTATTAGTGCGTTCGTCGTTCCGAACTAAAAATAAAAAAAACACCGTTACGATCCAAATGACGTTAAAACAACAATCGTTTCGAGATGCAAAACGTCACTCGAAATCCACACGAAATATCGCGGAGACGTTACGTGACGTATCTCGACTTTGATTCGACAGCATCACTGTCGTTTTACCGTCAAGAAAAAACAATCGCCACGTGCATAAACAAACGTAAACGTATACGTAATAATAATAATAATATATAATATATATCATACATATATTATGTATAAATACGACCAAAACCATCAGACACTCGGCGAACAATACGAGGCATTGTTTCGTTTTGTAACCGACGAGTGGTTTTGTTAATTTTCGCGCATTTGTCGTTTCTATGTGTATGCAAATTTATCACACACACACACACACACACACACACACACACACACACACACACACACACACACACACACACACACACACACACACACACACACACACACACACACACGCACACACACACACACATACATACGACATACACATGAGCCATACTTAAAGTGAACTTGTTTGCGTAAGCCTCGTTCGAAATCAATCAGCAATACGCGAAATGTAAATATGGCACGAATCCGAAACAATGAAATTTCATACGTCTAAAAACGTTTTCCGGAAGCGATGATTTATTATAGCGATTCGCCAGCGTTAGTACATTTTGATAACGGTATATATATATATATATATATATACGTATTATAGTCCATTTTGTCAATAAGTACATAATATTACGGCCACCATAGTGACGAATGATGACTATGACACAGTGGAAAACAACAGTTCCCCGCCGCTTCACGGTGTATTTAACAGTCGGGTCTCTGCGTGCGGCGAGTATATAACGATAATAATAATAATAATATTAATTGCATTAATTATAATTGTAATTTTGCACCACGTTGGACCACTGCAACGCGTGAGAATAATTCGTTCACAACTCGAAGAGTTCCGAAAACACGTGGAAACGTCGCGTCGCCGTATCACGAGTCGTACTACAATTAATAATCCACGAATCGACGTCGATCGCAAAATCGATTTCCCTACTCTTTTATCGCAACGTACAACAATGGATCGACCACTTGGTCGCTGCACGACACGACTTGATTAATACTCCTCGTTTTCTTCACTGAATACTGCTAATTGATTAATCGTCTATACGATGCACTCGACTTACAGTTTTATTCTTATCACTGATCAAAAGCTGTATGACGGTTACTAACATTCAATAAATCACGCAGAACGTAACCAACATCCACCCGTTAGACGAGGTGCCTAAACGTTGAGCTAAACATAATAACGCGTCCAATAAAGTGACTCAAAAGCCTAGACTTAAAAAACGTATAATTTAATCCTTTCCAGAGTGTTTTAAAGGGTGAAACTCGAAGGAAACCCGTTGCAGGTGGGTTATTTGAATTTGAAAAATTCAAAAAATCTCCCTCAACTGTGGCCGACGCCGCGGACCGTCCCCGTCAATTTCTCTGTTCCCTCCTCCGCGAGAACGTTTGTTTTCTGGCGTTTATTACCGCGTGGAGCGCATAACCCCCGCGCCCGGTCCTATCGACTTTGGTCGTTTCCCGTGTATTACTCATCCTGACATTCACGTGGCTTTTCTAAATCAAAATCTCTCCGGGGACCCGAGACGAGACGAAACTTTCATTGTGTTTACTACCGGATAACTTTCGATCCACTACGTTATTCCTCCAGACACGTGTCCCCGACCACCCGTCACCTCCTCGCACCCCCTCTCCGTCGCTGTCCCTTCGTTTATTTTCCGTCCACTAAAGTGACCTAGGACTCGGGGTTGGTTTTTGTTTGACTTCATTTTTTTAATCCAAAGTTTCATCCAATAATTGACCTTCAGAGACGGATTCAAGGGGAAGGTGTAAGAACACGAATCTCTCTTCAATAATTGAAAAATAATTAAAGAATTATTCTTTCTCAACGAATTTGTTTGAACAACCATCGGCCAATAAGTCGCTATAAAAAAAATATTTATTAAAAATATATTTTATTCGAAATAAAAAAAGTACTAAAACGTAATTCCTGATGAATGTGTTGAAAACCCGCTTATTACATAATAAACGCGTTCAATTCGTGATGTTGCAATCTCTATATTTTTTGATCGGTCCAGTCTTGATCATTTCTAGTGCAATAAAAATGAAACGGTCCGGTTCAGTCTGTCTTGATTTTTTTTTTTTTTTATCGGTCCGGTCCTGTCCAGTTTGGCTTAGTTTTTTTTATCGATTCGATCCAGTCCTGGAATCGGTTAAAACGTATCAATCCGGTCTTGTCTGAAAAAAAAAACGGACCGTGCAGAGCTCTACTCGCAGTGCGGACACGTCGAACGAAAGGTTTTCGATGAGACGTCGTCTTCGCGAACAGAATGAAAACGAAAAAAGGCACGCGTTTATAAGACCCTTTCACGCACGGTCGTGCCGTGTTACGATAATAATACCATTGTTATTATTATTATTAGTATTATTATTAACGCGGCATTCGTATTGTTCAATAATATTCCGGTCGCGGCGGTGTCCTCGGGAAACGTCACGCGCCTGGCGGACGGGCGGTATAACTACCGATTTGAGCGACGACGACGACGACGATAAAAATATCCGTCGGGGGCTGTTTTTCCGCAAGGCATTCTCTCGCGGAATATTGTCGTCTCGAGAGCACGTTTCTCGCGATCGTTCCGATGCGTTGGAAAGAGCGGGCGGGATGGTGGACGGAACGGAGAAAAAGGAAAATATGAAAATGAAAAACAAAATAATACATTTGTATATACATAAAAATGAAAATATAAAACACGATACGAAAAACGACTTTAGACTTCCGACACCGGGGAATACGGTGGAGATAGCGGGACTCTTTTACATTCGCGAGACGCTCTTGTACACAATATTCCAACACGCGATGGTATAATACAGGTACAGGGTTATTCTTTTATCGTACTACACTCGTTTTTTCTCCGTCGACTTCGAGTATTTAAAAAAAAAAAAAAAATTCGACGAAATCGACACGTTGAACGAACTTTTGATTTTGAATAAATATATATTTTGTGTGGTCTTAGTGGTTTTTCAAGTTGCATACAATTTACTTAAATGACAATTCGTGTACTTTATTACAACAGATCATATAGACAAAAAAAAAAGACAAAAACGACGTTGTACATTTCAATTTTAATAATTTTTCATTCTGAAATATACGTTCTTTAATTTTATTAAAATTTTTTATTTTATTTAATTCTAATGAACTTTTATGAACTTTAAAGCAACTTCTGAACCACGGTTTACATGCGATCTCAAATCTACATGCAACAGTGTTATAGATAATCCGTTCGTTCGTACCGATTGTAAAACTGTACACTTCGTAGACAAGGCTCATTGAGTTAGCCGTACTCGTATGGCATGACGATCGGCAACGAGATAACGTCATGTTTTCGAGTTAATTATTTTAGCGTCTCCGCAAGAAATTATGTACAGTCAAACTAACGTTAAAGTAAGTGTCAAACTAAGATAGCCGTGCCTCACTAGAAAACAGACCAATTAAAAAAGTGAGAAGAACATGATTTTTTTTTTTTTTTTACGTTTTACTCTGTGAAATGAATAGAGGGTCACTGTTTATGAAAAGTATAAAACTTGAATAATCACCAAATTAAAAAATAGTAAAAATAAAAGTTTTGGCCAATGCGTGGTTGTCTAAATCATCCGTTTATTTTTTCAAACAGCTGAAATCGAATTAGAACATGACTATTAATAACCTCCAACACCAGAACTTTACAAGCTTCCCAATCCATATGCCCGTGTCTAATAACCTCCGCCCCTTGGCACGTAACTGATAAAAATCCCCTCTCATCCAAAAACTACCCTCTGCTACACACGTCCCCAGAATACTTAAAAGGCTATGGCCTAGCGACATGCTCAACTAATGAGTAGTAAAAAAAAAAAAAAACGTGACGTAATTTTCCTTTCTAGTCAGGTGGCACTGCCAAGGGCCTTCCTTTTCAAATATGTTTAAATGTGATCATAACCCATTGTCATCACAGTTACTCATTATTCATAGAAATAGATTGTAAATATGTGCTCGCCAAATAAAAAAAAAAAATAATGATAAAAAAAAACACGAGTGTAGAACACAATAAGCGTATCATCCTGTACACGCACTACGCGTGTATACACGTATTATATACCTAAAGCCACACCGTCGTCGTCGCCGCTGGAAGGGTGCGAACGGCAACAAAATATCGGAAAAAAATGATGAGAAAAATAAAAAAAATAAATGTAACAAAATGTTGTTTTTTGCGCCTTAATATTAAAGTCGAAGACGTCTCGTTTTATCAATTCCGTGCGTTTGCAAAAAGGTGTGTGTGGTGCTGAAGGCGACCGCTGGCACGGGTTTTCGATTACCGTTCGCATGTGAATTACGAAAAATTTTCAATTGCGCTACTTTGGTTTTTCGTTTTATCCCCCCCTCCCTAGAAATATTAGCGACACGTGTCGTCATGTGGTTTGAACCCGACGGAATATCGTGAAGCTATGATATACTATTATGATCGACCGTTGTATCTGTTAATTATTGTAATGGCACAATGATTCAGTGGCGTATTCACAAGAGGAGGGAGGTATATCGGATTCAAACCTCCTCAAAAGCAAAAAAAAAAAAAAAAAAAAAAGGAAGAAAAAGAAAGAAAAAGAAAAAGCACCTCTTACGTTAATATAATAATTTGCTTGGAGTTTTAATGTTGATATTTTTTTTCTAAAACATTTGTTTGCTTTTTTGATAAAAAAAAAGACGAATATAACGGAATGTATATTGCTATAGTTAATCGGTTACTGAAATTGTATTATTTGATTTGGTAGTTGATAATTATTGTTTTTCACTTGTCTACTACAAATATTTAAATAGGATTACATTGATATCGATCAAGAATATAGGATTAATAATAATTATGTATCAACGTTTTTTCAGGTATGAATTAAAATTAACCATATAATCTCCTAATCGTTTACCATTTAGTTTTTTACTTAAAGAACTTTAAAATTTCAAAACCCTCTGTTTCCAATATTATTATTATTATTATTATTATTTTTTTTTTTTTGAAAATACGACCTACATTTATTGCGTAAAATTCATTCCAAACACTTTTGTTTATACCTTAATTATTATTATTAATATTATTATGATTATGACTGATGTATTTCAACATCGTTTTACGTATACTGTCGAATTCGACGTTTTTCTTTCGTGTTTAAATAATAATTAGTCGTTAAAATGCATTTTACGTATATTGTTATTATTAGATTTGTACATAAGTTACGATAACCTAAATAGAACACAACTAAACATGTATTGGCTATTTTTTTCAATTTTTTGTCATTTTCATTACTGTAAAAAAGACTATGTTATATTCTATCGAACTACATGTACGTATTTATATACCTATATATATATATATATATATATATATTATACAGTTTATTAGATCGTTTATAAAATATTTTAAGATAAAATATGTGAAACCTTGTTTTTTTTCACTGTTTAATCTAGAGAATGTTTATAAATTAAATTAAAAAAAAAAAAAACGCTATTCAAATGCTGTTTTTCAAAAAATGTACTATATTATATTCTCGTAATAAACTACTGTAACTTACTACACACGAGTATTTGTTGAAAATCTTCAAATTTAGATCTGCGTTTACGCGTGAGTGCGGTGTTTTCAACCTTATAACGGCATCGCGTTCTAACCGATGACAGTCTTCTGTTTTCGCGTTTACGAATCAATCCCGCCGATTCAAAACGCCAAGAACGAGACGATCTCCCTCGCAGACCGCCGTTCTTGGTCGAGGCGTTACAGCCGTAGGACGACAAAATCACCACGCAAGAGGACTGTTGACGGTCTTCAATTAATTTAACCGTTTTTATCAAACGCTCTCGGTGTAGACACTCAGAACCTGATTAATAAATTTTGAGATTTAGAGAAAGCTGAAAAAAAATGAAGGTCTTCCCGTTCGTCATCGAAATTTCCATCGAATGCCGCGAGCATAACATGTGCTTTAAATCGTAATTATTACGGAACCAGTTGTTATAAATCATTTTGTTTCATAGGTATTTTGAGTAGAAAAAAAATTTAAAAAATTCAAAGTTTACAATATTTATGCTGATAACGTTGATCCAAGAATTTAAATTGGTGCAGGTAGTTCAACATACAAAATAGATCAAATACACAAATATTTTTTTTTACTTTTTTATGCACCTTTATCCTTTTTATTTCTTAACTTCGAGTGTATTTCACAACTAGTTTATTTTAGTTTTAAATAACAACTGTCAATTTCACATAATCGTTTCAAAATAACAATTCAATGTTCATCGGTGTTTTCAGTGAGAATTTTTAAATTCATGAGAGGGTGATTTTCTCCATCGCACCGTTTTACAGGGAAACGTATCTGGTTAGTCATACCAGGAGTTCGAGAAAAAACTAAATTAAATCATAATTAGTTATTTCAATGAGTTCATATAGATTTGCCCGTTACAGGAAATTATCGTATCGTTTGCGCGTCCAAATTTTGTTTTCTTAATAATCCTAAATAATTTTTGACAATACGATAAGAACGATTAGATGGCGGGAAAAAAACTACGGAAACCGATTGTTTTGAAGGTATTGCGTGTTCAAATTACGAGATCCGTTGTTGAATTCATAATTTTTTCCTCGAGATTTTTTTCCTACCACGCAATATGATTATATATTGACATTCAACCGACGTGGTTTTCCAAAACAAATCGAAGGATGTTTTCGATTTAAGTTCCGCAGTGAGCTCGCGTATGAAATTATGTAAAATATTTAATAACTTAATGCGTGTAACAACTACGCCGATATTTTTCTGTAAAAAAACGAAAACATTGTTAGAAAAATGAGAAAGAGTTCATCGAGTACCTATATATTTTTAAACAGTTACTTCTGGTTAATCCTGATCTTTTCCAGTTCTATGGTTTAATATGCTGGTATAACTCGGTTATTTTTTGTTGTTGAAATAACGTGTTTGCATAACCGTCCATTTCTTAGATTATTCAAATTTTTAAAATTTTTTGTGCACATTTTGTATGAGTGATTCCGATGAATTTGTCGATACTGCTAGGTTGCCGACACGGTTGCCGCTAGCGTCGCCAAAAGGTCATCGGAAGCGTTTACATGATTATATAGGATTTAAGATTAGTGTCATACCCCTGGTTCGGCGCCCGAAAAAATCGTGAAATTATTTAAATGATACGCTAAAAACCGTTACTTTTAAATGAAATCCCCTTCTCCCTCCCTCCAGACAAAAAAAATATATAAAAAATCGAGTGACAGGGTGAATCTCAAGAAGGTATTGAAAACAACTCTGTGAAAAAAAAATTGGAAAAAAAATAAATAATTTCGTCGAGAAATCGGTACCCGGAAAAGGCTTGTTCTTTTATATGTATTTATATTTTACCTTTTATACTGCTGACAATAGAGTATGGTGACTAAGTATGTGCCTAACTGTAATAATCCGTCGATTATTATTAGTATTTTAATAGCAAAACGGTTTCCGATTTTCTGTTATCAATACTACAGTCTGTTTTCGATGCGTTGTTGATCACGTTGGTTTACAACACCACGAGATACGTCCCTCAATAATCTGATAATGGCTACGATTAAAATCAGTATGGTGTCAATACGTGGATTCGTATTCGTGTAAATTTTAAACACGAATAAAAATATAATTTTATGGTAAATCCTCATCTTTCCTATATTTCGTATAACCTCTGATAATTTATGTTTATATTAATAAAAAACATAAGGTTTCTTTGAAATCCTATTAATTTGAACGTTTCTCCGTCTGTGCGGCCCAGACACTCGCCGTTGACGCGTTTTTTTTTTTCAAAAATAATCCGCCAAATTATTCATTAAATCGTATTGTCAACGAGCGCGCAAGCGATACGTCATTTTTATTGCTGACCCATCAGTAAACAATACATAATGCGCATCAACGATAAAATATTATTAGGTATACGACCCCGACCGTCCTAGGCCGGTTGGAAAAACAGCCGACGCGGCATGGCGTAAGAGCTGAATTAATTCAACTGTTGAGATGTTTTTCTTTTCTTTTTTCCATCGTACGTCTCAGAAACGAATCTGTTTTATATACTTTTTATAAACTTTCCGACTGATGTTGCGGTTTTTTCCAAGCATCGCCGTAATTCTCACGATATTCGCTCGTGATGAATGGCGTGTCTCTGTACTTGATCGATGGTTTAAGTTTGCGTGTTATCATCGACCATCCATGCCATTTTGGCAGATTTCTTAAAAAAAAAAAAATCTCCCTGAGCGCACGAATCAGGACCTGACCGGATGTCAGAAGATAAAATACACATTCTCCGTGGTATTGAAAAATCAACATACTGAATACTAATACCATAATATTATGTGTACCGTGTACATATTGATTGAACATTTAGAATAATTGACATGAAACAAAGAAAAAAAATTCTAGTATTGAGTTGATGCTCGAGATGAACGAAAACAAAATTTAAATTTAAAAAATGATGATTTCTGTATATTAATCATAATATGTATGTTACGAAGAGGTTTTGATCACATCTGAGTTTTTCAATGTTTCAAAACCAGAGACAAGACACTTTAGACGCCAACATTCTCGCGCGTTCTCAAAACGAATAAGTTGATCTACCAATGCGCATATACGTTTTTAAGTCATTTTGTTCAAAATCGACCGGAAAGGAGCGTGTGAGTGAAAGGAATGAGTCCTCAAATTATTATATAATTTTAACAACATTGATAACTGATAACATGCCAAGTAAATACCAATATACTCGATTGAAAATATTTCTTTTATGTTTAGGCACAGTTCAGTTATCTCGTGATAGGTTTATTCAAGTATTTCGTTTAATTTCGCTTATTTGTATCCTCATAGTAAAAATGACTTAATTTAAATACATCGGAGTATAATTACACACGAAATATAATATTTATCGAGTGTTACAAAAAGAAAAAATTCATTCATTTTCATTTCATTTACAAAAAAAAAAAAAAAATGCCACAGTTGATTTATAACTGTAGGATGTAGAGTTTTGTGATGTGCAGTGCACTGGAAAAAAAAGTTCGTCCTTCGTCCCTTCGGTCTTCGGACAAGATATTGGTGATGAATGCATTAAGTTTTAAAGAAATGATGACTCATTTCTTTAGTATAAAATGATTCTGAGCAAAGCTTCAGTGTAATATAATATATTATTATTTAAATACTGTTTACGTATTTTACGGTTATTTGTATAATTTTTGGTGAGTTACAGGCCCGTAGCCAGAAATTTGGTTTGGGGGGGTGGCCTAAAACGTAGTTATAATTTTTTTGGGGGGGGGGAATGGTTGATTAGTGTCTTGCATGGATATTTGTTATTAAAGTTGGACTCATTAGTGAAAAATTGTTTTATTGTTATTAATATAATCACTGTATTTTAATTGTCAGTCACGCACATACATATCAATTATCAATCGAAAGCGTCAATTTCAGAAGACAAAATTTAAAACTTCAACTTTCGCGATTTCTTTGCTGCCATAATCTTGAGAACCTCATTCGGATCAATACCTAAGTTTCCATGAATTGACAGTACGGCGAGTGCACTGAGTCTTTCGTTGCCCGTTGAGTTACGTAAGTAAGTCTTGATTCTTTTCATTGTCGAAAATGACCTTTCCACACTTGACGTTGTGACCGGAAGAGTTGCCAAAACTATTAATAGATATTTGATTGTTGGACATCTGCTCTTATCACAAAAATCCAATACTTGTAAAACTCCGGAATCTTCCTCGAGTCCTGATAATTTTTCACACCCCAACTTATACTCAGCGGGAAATTTCAAATACGAGTAAACTGTGTGAAAACCAACACCTGTTTAGTATCATCGTATTTTATGTTTCACACGCAATTTTTATAATCGGATTCGAGATAATCGATCCAGATCAGAAAGTAATCTTCTGTTCAAATGTGCTGATAGAGATATTATATATGTCTCATAGGCGTGACGTTGTCATAAAAATATGGCTTGTTATCGATAAACATATTTTTCAAGCATGTTTCACATATTGAGGAAAATTATAGGATTCACGGAATTTCGGGGTGGGGGCCGGGCCCGTCGGGCCCTACGGCTGGCTACGGGCCTGGTGAGTTATAATAATTTATTAAAGTGTGTATAAAAAGAAATCCTGAATCACGATTTTTGAATTTTTGTCAGGATAATGAGTAAGGTCATATTAAATTTTCAGAACTTTTTGTCAAATATTTAAAATTATATAACATAAAAACTATAAAGTTGTCAAATTTTTTTTGAAAGTTTCAACAATTTGTAATGATAGTCTGTTAATGTATGGTAAAAACTGTTAATGTATGTAAAAAAGTTTCTACCAATATTACTTTCCGAGTTATACTAACTAATATTGAATTAGTGAAAGTGTCGTTTACGGAAAATGTAATCGCTTTTACTTGATTTTTTGAGAGTTTTTTTTTCACACGTCTGGAAAAACTATCCAGAGAAGAAAAAAATGATTTGTTTTAAGTACAATTTAAATGCAATTTCCGGTCTATAGATTTGCTCGATGAAACAAAAAAAAAAAAGCGTTCACAGAAAAAAGAAAGAAAGAAAATGATAAATATCATTGTAAAACCAATAGATCATTTTTGCTTTACCGGAATTTAAAATAATCCTATTTAATAAAAATTCTTGTAACCACGTGGTATTATAACAACAGTTTGTTGGATTGTAGATTTTTCGTACAAAAATACTGAAGGCAAATTCACTATTAATTATAATCCTGTGAAATATAAACAATTAAATTTATTATTTATTCATGTTTTGAGAGTAAATTTAATGAACTGCTTTCTTTTGTTTATTAAGTAGTTAATCATATTTTGGACTTATTTTAGAGGCCTCAATTTAATATGAAAACGAGATAGACATATCTATAATAACCTCTAGGATACATATAGGACTGTATATTATTTACAGTTGATTTTATGGTATCTATATTATTAATTAATACAATCTGTTAATTTTTAATGAATGCAAAATAGTTTTTTATTTCATGCATTTAAGCATCATATTAATTATTTAATCTTCTTTTATAAAATAATTCAAATGTTTAATCAGATGGAAGCGTTTTGAAGTTAAAAAAATAACGAATTTTCACTAAACGGGTGTATAAATATCATATTTACGAAAACGTTAAGTACAAATGTAGGTGTAGAGCTATTATTTTATAATCATGTTTAATCAACAATTTTTTTTTTCGTTTTAAGACATTATATATTTCAAATTTCACTAAATAATAATTGAAAGATTTCGTACCATCATCATTGTAAAACCAATAAATCCTTCGCTTCACTCAGAATTTAAACATAATATCTAATACCATAACTTTTGTTATGATGTATTCTTGTAATTTAAGTATATATATTTATTTATATATTTTTTTATGCAATAAACTTGATTTCACAAAATCGGTTGAGGTTGTGTCATCACAATTAAAAATAATTAAATACTCGAAATTTAATTCAGCAATAATCATCAATGTTGAAATATTAGAATATTTGATATGTTTTAAATAATATTAAAAGTGTGTGAAATTATTTGTATAAAATATAAAATAAAATAATATTAAAATTACTGAAGCCGCAGTAAATAATACATTATGTTTTGATAACGTGAATCTTGGACCTTATTAAGTCAAAATTTAATACAATATCCAACTACCAATTACATTACTCCACAGTGCGTCAAAACAAAATAGATTAACTTTTTCTCCGTTAGAGACGACAAAAAAAAACATGAAGTTAAAAAAATTTAATCAAATTGGCAAAATAATGACAATACATTAAACACATGCACTGGAAAAGAAATATACAACACAATATTATACGGATGAAAATCATAAAAATGTTGGTATGTATAATAAATTTAAAGTAGACAGTATTATAACATGCGAAAAAAAATGAATCATTAATTCAAGTTCATGCATGGGAAATATTTCATAGGAATAGATTAGCAAGAATAACACTAAAAAAGCAAATCCTGAATCATTCGCAACCAAAATTTTACCGAAAAATCATTATTTTATCAATAAGAACGCAGGAAATACAATTATAAACACTCAGAATAACCTATTAATTAACACGATAAAATAAATTACTTGAATATAGTGTTCAAAAAGTTGTATTATAGTCGAACTTTATAATTGAAATTATATTTTTCATCGGTATTACATTTGTATTTTCCCAGAATGATCATGAACCGAATCATTTTATTAAAATAAATGATTGATGTTGAAAAAGTGAAAAAAGTCTGTTACATAAGTTATACAAAAATATTATGCTATTTTTTACACATCATGCTTGATGGTAAGGAATAAAACTCCGATAATTATTCGAGTCCATTTCTACAGTATTAGTGTTTAACATGCAGTTTCCTATAAATTTAAGACAAACATACTTGTATATGTACTGATGGGCGATTTAAACGTTTGTTAAACCAAAATATCAACAATCTTAGTGTACAACGTATAGACAATACGGAAGACAAGTTTTAATTAATAGCAAAAGTTAACTCGGTCGGTTTGTAATTTCGAGTCGCAAAACACGACCGAATAACATTTTTCACGTGTACAGTTTTCTCGAGAACAGAATACATACTTTCAGTTACCGGCGAATCGATTAACGAATTTTGTCTGCAAACAATCGGAATAACCGGCGACACGTGAAATATTAACTTCATTACAATGACACCTTTAATGGAATGTGCCACACGCTCAAACTCTGTGAATTAATTAATTCTAATGTAAACACGATTAATTAAAATAGTTAAAACAGGCGTCTACTCAGTTATATTGTTGTATAATATTATGTACGATAAGCATCGTTAATACACTCGTCTTCTTATATGTGATAAATTGTTTAATTTTATGATGCGACCGACCTATATACGTGTATACATATGCGAGTCCGAAAATCTAGTCAGTAGGAGATAACCACAAAGTGACACTACGTATAAATACCACGGACCAAGTCTCGCCAACCATCAATGTTTGTTCGGTCCTCTCTAAAAACACTCGTTTATTTTAATCTCGTTTCAGAAAAGCTTTGAAAATACCCGTCAAAATGGCCACAAAAGTAAGACGTTGTATGTGATTGATATTTCAAGCAACTTATTTATGAATACAATTTATTTTTTTATTTCAAATTTTAAATGAAATAAAACCGAATAAATGTTAAGTGACGCTTATTTATGAGTATATATATATATACCTATATATATTACGCGAGAATTTAATTCGAGTTTTTTCTGCGAATCCTCGTAAATTTGGTTTTTCTTCTCAATCACTATAGTCTATAATATGTACTACCGTTGAAGTCTCTGTGAGTTTTCCGTGCGCGTCGATAAGAAGACTTTCGTAATAAACGTGAATCACGTACGTTCATAACTAATAATTTCAAAAACGTTTTAGCTGATCACGTTCGCCATCCTCTTGGGACTGGCGGACCACAGTCTAGCCTTTTCCGTCTTTGTGTACAGGACCCAACCACGGTCTGGTCTTTTTCGGTCTTTGTCTATTATAATCTAAAATGGTTTTTTTCCGGTCTGGTCCGCCTTCAATTTCAGTTCGACATAAGTTTCGATGACAAAATCGTGGTCTAGTCTGCTTTATTTTAACACGTAATGCAATATTATATGTAGAATTATATAATAAACACGTACAGTTCTTCTATAATTGTAATTTTTCCCGGAACGTAGTGGTGGTGTGGAAGAGACGGATATTTTGAATGTATATAATAAAAAGATATATTCGATGGACAATCTAATGAATGGAGAAAACTTCGTAATGAGGAACTCCAAAGACTTTTTCAGAAGCCGAATTAAGTTAGAGAGATTGCCAAACGAAAACTAAGTTGGGCAGGACATGCTTGGCGCAAACAGGGTACTTTAGTAAAACGGGTGATCGAAGAAGAGTCAATAGAAAAAAGACCACTAGGCAGACCTATGTTGAGACGGGAAGATGGTGTGAAGAGAGAAGTGGAAAGGATAGAGCCTCGTGTCAAATGGAGAGAAGTAGCGGAAGACAGAGTTAGGTGGCAAAGCTTATCGTTTTCAGTATGGTCTTAAGGGCCGAAAACTAAAGGAGAAGAAGAAGATATAATAAAAAGATATTTAATAACTTAAAATAAATTTCAAAGATCATTATTCTACAATCGGTCCAGCTCGGCCTAATTCTTATATATTTTTTTTTTAACTGGTACTATCTTGGTATTTTCTAATGCAATAAAAATGAAACGGTCCGGTCCAATTTGGCTTGAATTTTTTTTACCTACCGGTCCAATTTAGACCGGTTATAAAAATTTTTTTTTTTTTTGACGGTCCGGTCCAGTCCTAGAATTGGTTAAAATGTATCACTCCGGTTGGGTCTAAAAAAACGGACCATTCAGAGCACTACGGCACAGTTATTCAACTCGTTTTTAAGCACATGGCATTATATTCGTCGCGACTTAGACTTTCCTCTTTTTCACTATCGTTGAAATTTTTGAATGTTATCTGTCAGACGTATATGACAAGAAGTCAGTTGAAATGTAAAACTGTTCGCCTTTTCATAATGTACGTACCACTTAAAATTATATCCGATTTGTGAGAAGCACAGCCATAAATTAAAACATAACTTAAACATATTTAATAAACCGTATTATACTCGTAGTATGTTGAAAACTATCCATTTAACATTGTACGTTTTAGTCCAAAAAAACGCCACATTTTTTAAAGGGATAATTTTGTATAATTGATTAAAAGCCAAACAAATATAAACTATACACATTTTTGTCGGAACAAGTGTTTTTATTTTTCATTGACTACTGGAATTTTGACGAGAAACTTGCTAAAAGTTCACGGAAAACCAGAGATAAAAACCACTTGTCTGAATCGCGGAAACCCCAAAGAGTTTTGAAACCCTTGGAAATCGAGCCTACACGGTTAATAACTCATATTAATAACGTTTCAGTTGATCGTGTTTGCCGCACTCTTGGGACTCGCCTTTGCGACCCCGCCGGTGTACTACCAGAGTTACGTCAATGGTGGTGACCACCACGCCGACCATTATTACCAGCACGTGCCAACTCCTTATCACTTCGAGTACGGCGTAAAAGACTCGCACACCTATGACATCAAGAGCCAACATGAAGTGAGCGACGGACACGGCAACGTCAAGGGATCGTACAGCCTGTTGGACGCGGACGGTTCTACCCGCGTGGTCGAATACAACGCCGACCCCGAACACGGTTTCAACGCGGTCGTCAAGAAGATCGGCGGTCATTACCAACACGACGATGACTACTACCCCGGTCATCACGATTCCATCACGCACTACCCGTCCAAACCACACTACCGATAAGTTCGTGCAGACTTATGTTGTGGTTCGAAAAAAAAGAACAACAACGGTAGTGCTATTATTCTATTGTAAAGCCATAGATATGTAGTAATTTGTTGAAATGCCACGAATAAAGAACTTGCGTTATTGTTTTTCAACAGTATAGTAGCATTGTTTTTTTCAAACCACAACTTCCTGGAAATTTCAAAACGAAATCGTGACCAACGTGAGATAGAAAGCTTATTTCAGAAAACGTAACGCGTTGCTCACGGTATAATATTATACAGGCGCATTATTATCAGTCGTGCGTTCAATTTGTCATTTGAATTCTATATTAATCTACTTTAATAAATAAATCAGAACGTATCCAGAATCGACTTTTACGCGTGCTCGCAAACAAAACTAACGAAATAGGGACGACTAGCTACGCATTTTGACATTGAAACATTGGAAAATAAAAGGAAATGTAATTATGAGTGCTGCTTGTATAAACTGTTAAATCAGGGGTTGGCAACTTGCGGACCGCAAAAGGCAAAACTCTGGACCTTGTCAACTGTACTTCACTATGTTATCTACTGTAATAGTATTATTATTATTATTATTATTATTATTATTGTTATTATTATTAGAGAATACTTATTTTATTTTATTTATCAAACTCAGATTATAGTTATACCATAAATCATTGCAAATATTTTATCGGGCAATAGTCGGTTAATAGTCGGTTTTATTACGATGTTATCGGCCGACGGCCGAGTCGCGACAATACCAAATAATCAAATATACCGACGGCGTAAAATTACAATATTATTGCTTATCGTTGTTATCCATTTAAATTGGTATATTATTTGTCTGTAATCCGTATTTTCTAAATGAAAATTTAGTTGACGATTTAGTACGTGTACATTCGCTGGTGGATACAGTGCGTTTTTTGTTTTATATTATTTCTTCTTATTACTCGTTCAATATGTTGAGTAAAAAACGCAAAATTTACGACGAGGAATCTTATGAACTGAAAGGGTTGGAGCCATTCCAGTCTGTTTAATTTGCAATTAAACTGTCGCTATTATCAAAAGTGGAAATTTAGAACGGCAATTAACTTGGCTACGATGCTTGGTTCAACATACATTTGTGAGGCATCATTTTCAAAAATTACTTTTGAAAATATCAACTACAAAATATAAATGCTCCAATTAATAAATACTTCGTACAAATGCTCTGTCACAATGCGAACTCGTCACAGACTGGTCTCCTCTACTGTGTGTAGGCCTACCGTCGAGCCGGAAGTCGAATCCCTTAATCATATTGGGTCAAATTAATGTTGGAATAAACGTATTCAGATAACAAATTTAATAGCCATAGACCAGTTACTAAGGTATAAGGTCTATGCTTATAAATCAGTGAAAAAAAATATTTCTCGAGTGCTAATGATATCAATAGAAAGTGGCGACACTGTAAAATCTGATTTTGATGTTAATATAATAAATGATGATATATTCTATTATATATCAAACAAAAAAAAAATGTCATCTGAGATCCAGAAATGGGTCTCATGGCAATCTAAGAAAGTTCGGTGAGACCCACAATTGGGTCTCATGGCAAAATTGGCAAGTTTACAAAAACCTACATGGCAGTCAAGTTGTTGATCCGGCGTACAAAAAGCATTAAGTTCCACTATAATCGAGAGAAATAAACGGATATAATACAATATAAAAAAGTACGTACTTCGCACCATGGGGTGTTCTTTGCTTCTCCGACCAGTTAATGAAGATTGGTTTATTGAATTTTAAATAAATGATTATTTCTTTAATTAAACGATTCCGAGCTGAGCTTCAGCATAAAAACGGACTGTGTATATTATGTTTTACCATTTTTAGTCTAATTGATGTTAGGTTTTTTTATAAAGTTATTTTAGGATTTTCGTTTGACAAAAGAGATACTTTTTTGAACCGAAAGATTCAAAACACGTTTTTTTTATTTGTGTTCAAATTTGCATTATAATTGTATGGGCCGATTTTTTTTTAATAAACATTTAAAGTTGAAAATTTATGTGAAAACAGTAGATTCCGTGAAAATCGTAAAATAACGTACTTAAACTCTTATTATTTCAATTGCAACATTATATAGCAACAAATTTTTATCAAAAGTGTCGATTAATTTAATTTATTTGTTTCAATCAAATCGGTTAGTTAATGTTTCTCAAAGGGTAGTTTTCAATATTCTATAAAGAGTTTTAGGAGACCTCGTACGGTCACGCGTAAAAAAAAATGAAAATTTCATGTCGTTTGTTCCATTTTTTCCATAGGCAATGATGACTTTTGGAATATTCTGGAAAGTTTGTAAAATTGTACATAATTATCCAAATTAAATCCTGAATTAGGAGATCGGACAGCAAGATAAATTATGACGATCACCTCGATTGATGTGACCGATCATACAATATATAGTTACATTACTACTATGCCTACATAATTATTCCATATAATTAACATAATTTATAATTACTTACACGTTGCGCGTAACACTTAATGATTTACCTTGAAAATCGTTCATACCTACTGCATAAAATGCAGCACTATCAAGTCATTGAATTCGTACAACGGTTTTTAACACAACAAAATAAATGTCGTAATACAAAAGCATGAAACTGTGCATTTTTATTTTTATTTTCTATTACATCTGAGAGAAATTATGTATGAGTTTTACGATGTTTTTCTTTCTGTTTTTCTATATATAATAACTTTTAAATGTAGTAATAACGCTCCAAATTTTTCATCCAGCATTTCTTTAGATAAGACCTTTCATGTATATAACACTATAGATAATTAATTTTTCTCTATATTCGATATTTTTTGCAAGCGTATGACAAGGGCGTCCCTGACCCTATTTTCAGGGGGGGCGACTTTTAGACTTGTAATGTTGAGGAATAAAAAATAATTTAACTATAATATTTAGGATTAAAAATAAATGAAAATTCGTTTAAATGAAGCACAAACTAATTAAAGTTATTATTCTATAAAACAAATTCTTAGAGTCGTTTGTGTTCAGCAAATCTATCTATTATTTTGCACACATCTAGTGTACTACGTGAACTGTGAAGACGGATTCGTGTACTACAATAATATCATTACTATTTCGTGTTAAACAAAAAAAAAAAAAAAAAAATTATCGAACGTTCAGTATCAGATAACGTGTATCTAAAAGTATCTATCGTTATAAAATCGATACGATACGAGCTGGGTAAATTCCGAGCGCTTCTATCAATATATTACACACATATATCATAATCTATGACTAAATAATTTCGTAATTTTTTTCTAATGATTATTATAATATAATACAGATAATATAAAAAAGTAAAAAAAAAATTGAAAAGGTCCAGGGGGGGGGGGCGATCGCCCCATCGCCCCCCCCCCCAGAAATACGCCCTTGGCGTATGAAAAAACTACATAAAAATTCAGTAAAAGTGTTTTGATTTGATGAAGACGAGTTTTTCATAAAATAAATTTTTGATATTTAGCCATTAATCAAAAAATAATGGCACCAGACACTTGGAATTTTCACCAAATATCAGCATGACTCTTATACTGACACAAATAATGTTTAAAAAAAAATTTGAACACTTTCGCGCTATATTTAGATTTAAAAATTTTCGAAAATATTTCATGTTTTTAATGATTTTTATTTCATACAATTTGGAATCTTTGACACTAAAATCTGAATTGAAATGGCAAAATATTAATGATACAATAATAAAAAAAAAAAAAAAAAAAAAAAAAAAACATAAATAATGAAATAAACAGAACACAAAATTAAAGCAATTAAAATGATGAAAAATATTAAATTTATAAACTAAGATCCACTTGTAATAAATGAGATATATTAATTAATAACACTAAATAGAAAAAAAATGAAACTATTATTTATTCAATGTCACAATATGAGGAAAATTTTATAGATATGAGATAAACAGTAAAAATAAGACTAAATATCATACTCTTAATCATTCATCCAACGTTTATTCAAAAATCATCATAATATCAATTTGAACACAGAAAATATGAATCAAAAACATAGAAAACCCCATTTATAATTAAAAATTATTAAAGGTAATTAAAGTGCTTGAATATCATATCCACAAACAATTAAAATACAACGATTCTTAAAATGCTTACTTTTAAAACCATAAAAATTCGAGAGATAATTAAATTTGTAGTGTAATGATAAATATCTATATGGAATGTGAATAACATAGATATAATCTCAATAATATTTATTTACACCTCTATGTCAATACAAAAATTTTCATCACCGATTTTTCTAGTGAGCGTGATCATAATTGATAGTCAAATGTTTATTTCAAACAAAGGTTTTTTGTACCATACGATATTTTTACGATGTACTTTATGTTTTTTTTTTGTTTTTTTTTGTTTTTTTGAAAGGGAATTTTTACCGAACGAGTATTTATGACATAAAAATGCCATAGACTCAATTTCATTCTTTGACTTATTCTCTTATTTTTCACAAATAATTATCATAATAGTCGAAACTATAAGTTGTAACGAAAAAATATTCATAAACACATTAAACCTAAAATATAGTTTTCTTTTACTACAGTTTAGTTTTAAATTTAAATTATACGTTTCAATCTGTATTAAACTTTTATTTTTACAGTTAATGATAATTTAAAACCGATACAAGCAATAGTAAAAAAAAGAGTTATTATGAAACAAAAAATGCTCCATTTCCCACGTATTTACAGATGAGCACATCGGAGTTTATAAGTCTAGTTTTTATCACTGTACTTGATGTTGATCGTTCCTTTTTCTATAAATTACAGACAATCCCATTGTTTAATAATATTAAAATTATTAACAATCATTAATGTACGGCATATGAAAAAAAAAACATAATAAAAGTTTTATTTGTCGGTAACAATTTCTGAATTACAATCATTTTATTTTCAAATGATATTACGAAACCAAACTTTGTTACCGGGAAATATATTTGTTAGACACTAATGAATCACCGAACAATGTTTTCTTCAAGTAAATGAAATAATCAATCAAACATGTAAAATTGACCTCGGTAAATACTTCGGTAATACATTCATAGGTACCTATTATACATATAATAATATAATCTAATGCATATTTCAACACAATGAAAATAAATGAAAATCACAGCTCACTTTAATATGCAGGCTGATTCTAAGAATTGGTTTTAACTACGCATTTTTTTTTTTAATTTGTCCTTATCTTTAGCATATAGAAACCGACATCTAAAACCATCTGAAAAAAAATCAAATCTGATACAAATATTAGGTGACATTCGTAAGTTTTTAGTTTTTTGAATTACTTAAAATAATATATTTTATAGAATACCTATACCAGTGGTTTTCAAACTGGGTGCCGCGGCACACTGGTGTGCCGCGAGCATTCACTGGGTGTGCCGCGGTGTTTTGAACATTTTTTTTTTCATAAATGACCGATCGAAATGAATAATTATGATGTTCAAAAATGGATGCGTTCGACCGTTGTGAATCTGCAATATTTAAAGTGTATATTGAAAATTTGAAGGTTTGCAGTAAGAAAGCGTCTAAAACAAATTATGTTAGATAATAATTGCACCCAAACAAAATGTATCGATTATGTAATTTTTTAGAATACCGTGAAACCCCCCTTAACGGACACCTCCAATTAGCGGACGTTTTTATGTGGATAGGAACATATTCTCCTCCTTTATTTTTCCCTCTGAATAGCGGAAACCTCTAAATTTCGGACAATATTTTGGCTACCAAGAGTGTCCGGTATTCAGAGGTTTCACTGTATTAAAATTAGAGGTCATAGTGTGCAGTGGAAATTTTGTGACGGGCGAAGTGTGCCGTGGTCAAAAAAAGTTTGAAAGTCACTGACCTATACATTAAAAAATACAAGTGAATTGGAAATAATGATTTCTTTTTTTAATTGAAACATTAATTTTTTTATTTTGTTTATTACATTCTCAACGTAGAATTGTTCTTCAGGAAAAATTGTATTATATAATAATAAACTAAAGATTGACATTGATTTAATGTAGGGCTGTAATTTATAGTTTTTTCAACTTAAAACTTAATCATGTAAGTATAAAAAAAATTTGATTCACTGAAATCGGTTTCCAAATGCACATCTGATTTTGCCAACAACGCTAAATAGGATTAACTGTCCTTTAAGTATATAATAAACCATGTAAATATGTAATAAGTTATATGATACGAGCAAAACATAATGAGACATTCACATATGAGTGTGGGTATTTCGTGTATTTTTTAAATAATCTGCTTATTATCTATAAAAAAATTACTTCATTTTATAACGCAACTGACCCATATACATACGTTAGTTTACATATTTAGTATATATCAGCTGCAGTCCAAGAGGAGGGATAACAAGGTAAAGTACGTATACATATAAATACTGCAGACGAAATTTCGATAATCATCAGTGTCCATTCGGTCCTATCGCGAAAACACTCGTTTATTTTGATTTCGTCTCGAATAGTTGTGCACTGTACAGAACACATTTAAAAATGGACACAAAGGTAAGACGTTTTTTTGTGATAAATAATTAATAAAGTCAACTTATTAAAAAATACATTTTATTAATCGTTTGAGTTAAAGTAAAGTTTAGTCTGTGTCAATTAAATACTTATAAATTAATAGACACCTAGATTACTCAATATTGCAACCACTGATAATTGCAATATTATGTTATGACCTAACAAAAAAAAAAAAAAAAAAAAAAAACATAGATGAACTTTAAAGATTATTCAAAATTTATTATCAAAGTAAATAATATTTTCATTTTTCGATTTCTCTAATTTCACATCTCGTCTACTCCTTCCCCTTCACCTCTTTTGTTGATATTGACACTGTATACGTGCTGAAACAAAAATTATGTGAATAGTCTTTGCTGTGAATATCACGCTAAAAAGTTATTTTGTAATCGATATGAATCACGCATGCTCAAAACTCATTATTTTAAAACGTTTCAGTTGATTGTGTTCGCCACTCTGTTGGGACTGGCCTTTGCGTACCCGCCGGTGCATTACCAGAGTCACGTGAGCGGCGACGACCACCGCGCTGACCACTATTACCAGCACGCGCCGACTCCTTATCACTTCGAATACGGCGTAAAGGACTTGCACACCCACGACATCAAAAGCCAGCACGAAGTCAGCGACGGACACGGCAACGTCAAGGGTTCGTACAGCCTGTTGGACGCGGACGGTTCTACCCGCGTGGTCGAATACACCGCCGACCCCGAACACGGTTTCAACGCGGTCGTCAAGAAGATCGGAGACGCCGCCGGATATCATGACCACGGCGCCAACTACGACGGCCACCACGAGTCCGTCCAACACTATCCGGCTAAACCTTACTACTTGTAAGTTGTGTACTTACACGACGGTTCCGAAACGCCGATTGTAACGTGTTAATAGATTCTATACGTGCATATGATCGAAACGTACATCGTTTTGAGTAATACCGATTCAATTCGTTTTACCGTACCTATTGTATCATAAAACACAACCGTCGTGTCGTTGACTTTTTACCCAGCAGAGGGTGCAATTAAAAAAACAACCGACTCACATAGGAGTATTTGTATAATAAAACCGCTCAAAAGTCAAAATATCAAGTTAGCATGAAACTTATATCAACATTATCATTCTTCAAGCTAGATAACAGCTTGATTAGACTAGATAAAAAAAAATTTCCCACAGTTTTCTATTTATGATATTGTCAGTCGGAACGTAGCGTTGTTGTTTGAACCGAATGTCGTTGTTAATAGCACTTCGATTCGTTAAAATCGTCCATTCAAGCTATTGTGTTTGTATTGTGAAATTTGAAAAATAACTCTTTTTATTATGGCAGAGGAAGGTATGTACTATATTTTTAAGTATAATAACATTATATTACTATTGTCAAAGTGCATTATACGATACACTTTTACGAAGACCAATTTGAGCATTAATTTTGACCTAAAATTATTAGATAATATGATTTTTGTTATTGAGTATGGTCTTGTCGAGTTATAATTTGTTTACAAGCAACAACTACAAGTATTTAACAATCGTATACTTTTGTAAAATTATCCGCCAACGTCCGCCATTTTGTATTTCAAATTTTTGAAAATAGCGTGTAAAATATTTAATTAATTCAACTTTGGGTCATAGTGTCGTAAGTGATCTACAAAAATGGTAATGATCTACAATTCGTTTGTGATATCCAATAACTATTTATGGTCTTACAAACTGTAAATTGTGAAAACAATTACGTGCATGATAATAACGCGATAAAAACGATATTACGCGATTACAGACTCGTCAACTATTTATGTCTATAGTATTATCAGTCTTTTCGTGACATAGTGACTCTTTTCAGTCGGGATATTTTGTAATATATAATTTTTAATATGATAATATTAAAAACAATTGTAGTGTAATATTTAAATAAATAATTTAATATATTAAGGTACCTATAAAGTTTTATGAAAAATATGTAACTAGTAACTACGGTTGATATAATATTCATATTTGATACAAAAATGTGGGCGATCTACATGATATGTTAAAAATATTTTTTTTTAAATATATTTTTATTTTATTCAATTATTAAAATGTTAATTATTTTTAATTAAATAAACTTATATCTAATAATCTTCAATTATTTCAAAACTATATGTGTGTATTATTTCTTTGTAGATGGTTTACGACATCATTATCCAACTTTTAAATGTTTTAATATTTGCTTGTAGATTCGTCTAAAGTTTTCAAAGTTTTCACTCGAAGAGAGTTATATAACATCATTAAAGGTTCCAAAGGTAAAAAAATTGATGACAAATTTTCGTTGTTGGAAGAACAACTTATAACAGAAATGAAATATCCGAGAGATCATAAAAATACCATAAGAAGAATATTAAAGTTTTTTAAGAGCGACTTCAACAGGAGATGGAAAGCTGCAAGTTATAAACATGAAAGGTTCATTAAAAACAATGAAAAATGGCTTAAATCGAACATCGAACTACCTTATTGGTCTATAAATGTTCAACAGAAACCCGGACGACCGTCAAAATCGTTCAAAGAGCTTAGTGATTGCAGTAAACGCCGAAAAACTAGGAAATTACGCGAGCAGGTACATGTTGAGGAGTTGACGTATGCAGCCAGAATGAGTCAGCGAACTTCTGGAAATACTGATGTAGCAAAAGTAATAAAAGAAATTACTGCCACGCCTACCAGAGCAAGGAAATACCGAAAATTATATAATTCTAATTTGAAAAAAGTAACGGTCAAGAAATTTACACCTCAAGAGGCACTGGCACTGTTTGTAGAAGGCGATTTTACCAGGAAACAATGGGAACTTATTCAAAGTAAAAACAAAAATATCTACCCCTGCTACTCATTGATTCAACAAGCTAAAAAAGAATGTTACCCTGATAAGGAATCAATACAAGTAACCGAAACAACAGCTGAAATTCAACTTCAAGCTCTACTTGACCACACCGCATTACGCCTATATAAGTATGTCTCAGAGATTGTAGAAAAGTGTTCTGAAGAAGAACAGACAAATATGGTTTTAATATCGAAATGGGGATGTGATGGGTCGCAACAGACACAATTCAAACAAAAATTTCAAAATAATGACGACAGTGATGCAAATATTTTTCAAAGTTCTTTAGTGCCACTGAGACTGGTAGTTATAATTGACGGGGAACAGAAAAAAATTATTTGGCAAAACCCAGTCCCTTCTTCTCCAAGGTACTGCAGGCCCATACGAATACGTTTCATTAGTGAATCTAAAGATATAACAATTGCCGAGATAGAATACATGAAAAAGCAAATAACAAATCTCAGAGAAACAAAGGTGCCTAATGAAATTGGCAAAATAAAGCATACCATGTTGTTTACAATGATTGATGGTAAAGTTTGTAACGCTGCTACTGATACTACATCTACTATGAGGTGCTATATTTGTGGACAGACATCAAAAGATTTTAATAAATTGATTAAAAAAGAGCAAATCAATACCGAAGCACTCTCATTTGGACTTTCGATTCTTCACGCAAGGATTCGTTTCTTTGAATCTCTTCTTCATTTAGCTTATAAAATACCTATAGGAAAGTGGCAAGCTCGATCTAATGAAGAAAAAAAAGTTGTTAAAGAAACAAAGGAGAAAATACAAAGATCCTTCAAAGAAGAATTAGGGCTTTTAGTGGATATACCTAAAGCAGGGCTTGGGAATACCAATGATGGAAATACCTCTAGAAGATTTTTTTCACACCCAGAATTATCTTCACGTATAACTGGTGTTGATCTGGATTTAATAAAACGTTTAAGTGTTATTTTGGAAGTCATATCGAGTGGACATAACATTGATACTGATAAATTCAGCACTTTTGCTCACGACACTGCTACAATGTATACGAATCTATACGCTTGGTATCCCATGTCTCCAACTTTGCATAAGATTTTGATGCATGGTGCCGAAGTAATAACTCATGCACTCCTACCTATTGGCCAGTTATCTGAGGAGGCAGCTGAAGCCCGAAACAAACACTTTCGGCTGTACAGACAAAATTTTAGCCGAAAATTTTCACGTATCGATTGCAACACAGACGTAATAAATAGACTGCTATTGAGTTCAGACCCATACATTAGTAGTTGTAGATCAAAACAACACAAAAAAACTTTGTCCTTTTCACAAAAAGCAGTTAATATGATGATCTCAAGTACTTATCTACCTTTACCCCAAGCTGAAAGTGATAGTGAACAAAATATCACAGATGAAAACGAAGAATCTTCTGAATAATAAATTATTCCTTAAAATGTTTGTTTTTTTTTTTAGTAAATAATGAATTTTGATATAATATTGTATTTTAAATTAATAAATTTAAAAAAAATGCATAAAATAATTTTGATCGGTTTTTTTATACAAATACTCCTATGTGCGACTGTGTGTTTAATTTATTTTTTATAAAAAAAAAAATAACTCGTTATCAAATAAAACACTGTTTCATTACTATAATGATTTTTGGATTTTATGTAATTGTCTTACAGTGACATTATATTTTTTCAAATACTCGTTTGATACTCTAGAGATAGTACTGTTCACAAAATTTCGTTCTGCCCTCTTTATGAATCAGACATATTATTTTATTTTGTGTTTTAGAATCGTCAATTTTTTTAGTTATCGACAACAGTGTTTTAAGATAAATAAAAAACAAACCTATCATTTGATTAAAAACCTACGAAACGAGGTGCTATAAACTATAGATTTTCATTGAATCATTCAAGTTATCTCGTCGTAAGATATATTTTTACGGAATATGATCTTTTTTACGTGAAATTTATGTTCAACGGGATTCGACACATAATACAATTATTATGTCATTGACTATTCACACTATGAATGTCGTAGTACACAATCTGCGAATCACGTATAAAAAGTATGTATTTTTTTTTTTTTTTTTTGTCACGATGGATATTTGTGGAAATTCTTTACTTGATTTTTTTTTAACTTAACCTATAATTCATAAAAGTCTTTTTCAAAATGTTTAATAGTTCTTTCAGAAGAAACAAAATCAACCATGAATTTGATTAAAAACATAAAAATGTGCCATAAACTTGGTTTTCACGAAATCAATTTGAGTTATTCAGTCTTGATACAATTTATGAACATTTACTAATCATATGGAATCGACGATATTTGCCTAAAATTCAGAATTTGAAAAACCTTTTTTTTTTTTTTCATTTTTATGCAATAAATATTATAATTTATGCCATTAATACGTAAAAATTAAATATATTATTTTTCCTCGCTAAAAAATCTTAAAAATCTCTAATCAGAATTAGATGGTATCAATTGTATTAACTGTACATCAGGGGTCTTCAACCTTTTTATGTAGAGGGCCACACATTGTTTTCTACAAATCTCCCGGGCCACGTCTGTAGTAATGTTACATCAGGCGCGTACACAAAAAATATTTTTGGGGGGGTTTAAGATTGTATAATTTCATATTTATATATAAACAATTTTACATAATTTCAATGGAAAAATTACGTATTTCTCATTATTTTCGTTTTTTTTTTTTTTTTTTTTTTTAAATATTACGATAACTGCGGCCTGTGCGTATTCACCATATCAATTTTAAAATTAGAATGTCAATACAAAAAATTAGTAAGAAACTAATAAATAGTAATAAAACCCACATATTTTTATCTAATATCTCCCGAATTGATAGAAACCACTTATATTTCGTTAGTTATTGAATAATTTCTCTGAAATTTCGGGTTAACCCCCTCCCCCCTTGTGTACGCGCGTGTGTAACATGTGTTTAATGCTAAAATTCAGTTTCACTATTACAATTTGTATGATTAAATTTTAAATAACAAACTATTATTAATACCATTAAAACAGCCAACATTTATAACACGTAAGAAAGTAATTTAATTTGTTTTATCGTATTTTTCCGAATTTTTTCAATATTGATGGCTCATGGCCGTTTTAATTTGATCAAAACAGAAAAGTTGCAGGTTATATTTCAAATGTGATCGCGGGCCGCAATTAATGACAAAACGGGCCACGTGCGGCCCGCGGGCCGCGGGTTGAAGACCCCTGCTATACATAATACCGACTTTAAATGTGCGTACAAATAATAATAAGTCGGTATAATATTTTATATTATTATATTATATGGTGCGAATTGTTTGGTAAATGAACATTTCTATCGGATATGTAATTTGATATGTTTTGAGGTTTTGATAAAAAAAAAAAACCTCTACTAAAAATAAAACCAAAAACGGCATTTATTTCTCTGGACCTTTGTTCAGAACCGTTTCACCAAAGAAATAATAATTAATCGTTAACAAATCTAAGTCTACCGTTATCACAGTCTTGTCTATTTCTACTTTCTAAACACTATAATAATAATATTTTTGTTTTATTCTAGTAAAAGAAATATAAATAATACACATATGTGTGAAATATTACTAGAAATTACTTAACACTGAGGAAAACCTCATGTCGTAGAGTAAGAGCACTTATTAGTTGGTACCAAACACAGTGGATTAATAATGATAATAATAATAATAAAAAGAGAAAGAAAAAAAAGATAAATAAAATGGTTTTTAAAACATTGATAATAAGAAAAATTCAAACATAGTCATTTTAAAATAGTTGAATGTAATGAGAAATTTGTAAGTGGTAAAATACATAAGTACATATATATATATATATATATATATATTATATGGAAAAAAATCACATTTTAGTAAAAAAAGATATTTATTGATTATTGTAGAACCATTTTTTTTAATTTTAATTTAAAATATAAATAATTACCACAACTAATATTTCCTTTGGAATTTCATTTAGAGACCTCAATCCAATTTGTGGGAATGAAATGTATGCTTTTTTGATGTGAACAAACGGTATTTCAAAATCTTTTTATCTTAAGTTATACATTATAATATATTACATTTTTTAGTATTTAACAAATTATTTTCGTAAATGAAACATATCGCCTGTTTTTCATATCGATTTTCTACATCGACTACCTACTCTTAATAATTTCATAAACCGTACGAGTTTTGTCGGTTTTCGTTGAAGATTTGCGATACAACGACAACCGTTGATTTTCGAACTCAAACGTTTATCTATTCAATTCAAACACAAACAGTAACCGAACAGCGTGTCAACGCGCGATTCCGCGAGTACCTACGGGTTCCTGTGCCCCGCGGCCGTCTCTTGGACGCTAGAAATAATCCTGGAGCACCAAAAATATCACGCCGTCTCGCCAGTAACACGTCGTGAAGTCGCGCTCTAACGAGCTGCTGATCGACACGCAGTAAACGCTGCCATCGGCGTGCGGCCGCCGATCGACGATCCGCGTCACCGTGGTCCATTGACCGTCTTGCACGTGCGAGTCGACGTTCTGGACGCGCACGCCCCGCGGCACCTCGATCTCGTCGCCACCGCCGCCGCCGCCGCGGAACAAACGCGCGGCGAGCAGCGTCCGGCTCTTCTCGATGTTGCGCGCGACCGTCTGAAAACGTCGAAAATCAAAATACGACGTACGGACGTACGGCACGGTCGAAACTTAATACACGGGCAAACAGAGCCCGGGTACACGTACCTACTAAAAATATATCCGTACCCCGGAAGTAAAGGACGCCATGTCACAAAACAGTATTTACAAGAAGCCAAATTTTCGATTGTTTTATCCATACAGAAAATGGACATGGTTTTATATTCCATCTCGTTATTTCCGTTACTTTTGACGATTGGACATAGTATCCTACACCTTTATATAGAACGAAAAATGCACAACAAGGACATGAAGCTAGCTAAATTTCTTCAAAAATGAACATGGTGTTCTTTACCTCCGGGGTACAGATAACAAAACCCGTAGCTTGTAAAAATAAGTTGATTTTAAGATCGTTCCACACCGTATTGTATCCGTGTTCACAAGTGGCGCGTGTCTCTGAAATTTTTCCTACAGATATTAAATAGGTACCTTTTCTATAAAAATAAGTTATCGATTAAAAAGTTGGGTGTGGCAATACGGTAAAAGCCAAGGAAATAAAGTTTTTTTGTGATTTGTGTGATGATAGTTCAAATAAAGTGTTTTGTTGTGCTAGAGGATCAACGGGAGAATTTGGTAGATATTAACGGAAATTCACAATGTGTGTTTTTTTTATGTATGTGTCCACTTTTTCGGGTAGTAGAATTGGTCTAAAAGTTTCATCCAGCAACTCTATAGATCATAAATGTCATCTAGTTGGTACTTAAAATAGGTCATTTTTCTCGAAAATCAAAAGTTTTCCCATGCGTAGGACTTAAATACCGAAAAATTGAGCAAAAACTGCAAAATTTGCGAGATTTTCGTAAAATTAATTTTCTAAATTTATCCATAAATCCGAAAATAATGGTGCTACGTTCACGAAATTTTAACCAAGCATAAAAAATTCTTTAATATAGACTTGACAAAAGTTTAAAAACAATTTAAGCATTTTTGAGCTAAAAATAGATCTTGGAAAGTATTGAAAATTTCCCGTTTTTTTGAGAATTTTTATCGAATAATTTTTTTTTTTTTTGAGTAGAAAGTTCTGAAAATTTAATATGATGTTAACCATATGTTTTACTACATACACTTACATAAATGTATATTGTTTTTTTTTTTTTTTTTATAATAATACAATTATTTTTGTGAAAAACGAAAATTACGAAAAAAAAAATAAAAAATGAAAAAACGTGAAAATACGTAGATATTATAATGAATAAAAATAAAATTAATCAAATAAATACTGTATTATTCGTTGTAATATTTATAAATACGAATATATAATATTAATTACATAAGTATATATTATTAAAATCATAGTTATAAATGTATTACCTTATTATTATTTGCTGATTTGTATTTTTGATAAATGCGAAAAAAATTATAAATTACGATAGTTACAAAACGGACATAATGATAAAATATGAACTATATTAAATCCAGAAAGTGATTTCTAGTCTAAAATTATCCCAGCAGAGTATTAAAAGACGATTTTACTCGAATGTATAATTATTCAACTACACGGTATTTAGATACACGGGTATTTTTATTACAGGGGCCTTAACCCCGTCTTAGATAAAAACACGGGTACACGTGTTGTTAATTACAATAAATCTACATAAATCTAGTCGAAACCCTAAATTTTATCCGGCATTTTAAAGCCGGAGGTGGCCATTTGATGACGTCGAACGGCACGCCGTATTTTCCGTATTATTTAAAACTATTATAGTAACTAAATCAAATTTTGACGAATGAAACAACGCTTTTTTTTTTTTTTTGGAAGGTTCACATTACAAAAATAATTAAAAATGGGGGGTCGCGACCCGAAAAAGGTTGAAAACCACTCGTTTATAAGTCGTACCGTCGTTTGTGCGTCGCCGCGATCCGACCGCAGAGGCGCGCGCCCCGGCGCGTAAACGATAGGTTCAGTTTCCACCGTCGCTACGTCGCTGCTGGCGTCCGCGCTGGAGCTTCCGGCCTCGGCACGATGACCCGACGTCTGGCCGTCGATCTTTTTCCGACGACACCGCCGGTGAACGATCATCTTGCAAGCTGTCGCGACACGAGAAAACATGATTTATACGTGTTGAACGCCAAAGTCTTATCGGCAGTGAAAATCGGTCAACGATTAAAAGTCTCGTGCGATCGATTCATCGTCGAACTCGAGTGTGCTCCGGATATTGCACTCGAGAGTGTACGTGGATGGCGTGAAAATACACGAAAACGATGAATCGCATAAGGATTGAAAAAGCGACGAATATAAAAAATAATTGGACTTCGACATTTACGCTTGTAAGGCTTGTACGCTTTTCGTTAAGATATAATCTTAACGAAATAGACGATACTGGTCACGAGTTTCCCAAGTGTTTTAATTAATTTTTTAAATTATTTAATGCACTTTTTATAAATTAATATCGTCTGTTTTATGAATATATACGTACTTAAAAATGTTTTCAATCATTCAATCCGGTGGTAGGATGGTCAATGAAGGGGTATGGAGAGGGAGGACCTGTTATTGATACTATTTTTCTGATGTGGAGTACTTTGAAACTCGTTCCGGTCACGGGTGATCGGCGTGGCCAGTTAAGGATTAATGGCTATTAAAAATCATTGTAACATCACATTCGTGTGAATTTTCGATAAATGGACCGTTGAAGAAGTTCGAGTAATTCAAAATATTAAAAATAAAATTTTGAAATATTTTATTCAATACCATACAACATCAATTGTTTATATATTACTATATGCATGTATGTAATATGATTTTTATTTCAATATTATCTTTCATATTAATACATTTAGTTAAAAATTACTCTAAATTAAGAGTAAATCATTTTAAATTACGTACGTTTCCCCAGCCCCCCACATATCACTTTTCGTAAATTTTCTTTTCCCAACATTTAGTACGTCATTTTTTTGTATTTGTTTGACCAAACTCAGAATTTGTTTGATGTCGGTTCTTCTTGGAAAATCGGTTTTCCGTGCGGGGAGCTGGGGAAACGTTTCCACAGCCCCCCACCCCGTTAATTATTGACTTTTCGTAAATTTTCTTTTCCCAACATTTAGTACGTCATTTGTTTGTGTTTGTTTGACCAAACTCAGATTTTTTTTATCTCAGCATGCCCCGGAAAATCAGTTTTTAACAACAGTATTTATATAATATCGATAAATCTATAAATATTTATAATAATATATTATAATATTATATTGTTGAAACCTGATCAAAATTAATATTTTTTTTTTTATAATATACCTACTAATTTGTTACTAATTTGTGTTTATTTAATGTTATATTAATTTGGCCGTGTACCGGTTCCGCCTAAAATAAAATGGTCACAGTATTGATAATTGCGCTTTTACTTGTATGAAAATATTTTTACTTCATTTTTGCACAAATAAAAGCTGAGACGGGTGTTGCTAACTCGGCCAATTACTCTCACCCGGTTCGCACGTTTAGGGTAATACTCACTGCGCAGTAATGGACCTCGGTGCGATGTAAAACACACATTTTATCATAAAAGCATATTTTCTAAACGTTGTAATAAGCCACGTTGACAAACGTCTAACTTTACGTAAATGTTTTCATATTTATTATTTTTGATTATTGTTAAAATATAATATTATTTATTTGTTTTAATTATTAAAAGAAATCGTTTTTAATACACTTAAAAATAAAGTTCAACATTACTTAAATGGTCTTAACTTGACGCAATTAGTGTATCGATAAAAAAATTTAAAATACGCCCAATATTAATCCTGCACTAAAGTGTACACGTATGTTTATACGATTGGATAACGAATCGATATCGTTTTACAACAGTTAGATCAGTGATTCCCAAACTGTGTGGCATGCCTGCCTTAGAAGACACGAGTACTTAACAAGAAGACGTGAGTGAGTATTGATATTGGCATATTGTTCGCGTAGTGATTAATTATTCAGTAAAATATATTTTTTTTTTACATAAAATTAAAAATTTTTTCTAATACATACTTTAGATTGAAAAATATTTTATAATTTTTTTTTTTTTCAATATTATGTAAAACTAGAGCCAAATAAATGTTTCTCAAAAATTTAATTTTAAAAACGAGATATTTCAAAGTGACAGTTTTAGCCCAAAAATTATAGAATTTTTAGATAATTTTACCAAGTATGTAAGAATGTCAATGATATTATGTTGAAAAAATTTTTAATTTCTGGCATCATTATTTTTGAAATCATGACTAAATAACTAAAATCTATGAAGTTAGGGTCTCATTTACGGAAAATTTTGCTGTTTTTAGAAAGTTTTCCTTCACGCTTGGGAAAAATATTGAGAAAAGAGAAAATTGACCTTAAAATTAACCTTGAACCATCTACATATGATTTCGGATCTATATAGTAGCTAGATGAAACTTTTGGAAAAAACTGACCCGAAAGTAACTCCAGGAAAAAATAAACATCATTGTTAAACCAATAAAACTTCAATTTATTCAAAATCTAAATTTAAGTATTTCATTTATTCACGGAAGGTGGTAAGAACAATTTTTATTTCTAGACTTGCGTGATATAAAAAAAAGTTTAAAAACCACTGAATTAGGTATCTAATCACTAATCAGTAACATTTATTTATCAATAACAATAACATTAATGAAATAACTTTCGATAATAAAATATAAATACCTACATGGAGAAATAATCATGTTATAATAACTTTATATTTGAAATCGAAACTGCGAGTTATGCTAGATTTTTGAATAGGAAATTTTAAAGACTCGGGAAAAAGTTCGAGGTATTGAAGATTTCGAGTTAAAAAAAAGTTCGAGTTAACCACGTATTGTATTTCTCCGTTAATTATAAGTTGGTATTTAAAATTCATTTTCTATGCGAAAATTCTTATCACGGCACTGATCACACATCGTCAACTTACTTTTACACTTCAACATGGTGACCCACGGCCACTTATTTCGGCGTCTGCATACGTGACATTTCTTGAAAATGCTACGAATTTTAACATAGTCGTGCCTTAAAAAGAAAATCAAATTTTATATCGCAATGATTTTTATAACGAACAAAATAGTAATATTTATAAATTCTATAATTAAATTCAGCGATGTAACTTAAAGAAAAAAGTGTTTCTCGAAAAACAAAAATTAAAATACAAGCTTTCCTTAATTTCAATATGTAAATGTTAATATATATATACTACAAAATTAAAAATAGGTTACATGAACTCGAGTCATCTAAATCATTCCTTTACTTCGCAGCACAGAGGTCACGAAGTTCTTAGTTATGCCACTTAGCTATTACCAGTGATGAAAGCAGGGGATTCGGGGGTTTCACCTCCCCTACCTCCGATGAAATTACAAGATCAGTTATTTTAAATGTAGAATAAATGCAACTTAAAAAAAAATCTGGATGGTATTCATTTTTATTTTTCAACACCCACCCCCCTACAAAACTTTGTTCCTGCGTCCGCACCTGGCAACTACACTTATAAATATCACATGGTTGTATTAAGTGAATATTTACTCGTTTTCATAGTCATCTTTGTTGCTGTCACCGGATCCAATCACAGAAGACATTACGAACGTAATTTTTAATTGAACTTTTTTGTGTGAAATATATAATATAAATTACGTATTACGAACAAATAACAATCCCATCGAATTTTAAATAATGAATGAGCATTGGACGAATTAAATTTACTGTCTAACAACTTTTTCCCCGGCAATGGTTTGTCAAAACAACAATTTCTAATAGCCAACGCGTTTTCGTGAATCGTCATACCCATGTTATTCATTTATTCTTGGCGTATCTCAGTGAATGATTTATTGACTCTATCTTTGCTCCGCCTTGGTCGGAATAGGTCAATGTTTTACACTACTCTATTATTTTCGCAGTCGTTGCGATACTAAGTAGCTAAATACGTATATTTGATCAAATGACCCCACACTATTGACATTGATTATTCGAGTGTTTAGTCAAGAAACGTAAAATCAGAAAATCGACTATGATCTAAAACAAAAAATAGCGACTATGATCTAAAACAAAAAATAGCGTATGCTCGATGAAGAAACGAAATAAAAATTATGTTAATCGGTTACAATATTTGAATTATAAATTGTTTATCAGAAAATATTTCCAAGTAAAATGTATTTTGTAAATAGTTATTTATTTTAAAAACCAAAAGTATAGCTATCGCAGATTCAAAATATATTTAGCTAACACCAATGAACCAATGTACAACGATTTTTTCTTCAAACAAATGAAATAACCAGTAACAGTTGAAAAATACGCTTCATTAAAATAATTAATTTATACCTATAATCTAATGTAACTCACACGCTCTAAATTAATTAATTATAATCCAAACTCGTCTAATTAAAATATGTAATTATTTGTACATTATTATGTACGATACACACCGTAAATATGAATATTATTAGTAGGTAGTTCACTTTATTTTTCAATTCGTCTTCTTGTTTATGATCAATTATTCAACTTTATGATGTAACTAACCCATAAACACAAATTCACACAAGTCCAAAAATCCAGATTAACCGAAGTTCAATGGAAGGGGTTTGCTAGATAAAAACACTTGTAAATACTGCGGACGAAGACTCGATAATCATCAGTGTTCATTCGGTCCTCGGGTGAAAATATTCGTTTATTTTGATTTTGTCTCGAAAAAGTGTCGAGAGCGCTCGTCAAAACGACCACAAAGGTAAAACACTGTTGGCGAGTTCATCAAAGCGACTTATTTGTAAATAAAAAAATTAAATAATGTCGAGTCAACGTCAAATAAACCCTGATTAATGCATAGGTATGCAACAGCTTAATTTCGAGTTTATTTTACGAATCTCTAAAAGTTTGGTTTTTTTTTTTTATTATTATTTTAATCATTGCGATTATTGAACGCTCTTCGAGTCGACTTGTACCTGAAATGTCGACAAGAAATCATTCGCGGTCGATGTTAATCGTAGCACGCTCAAAATTCATTTGATAAAACGTTTCAGTTGATCGTGTTTGCCGCCCTCTTGGGACTGACCTTTGCGTACAAACCGGTCAATATCAGAGTCACGTCAGAGGCAGTGACCACCTTGCCGACCACTGTTACCAACACGTGCCGATCCCGTACCATTTCGAGTACGGCGTAAAGGACTTGCACACCCACGACATCAAGAGCCAACACGAAGTGAGCGATGGACACGGCAACGTCAAGGGATCGTACAGCCTGTTGGACGCGGACGGTTCGACCCACGTGGTGGAGTACACCGCGGACCACGCACACGGTTGCAACGTGGTCGTCAAGAAGATCGGAGGCACCGACGGACATTACGATCACAGAGTCCACTACGACGGCCACCACGAGTTCATCCAGCGCTATCAGTCTAGACCTCATCGCTATTGACGCGTAGTGCAGTGTAGTCCTGCTGGTAAGCATTGTTCCGCACGTATCTCTCATTCTATTACGAGTTAATAATATTATGTGTTGTCCAGAGGTGTATTAACGAAGGGGATCATTGGGTTTGATTCTCCCCCAAGATTTGAGATTATTAAGGTTTTTTATTTAAAACTAAATTAATTTTAGCTCTATGACTCTTTGACACTGGTAAATAGTAATTTGTGAAATACTTAGATTTTTTGACTAACAAGATGTGGACGAATTATCTAAAAAATCTATGAAACTAAATTTTGTTACATAAAATAAAAATAAAATATAATTCAGAATAAAATACATTGTTGCTTTTTAATATCTGTTAGCTATTAAATATAAATTATATTTAGTTTTTCAAAACATAATATCTACTGTTGTTTTATATTTAATTATTTATATGCAAAATTAGAGTAAAAAATAATCAAAATTTTACGGGGTTTATATGTGATTTATCTCATTTAAATATCTGATCTCATACATCCGTGTATTTTGTAACGCTTTTGTTAGGTACTTTGTTGTTGTACCATGGAGCGAAGTCCTCAAATGTATAGTAACGCAGTACCTAGGTATATAAATCATACATTAGTCCAGTAGTCATTAAAGCTTTATACTAATTAAGAGGCCCCTCTTAAATTTTTTATTTTGATCCCCCCCTTAGAAAAATCCTAAATACGCCACTGGTGTTGTCACTGTTACGAACTGATTACAATAAATCAATTCACCAATACAATTTTTAGTCTAATGTATTCCGTATAATCAGAAACGGGCCGAGGGTCTGGCGTCCCCCCCCCCATAACAATTTTGAATGTATAAAAATACTACTATATCAACAACATTTTAATGATCAAAATTTTATTTTATTGTTATTCCTAAGTAGAAAAAACTAAATTTCCACAAAATAAACTAAAAGATAATAACTACTAATTAGTCATTAGTTGTTTGCTTTCACCTAATTGCTTGCTATTTATTTCATGATATTTAGATTAAAAACTTGGTTAAGGAGCCAAATGGGGTTAACCAGATTGACTGGACTGACATTAATGCATGTGCATAGAAATATAGATATAGAAATAAATAAAATAATAGACCGGTTTGCAAAAAACAAACGAAAAATAGATTTTATTGTACTTATTTATTATTATTATTATTAATATGTATAATATAATTATAATATTTCATTGTACAATTGTTTTTATTTATTATTATTATTATTATTATTATTATTATTTATTAATTATAATTAAGACGTAGGTATAATAACATATCGATTTAAAAAAGCTGGTAAGTGAGATGATGGTGGTACAAGTCCGTCCATCGTCCCTTCGGTCCTCGGAAAAGATATTGGTGATGAATGTATTAAGTTTTAAAGAAATGATGACTCATTTCTTTAGTATAAAACGATTCTGAGTAAAGCTTCAGTGTAATATAATTTATTATTATTTAAATACTGTTTACGTATTTTACGGTTATTTATATAATTTTTGGTGAGTTTTTTTGTAATTAAACCCTCATAAAATATTCAATTAGATATAACTCATTTAAACTTCAATTATTATAAAAATTATAACTCATTAGAAATAAACTTAAAAGAAATCAGACAATATCGAAAAAAATCGTATAATAATTTATTAAAGTGTGTATAAAAAAAAAATCCTGACTAACGATTTTTGAACTTTTGTTAGGATAATTAAGTAGGTATATGAGTAAGGTTATATTACATTTTGAGACCTTTTTGTCAAATATTTAAAATTATATTACATAAAAACTTTCAAACAATTTGGTAAAAAGTTCTATATTTAAGTCAAAAGTGCTTAAATAGTTCTGAAAATTTTGTCCAATATAAAAAAGTATGTATTTGATATTGGATAAAATTTTCAAGTTTCTAGCTTCAATACTTTTCGATTTATGACTAAATACCTAAAATCTGAACAGTGAAAATCTCGTTTACGGCGGATTTTTACCGATTTTACCGTTTTTACTCAGTTTTTCGATCGTTATTCTTGGTTACTGGAAAAACTATGGAGATTTTTGATGACCTCTCTAAAGTACCATCTCAGTTCAATTTCGATTCTAAAAAGTTGCTGGACGAAACTTTTGGACAAGTATTTCTATACGAAAAAGTGTTTACAGAAAAAAAAAGAAAAAAAAAAAAGAAATAAAAAAATATAAACATCATTCTAAAACCATACGATCCTTCGCTTCACTCAGAATCTAAAAAAATAATAAACATCATCGTAAAACCATAAGATCCTTCGCTTCACTCAGAATCTAAAATACGTTCGCTCCCCTTCTTTAAAACTGTCCAGGGACGCCCCTGGTGCGGGACTACTTACGTCGAGTCACCGGTTTGTGTGTGTGTGTGTGTGTGTGTGTGTGTGTGTGTGTGTGTGTGTGTGTGTGTGTGTGTGTGTGTGTGTGTGTGTGTCTGTGTGTGTGGGTGTCTGTGTCTGTGTCTGTGTCTGTGTCTGTGTCTGTGTCTGTGTCTGTGTCTGTGTGTGTGTGTGTTTTTTTTTTGTTTTTTTTAATTTTTTTTTTCCTGTAAACACTTTTTCGTATAGAAATCCTTGTCCAAAAGTTTCGTCTAGCAACTTTTTAGATTCGAAATTGAACTGAGATGGTACTTTAGAGAGGTCATTTTTCCAAAATCTCCATAGTTTTTCCAGTAATCAAGAATAACGATCGAAAAACTGAGTAAAAACGGTAAAATCGGTAAAAATCCGCTGTAAACAAGATTTTCACTGTTCAGATTTTAGGTATTTAGTCATAAATCGAAAAGTATTAAAGCTAGAAACTTGAAAATTTTATCCAATATCAAATACATAATTTTTTATATTGGACAACATTTTCAGAGCAATTATAGCACTTTTGACTTAAATATAGAACTTTTAATTTACCAAATTGTTTGAAAGTTTTTATGTAATATAATTTTAAATATTTGACAAAAAGTTCTGAAAATTTAATATGACCTTACTCATATACCTACCTGATTATCCTAACAAAAGTTCAAAAATCGTTAGTCAGGATTTTTTTTTATACACACTTTAATAAATTATTATACGATTTTTTTCGATATTGTCTGATTTTTTTAAGTTTATTTCTAATGAGTTATAATTGTTATAAAAATTGAAGTTTAAATGAGTTATATCCAATTGAATATTTTATGAGGGTTTAATTAGAAAAAAACTCACCAAAAATTATACAAATAACCGTAAAATACGTAAACAGTATTTAAATAATAATATATTATATTACACTGAAACTTTGCTCAGAATCGTTTTATACTAAAGAAATGAGTCATCATTTCTTTAAAACTTAATACATTCATCATCAATATCTTGTCCGAGGACCGAAGGGACGAAGGACGAACTTGTACCACCATCATCTCACTTACCAGCTTTTTTACGTACGCATGCGTGCCTCCGTCCGGTCGTGTGAGACTACTTGCTGTAACAGCGTTGTGTGCGGCCGTTTGGTACGTATACGGCACGCGTGGTTTTTCACGTGCGCACTTTCTACGCGGGTGCCTTTTGTCTCCACGCCGCCGCCGTTCGAGGCGTTTTGCTGGTCGTCGGTTCAGATGTTGTGTTGGTCATCGTAGTAGTAACCAGTGGTCTTCGTGGACGTACGGCTCAGTTGTGGACCCGGTAATAACTTCCTGTTTCTTTAATTATTATTTTGTGTGTGATAATTATTATTTAAATCTTGTATTTTGCCCATACGGCATTTCCTTTTTAAACTGCACACACACACACACACACACACACACACACACACACACACACACACACACACACACACACACACACACACACACACACACACACACACACACACACACACACACACACATATATATATATATATATATATATATATATATATATATATATATATATATATATATATATATATATATATATATATATATGTATATTGATTTTGATTTCTTATTATTATTAATAACCCGCCCCTTTGGGCGCCGGTCCTAATTGTATTCTCATTATTATTTAATAGTACGACGGTGCTGTTACGGCCCGTCATTAGTTGCATCATTGATTATAAATACTAAATCTAAATAGTATTTATAATCAATGGTTGTATAATATTGTTCTTATATATATATATATATACATATCATATTATTGGTCACCTGTTCCGATTCCTGACTAAACACGAAGTATCTATTGGTTTTACAATGACGTTTACTTTCTTTTTTTTTTATCAAAGTCAAAATAATAAATAATATTTTATTTTGATTGATTTTACTTAGTACTCGTGCAATATGTCTATTGTTTATACAATCAATTATTAAAGAATAATATTCTATTTTTTATTAATAGAATATGGATAACCATAGCTGCCCGGCCGAAATGTAACCCCTCTTAGCTCTTCCACCTCACAATATTCATCGCGAGATTAAAAAGATTATGATCATCCATACATACATTTTTGGACATATTTAAATAAATGAAAAAAAAAGTTATGTTTTATAATGTATGTAAGTTTTATAAAATAAACGGATAGCTGTTCAAGCTTAAAATAATGTTGAAGTTGTTGTGATGGTTGTAAGATGTGGGGAAAAAGCCTCAAACAAAATTATGACACATTTAAAATCAAGCACACGCTGCTTTTGGATAATTACTTAACATTGCAATGGTATATGCAGTACTTTACTTTGTTCTGCTTGTGATTTTTAAGTAGATATGGGGGGCTTTGTCATCATTAGCGGTTGTTTTATGGAATCTTTAGCTTAGTCTCTCTTCTATTTTTTTTCAATTTAACAATTGACTATAATATAAAATAGTCTTATAATATATGGGGAAAGAACGCTGAATCGACATTCGACGTGTATAAAATGTAAGACCATCCCGTACGGGCGAGTCAGTTGATATGTCTGCATCAGTTGACGACAGTGTATAATAATTCTGTCTTTATTAAATATTTTCATTTGTAAAATGAAAGTGTTTGAAAGAACGATATTAAAGAAAATCTTCAGTCCAAAGAGAAATAAGAATAGAGGGTATGAAGTGAGAAACAACGAAGAATTGGATAATCTGTATAAGGAACCTACCATTATTGGGTCTCTGAAGAGCCAAGAAAAAGTTCGGGGAGACACGTGTGAAGATTAGATGGGATAATTGGATCAATAACTTAATGGAAACCCGACACCAAGAGACCTAGATGATGCCCTAGACAAAGATAAAGTAAAATGCTTGAAACCTCTGAACGTAAGGAACACATAAGCATGTGCAAATAATAGAGAGATGGAAACAATATGTTGCTGCAGCGATAGGCCTTAAAGGCCTGTAAAAGCCCAGTAGAAGAAGAAGATATTTTTTTGTCGAAGTAAGTTATTTAAATAAGTAAACCGCATATTTTGGTCTAACAACTATTTTTTCAATAATAACAATTTTTAATTAAATATTTTGGATGTTCAGGATATACTTAATTATAAACAATAATTAAACAAAATTTTTTAGTTTTATTTTAGTATCATTAGTATAGTAGTAATTATAAATATACACATAAAATTATTAACATTAATAATTAAACCAAATTGTTAAAAATAATTATCATGGTTGGTATTATTAATTTTTTTTTTTTTTAAGGGCTTTTTAAACAATAATTGTTTCAATCAATTTCAATTAATCAATTAATTAATCAATCAATTATTGATGTTTATATGTAATTACAAAAATGTAATACACAGAATAAGTTATATACAATAATATTTGAACTAATGATAGTTACATATAGGTATACATATATACATATATATATATATCATGGCTTCACCATGATGTTCTCACATTTGTTTTCCTTTAATTATTGTTAGTGAGTGATAACATCATGGTGAAGTGCCATCAAAATAAAATTGAAAAAAACAACAGTTTCTTACAAGCTACCAAAAAAAACTCTTTTAATGTCGATTTATGTAAAGCATTTATAGCGGCAAACATTCCTTTAAATAAATTATCTAATCCAATATTTCGACAATTTCTTGAAACGTACATGAAAAATCCGATTCCAGATCAAACCACGTTAAGAAAGTTATATGTGGTTGATGTATTCTATATATTCTATATAAAGAGACTATAGAAAACAATCGGTTCAAATTATCTTCTAAGCGAATATGGGTCAGCATCGATGAAACAACCAATGTCAAAGGACGGTATACAGCAAATGTGATTGTCGGCAGTCTTGAAGCCGATCGTCAAGGTGTTGTATTTTTACTTCATACTGAAGAACTAGGAAAAACATTATAATGTTATGTGTCGTTCTTATGTTTACCCGAACAACCAGGAAAACAGCATATCTTGTTCGTCGGAAACATGGTAATAAATAATGTAAATAGTACGTTATGAAGTACGTATGGATTTACAATTTCACAAAGTTTTACTAAAATCGTAAAAATACGTAAAAAAAAGCCAAAAATCACAGGTGAACACGACAAAACACAAGTTCCTTTGTCCACTGTCCAGTGCATAGAATCAAGTGCAGTAGCCACTGTGCAGTAGCCAGTAGGATAATGACCGTTTATTCTACAATCCGATAAAAAACCAAATAAAAAATATTTCTTATTCGATACTAAAAAAAAAACCGTATACAGTGTTGCCAAATAGTACTGAAGTAATAAAACGATTTCGTTTTACTATCTGGGAAAACTGATGAGCCTTTTTAAATTTCAATGTGGTCATGGACCATGGTACACGGATAATAGATATAGATCCGTTGTTTTATATATCTGTGACAATAATAGATATATCTATATATATATATATATATATATATATATATATATATATATATATATATATATATATCTATTATCTGTAGTCATGGTAGTTATTTATTTATAGGTATTTACGCTGTGTCCTACGTGAACACGGCGAACGCGGTGAACGCGTTGCGGTGCGAGCGACGCGGCAAATAAAATTATCAAACATACAAAAATAGATTGGATTGTCCATCGTGCGCGATAAACGCGGCCGGTGCGAACGAATTCATTCTTTCGCGTTCGCCGCACGGATTGAAAATCAAATCGTTTTGTTTTTGGTCGCGCGTTTAAGCGAGAAGACGTATTCGAAGCGGATGTTTATTTTAATAATTTTATATGATTTTATATTATAAAATTACAATTTACAATATACGATATACGATAAACAAATAAGTAAATAAGTATTATAAATTATTAAATTATAATATATTAAACTATAATTGATATTATATAATATTATATTATATTAGTCATATTAGATATTGTTGTATGGTCAAATCCTGTGTAACAAATTTTAATTCATTGTTTAATTTTTTGAATTAAAAATTGTATTAAAATTAAATTTTCAAAAAAATGAAGTACTTTCAAAGTTCTATTTTAGTACTAAAGTTGTCAATTTTTTTTTTTTAATTTTCATAATAATACAATGTTTTATTGATGGATGGTAAAAGTTTCTAGTTATATTACTTTTGGAGTTTGTATTGAATTTGCCAAATTATAATATGTTATACCTATTAATCAAATGAAAACAAAACTAACAAATGTACATTGTTTTAGATTTTATTACTCTTTATAGTAAAATTATGAACTTATTAGAACTTGTGTTTGCTTCTATAAATTTTACATTCTCTAGTTAGGCTCTTGACTATACTTAAATATTCTAGTCCATTTTAAAATTTTCTAAAAGAGATATTTCAGTATTAACTTATTTTGATCAACTCTGTTTATTTCTTAGATATTTTTTTTTCTAATATTGTGCTTATTATGTTAGAATTAAAAGTATCTTTAATGTTAAAACAGTAAAAATTTGAATACATATTAATTAGTTATTTACGAATATATGTTTCTGCATATATTATATTTTAGGAATTTTTTGTGTAAAAAAATCTTAAATATAAAAAAGATATATTTTAGGTCCAAGATACATAGCAGTCTACTTCACTTGATTTAATTAATATCAAAATGAGTGTTGTTAGAGGATGGAACGAACTCTTTAATATTGCTAGAGAATATATATTCTGCAGTAACTATGAAACTATCACCATATTATAAGTTGCAAAATCTCTTTATATTCTATAATCACACATTTGTTGTAAGAAAATATGTTTATTAATGATTAGTGTAATTAGGTTTATGAAGAAGTTTTAATACGTGTAGAAAAATGTAATAGAATTAATACTTTTTCTGATGTTTGGATCTATATCCAAGAATTGATCTATTTAGAAGATAACAATGTTTTTTTAAGCATTTGGAAATGTGATCATAATGTCGGCAAAAAATAAAATCACCAAGTTTCCATACTAAAGAAGGAATCATGTTTTATAGAAAATTGTATAAATAAACAATAGTCAATAAGAAGTCAAAATAAAAATTCTCTAAACAATTTATTGGTTTAGAACAGTGGTTCCCAACCTTTTTTATTCTACGCACCCCTTGTAAATTTTCAAAAATGGCATGCCCCCCCCCTTAAATTAGAATTAAAAAGACCTTTTTTTGTTTTAATGATATGGAATAATTATTTTTTATTAACTCATGACATATATTTTTTCATCATTCTAAAAATAAAATATAAATCAACTTAATCTTAATGTCTTGATAATATTATTTTAATAATTTTGAATACAATTTTGGAGAAAACTTGAAAAAATTTAATGACAAATTTGGGATTGTTTTTTCCTCACCAAGTCCATAATCCTTGGGGATATTTTTGACAACGCGCAACACATATCATTTTCCACATCCAATCGATTTCTTTGTTTGCTTTTTATTTGCAAAAGTGTGGAAAAACCAGATTCACAAAGATAAGTAGATACAAATGGAATTCCCCCCCCAAGCAGTACATGAATTCCCCCCTAGGGGGGAATTCCCTCCCGGTTGGGAACCACTGGTTTAGAATTTAAGAAATGAAAAACCAATATCAAAAACAATAATATCTGTCAGTATGTCTAAAGAATGTCAGCTCAAACTCACCAAAATGATGAATACACTTTCATATTTGCCATCGATCATACTACCATACACCAAGATTAGTAAGCAAGGTAATGACTTTTTCTATTGTTAATACATGATTTATGAATTTAAGATCTTTAAAGTAAAATGATATTATTAAAATGTAATGTATATTTTATATTTAAGGCTCAAAAGCATCTTAAAAGTAGTGGATCGATAAAAATTGGAAAGGTTTGTTCATCGTATATAAAGGATTATGAAAATGAAACAATTTCAAATTGAATTTTGTAACACTCATTTATTTCATGAAAATGAAATAGTGAAACAAAGATTATATGCTGGAGACAGATGTAAATTAGCAGGTATTCATAATATAAAATACAAAAACGTATGCTTAATTTACTTTTGTATAATAACATTAAATAATGAAGTAGTAGGATGATCATCAAATTTGGTTTTTATTTTTTTAGGAAAACTGGGCATGGGTGTAACCAGGGCCGGATTGAGGTGAATCGGCCCACCGAGATATACGAATTAGTGTGGCTCAAAATTTTATTAAGTCACGTGTTCATTATTTTCAAACAACTATAATATAACTTTTTATTTATTCACTTACGTCTTCGTCGCCATGAAAAAAAAAAAAAAACAGAAAAATCCATATAAAAATGTTTTTGCTTTATTTTAAACAATAACTAATTAAATTAGAAATTGTAAATTATTATATTACCCATTAGATTAAATTGAAATTATACGTTTTTCCCAAAAGAAAACACATGCATTTTCTTTATCAATTATAATTATAGTCATTTAAATAGAACGTTTAAATACCTAATGTTAATAAAAAAACTTCTAAGTATTTAATATTATTATTCTAAATAATTCTTGAAACAATTTTGAAGTAGAAATTAATAAATGGCCAACTTGTGTTTTCACATTTAATATGAGTAACATTTGATATTATTAATTATCATACAACTAATTTAATTAGATAAAAATTACACGTTTAAAGCCGGTTACACACCTAGCGTTTTTAGACGCTAGCGTACGCGTTTTAAAAACGTGGCATTCAAAACGCTCGCGTCAGGTTAGTTACACACTACGCGTTTTAGACGCAAGCGTACGCGTTACAACAACTTGTTTTTGAAGCAAACACTATAGAGAACGTACAAGCGGGAAATGGTGTACTACCTAACCTAACCTCGTTACTTAATGTCCTAACCTCGTTGTCCAAAATCTTGTCATTTGGTATGTGATGTATCACTTTAGAAAAATTAAATTCTTACTTGTATTCCACAATTCTTCATTTTTATATATTTCTAATATAAAATCTTCAGCGCTGTACATTTTATAAACTGTATAATTTATATAATTTTATTACTTATTATCAACTGACTACTAACTAGTTTTAGTAATTTAACTATGTTTGGACGTCTGGTAACCAAATGAACTGATTATAAACCAATACGCTGCAAAACGCGACGTCGCAAACGCCCAGTGTGAAATATAACATGGTAAATACAATGTTTAATTTTAGATATTGCCGCGTACAAAACGCTCAAAATTAAACCAGCGCGTTCGGGCGCGTTCGAACGCGCGATTTTTCCCCTAGTGTGAACATGGCCATGTTGATGTGTGTTTGATTATTGCCGTTCGAACGTCGCGTCTAAAACGCTCTAAAACGCTGCGTCGAAAACGCGTAGTGTGTAACCACCTTAAGAGAAGATGTCCATAGCTTATCTTTGTTGTCATACAAAATATTAATTTATTGCTCACATTATTTTATTGATAAGAAAAAATAACATTCTTATTGCAGTTAAACACTTTTATTATAGTATCAATCAGTGGCGCCGAACCCCCTTAATAAGTGTTGTTAAAACAATAGCTTAAATTAATATAAATAGCGTTTACATTAAGGCCGCGAACGCGAACGAACGCGAACGAACGCGAATTCGGTACATCAAATCGGTACCAACGAACAGGTGTAAACGGTAGACCGAACGCGAACGAACGCGAACGAACACCCATTTGAGCCATTCGTTCGCCTTCGTCGCGGTTCGAATTGGTGGCGGTAAGATCAAAGAAATCGATATTTAGTTTGAACGTGATTCGGCCCGTCATAACAGATTCGCCTGCGTTTGAGTCAATTACCTGTTTTGAGTGACATTTTGAGTGAAATTTCGTGTTAATTAATTAATTTAAATATATTTATAAATAATATAAATAAATAATTTTTTTTATCATGGATTTTTCGGATGATGAATGTATTACATTAATTAATTTATATAAGTCGCGTCCTATTTTATGGGATCCTTCCAATGCCAAATATTAATTAAATGGCTGATTTTGATATTCCAAATAACAATGCTAAACTAGCGAACGAATCTCCCGTAGCTAAGTATCGCAAAGTTAATGCCATTCTTTCAGCTGGTGGTATTGCTTTTCTAAATCTTGTGTCTTCTTTTTTAATTTTAGGTTCAATTAAGGCAAGTAATTGATTAAATACACTTGGTGACATTCTGCAGCAATTTAAAAACCGTTCATTGTCTTCTTTTTGTAGGTCTTGTAGTAAGATACTACCACCATGCAAACATCTATTACGGTATAATGATGTCATCCACCAACGCCGTTTTTTTCGTTTTTTTAATTTATTATTCTCTAGTGACTTCATGGCCACGAAACTTACACATGCTATAAGTAAATCGTCTTCACTTGACGACATTTTAAATGTATAAAAAAAAAATAAAATCAGCTTTAAAAAACGATTTGAACACTACGAGCACTTGTTCACTCAACAGTCGAATTCACACTAAATAGTATTTTGAAACCCTGAATCCGAGCGAAGGCAGGCGAATGCTATCGAACGCAAAAGAATAATCACGAGCGAATAGTTTGTACGGTGGGGCCGAATCTCGAACGAATTCGCGGACGAATTCGTTCGGTAGCAATTTGTACCATTCGTTCGCGTTCGTTCGCGTTCGCGGCCTTAATGTAAACGCACCTTTAGACGCAAGCGTACGCGTTACAACAACTTGTTTTTGAAGCAAACACTATAGAGAACGTACAAGCGGGAAATGGTGTACTACCTAACCTAACCTCGTTACTTAATGTCCTAACCTCGTTGTCCAAAATCTTGTCATTTGGTATGTGATGTATCACTTTAGAAAAATTAAATTCTTACTTGTATTCCACAATTCTTCATTTTTATATATTTCTAATATAAAATCTTCAGCGCTGTACATTTTATAAACTGTATAATTTATATAATTTTATTACTTATTATCAACTGACTACTAACTAGTTTTAGTAATTTAACTATGTTTGGACGTCTGGTAACCAAATGAACTGATTATAAACCAATACGCTGCAAAACGCGACGTCGCAAACGCCCAGTGTGAAATATAACATGGTAAATACAATGTTTAATTTTAGATATTGCCGCGTACAAAACGCTCAAAATTAAACCAGCGCGTTCGGGCGCGTTCGAACGCGCGATTTTTCCCCTAGTGTGAACATGGCCATGTTGATGTGTGTTTGATTATTGCCGTTCGAACGTCGCGTCTAAAACGCTCTAAAACGCTGCGTCGAAAACGCGTAGTGTGTAACCACCTTAAGAGAAGATGTCCATAGCTTATCTTTGTTGTCATACAAAATATTAATTTATTGCTCACATTATTTTATTGATAAGAAAAAATAACATTCTTATTGCAGTTAAACACTTTTATTATAGTATCAATCAGTGGCGCCGAACCCCCTTAATAAGTGTTGTTAAAACAATAGCTTAAATGGGGTAGGTGGTCCTAGGGGCCTACTGGGCCTAGCCCCTAATGGTCATTAGAATCTTAAGGCTCCTCATATAACGTAGGTAGTATCATAAGACATAAAGTAATATAATAGTTGGAATAATTTTGGTGGGTGGTACCTTGTGAAAATAAATTTGACAATAGCACTTTTTTTAGAGCTCGGCGCCACTGGTATCAATTGTAACCAATATATAAATTGATTTACTGTAAGTTGGTTATAAACCAACCATCTAATGCAATATTAATTAATTTATAGTTTCATAGAATTGGACATTAAACGACTTTGTTGTGATACAATACCAATTAATTTTTCATTATCAATACGTATACTAAAATATCATTTTCAACAGACATCGATCAGAATGTTTCTAATTTTGATTGACCCAAACAATTATTTAAGTGGTTTAAAATAAATTTAAGTTTAGAAAATGTTATTTCAGGAATTGCAGGGAAGTTTTTACTAAAGCACATTTCTAACTCACATGATTCTATTTTTAAGATGTTTCTTTCTTTGGCTTCCAGCTGGCGATATGTCCCTAAAACCTTACCAATACTTGCTTCCATAGCATGTTCTATTAAGCCCTTGATACCTTCTATCATAATTCCGCAGAACCGTCTCTATTGTTTCGATCTTCCGTTCGGAGCTCTAATACTGCTTTCCCGAGTTCATATTTTGAACCTTTTTAAGGATTGCAAAGACAGTAGTACCAGAGTGAACATGCCCACATTTTCAGTTAATCAAATTTTTAATGATTTTATAGAATCAAATTTTCATAATTATTGTTTGGTTTATACTGATGGATCAGTTTCAACCTCATCAGCTGGTTTTTCATTCTTCATTCCTAAGTTGAAAATAAAATTCTCCGATACCTTACCTCAATTTACGTGTTCTTTTACCGCTGAATGTTATGCGATAATGATAGCTCTTAATTATATCCAATCATTAAATATTAAAAAATGTTTGATAATCTCAGATTCTCAATCCGCTCTTTACGCCATTCATTCCATTTCGATCTCTGCTGCCATTTCTCCTCTCATTCTTAATATAAAAGCATCTCTCTTCCACCTTGCTTCACAGGATTTTATAATTGAATTCTTATGGGTCCCCGGTCATGCTGGAGTATCAGGCAGCGAAGTAGCTGATACCCTCGCAACTTCTACCAAATACAACACCAAACCTCACATTCTAAAAATTCCTGCGACCGATCTTTTAAATTTACTAATAATTAATATCAAACAGGCTTGGCAAAATAAATGGTCATCTGTCGACCCAAATTTTGCCAATTGGTACAGATCCTTAACCCCTACAATCCCTTCTCAGCCATGGTTCCTTAAACTACCTTTGGCTAGATCTCATATTGTTCGGTTTTCCAGACTCAGATTAGGACATAATCTTCTTCCCGCACATGCCTTCCACCTCGACCTAAACGACTCTCCCATGTGCACTCGCCACGGCGAAGAAGTCATTTGTGACTTGACTCATATCCTCGTCAATTGTCCATCACTCCATAACTCCCGGTTAGAATTACTTAGTTTATTGCGCAAGAATAATATCATGTCGGTAGATCTACAGATAATTCTAAACTCCTTCACAAGAGCCATTATTATTATCATTTTAAATTTTATACAAAATGCTGGATTCTTAATCTGAGCTTCATTTAGCTAACTCAACCAATGTTTTTATTTATTTGTTTTTGTTTTTGTTTTTGTTTTTTTTCCAGATATATTTCATGTCAAAATTTATTTTTATTTTCTTTTATTCTTTTATTTTTTGTTTTTTTTGTTTTTATTTTTCTTTGTTTAATTCTTGTTTCCTGATTTGCTATTGTTAATCCAAAGGATGTGTAATTGTTGAGCTGTAGTAATTTTTATAATTAGAAGCTAAATAAAAAAAAAAAAAAAAAAAAAAAAATAGTTATTCGACAAAGATGCATGAACATGATTTTGTTAGTGTTTACGTATGGGTAGAGCAAATAAAAAAAGTGAGACAAATCCAGTTTTCTATTTCAATCAGCATCAAGAAGAAAATTCACCATCACATTTGACTAAGAATGACTTTGGTTTAATTTTAATGACTGAATGCCATACTGAAATGTTTAAAAAAATTGGATATGATAAAATACGTATTGACGGATCACATTGTTTGAATAGTTATAACTTTCAGTTGTGTGTTTTACTAATAAATTAGATACATCTGCATATAAATTATTTTTTGTCTGACGATGAACCTGCTTTTTATAATGCATGGCAGTCTATTATGGGTCCAGTTTCGAAACAACTATTATGCACTTGGTACATATTAAGAAATTGGAGTGAAAACCATTTCCAAAATTAATTCACAAGAAAAAAATTGTATGGTTTGTAAAACTTTGAAACCTTTTATGTATGAATCTGATGAAATAAATTTTATATGTAATTATTTAAGATCATTGAAAGTTTGAAAATGATTAAGATACAGAAGATTTTGGTCAATATTTTGCGAGCAAGTATTTTTCGACAGTTGAAAATGATCATTTTTCAATTTTAGACATATTGGTATCAACACAAATATGTATTTGGAAGTTCTTCATAAAAGTATTAAATATTTTTAGTTAGAAGGAAAGCTATGCAGAAGACTCAATTCAGTCATTATGTAGTCATGTTAAATTAAGTGCGAGACAAATGTTTTGAACGAATAATTTAAGTTTCATAATAAAAAAAGGTCATCTGAAATATTACAAATTATTGCCAGTCATAATAAAAGTGATCATTTTAAGTCTGATATGATTTTGAAAGTTGACAGCAACACATTAGTGGTTAGTTCACAAACTGATACTAAAACAAAATATGTTATTGAAAAAATAATTTACCTTGCAGTAACTGTGTTTTACTATGTGAATATTGTAAAATTTTTGTTCACATATTTAAATATTCATATATGGACTTGAATATTTCTAAGCATAGCCATGCAATTTCTAAGGTAGGTAGATGTTTCAACAATGCAGCCATATTCTATTGTAAATACATCATATACTGATGAAAAAGATAAACTGAGTAGAGCCAGTTTTAAATAATACAGCTACAAAAAATACATATTTATATAAGGAAATAAATAATAAAATGGAAACTATGTTAGGCATGTATAACCAATCTATATTAAGTATAGATAGCCAAAAAAAATACTTTAAAACACTGTGATAAAATACTTATAATTATATAAAAAGAAACAAAAACATCAATTGATAACGTAGCTACCTAAAATACCAATGTAAAACATATTGAAAAGCAAACAAGATTATTTTCAAATGACAAAAAAAAAACCCAACACAAATCCACCACAGCCTTTAATTGAAAGCAATTTAATTAGGGATTCAATAAATAATATTTTAAGTAGTGAATTTTAGACTGTTCATCTAATAATCATTCAGATTATTTAACTTAAAAATTTGTTTATTATTTAATGTTTTGTAATTTGTATGAATTATTTTTTGTTTTTACTGTATTAAACCATTAATGTTCATTTCAATTATTTAATATGACTATATTTTGTATGAACTATTATTTATTTGTATTGTATTTAACCATTAATGTTCATTCGTATTTCGTTTTGTATTAATTATCATGTAACATTTTGACATTTTAAGATTTTAATTTTAGCATAAATAAAGTAAGAAGCAAATAATTAAATTACACCATAGACCTTTAACTAGATCTCCATACTAACTAGATAAGTTACTCCCAAACGTTTGATATTAGCAATAGTGAAGCTCAGCTTATCACACGACCGCCATGTTTTCGGTTGACAATAAGTTTGTAATCACATAGGAAATATACGAGAAAATTAATATTTAGTTTAAATATTTTTATTTCATTGACGCATTGAACATTAATCAGAATTTTATTTTATGATTTAATTGAAAAACTATGTTTGTAATCTACATAATGTGTATTTTATATTGGTATATAACTGTTGTTTATATTGCTTTGGATTTGTTGAAATTATAGAATGGTCAATTTTCTATCAAAATATAATTCCTATTTTTTAGTAAAAGTTTGATTATTTTATAAATATTAACTGTTATACCTAAACTAATATTTCATTGTTTAAGTTCTAGTATTACAGATTTTAGGTTACTATGAAACTAATCATTATATTATTTTAGATTCTGAGTGAAGCGAAGGATCTTATGGTTTTACAATGATGTTTATTTTTTTTTTATTATTATTTTTTTTTTTTTCTGTAAACACTTTTTCGTATAGAAATCCTTGTCCAAAAGTTTCGTCCAGCAACTTTTTAGATTCGAAATTGAACTGAGATGGTACTTTAGAGAGGTCATTTTTCCAAAATCTCCATAGTTTTTCCAGTAATCAAAAATAACGATCGAAAACTGAGTAAAAACGGTAAAATCGGTAAAAATCCGCCGTAAACGAGATTTTCACTGTTCAGATTTTAGGTATTTAGTCATAAATCGAAAAGTATTGAAGCTAGAAACTTGAAAATTTTATCCAATATCAAATACATACTTTTTTATATTGGACAACATTTTCAGAACAATTATAGCACTTTTGACTTAAATATAGAACTTTTAATTTACCAAATTGTTTGAAAGTTTTTATGTAATATAATTTTAAATATTTGACAAAAAGTTCTGAAAATTTAATATGACCTTACTCATATACCTACCTAATTATCCTAACAAAAATTCAAAAATCGTGAGTCAGGATTTCTTTTTATACACACTTTAATAAATTATTATACGATTTTTTTCGATATTGTCTGATTTCTTTTAAGTTTATTTCTAATGAGTTATAATTTTTATAACAATTAAAGTTTAAATGAGTTATATCTAATTGAATATTTTATTACAAAAATTACAAAAAAACTCACCAAAAATTATACAAATAACCGTAAAATACGTAAACAGTATTTAAATAATAATATATTATATTACACTGAAACTTTACTCAGAATCGTTTTATACTAAAGAAATGAGTCATCATTTCTTTAAAACTTAATACATTCATCACCAATATCTTGTCCGAGGACCGAAGGGACGAAGGACGAACTTGTACCACCATCATCTCACTTACCAGCTTTTTTTTAAATATGAATGCAATAACAGACAAAAAAAAAAAAGACTCATAATTTATTAATACTTATTCTATCACAATATTCTATCATGTAAATGAAATAAAACAAAATAAATAAATCATATAATTAGTTCATGGCATTACAGAGTAAATTATTAAAGAATTTTTTTCATGTAAAAGCCTTGTTAGGAAAAAAAAATGAAATCCAATACTTGAAAACACATACAATTTTTTTCATATATAATTGGATTTTAAATTAAGACTAAAAACAACTGTATAGTTAAAAACCCTATTAAGTTTCTATAATGAGTTGTAGATTACAATGTTAAAGTACATGAATAATATCTTAATAAAGAAGTCCATTTCAAATAATGTTACAAATATAACTTTACTCAAAAACATAATCATATAAATTAATTTATTTTAAATATTAGTAACTTCATAGTTCATACAACATAATCAATAAACCAAATCGTTGATCTTTAATCTTTAAGCACATGATTTTAAAATTAGGAAATTGAAAAATCAAAGTTATAAAATAACATAAAAAAAAAAAAAAAAACAAGTTTGTTCTTATTGATTGTTAATTTTGATATGTTTTCCAAAATCGTTTAACATATAAATTTGAACAATCCATTAAGTACCTACCTAAACCACTTGAAATTAATAATTAATCATGTTTATATAATAATGAAATAAATTTATAATAATTATGAAAAATAAAATAAGAACAGAGTAAACATTATCCATAATATTATGCTATTGATTATTAAATAAAATTAATTTAATTAACTGTTGCTGTTTACTCACAATAGAAGATGTTTTTGATTTAGCAACATAATGTAAGCGTATATTTCAAATAGGTATTTTTTACAAAAATTATGGTGACTAAATCTAATCTATGGCTTTCTAAAAAGCTATTATTGCAACATGTTACATTTTGTAAAATGTTAAAATTATGGAAGATATTTTGGAAGTTAAGACGAGACTAACTGCGAAATTACAAGTTACTTCAATTAATATACTTTTGACGTATTTAACTATTTTCATAAAGCCATTAGAGCTTTTACCCAATCCACCTCTATTTTTTATTTTAGTCAATGTATAATAAGTATGTTTATGACTAAAGAGCGGATCTTTAGGTTTTTACATATTTTTATTGATTTTATGCAAATTACGAGGGAGAAAAATGTGGACGATTTATCTATCACAGAGTTCATAGAAAAAATTAATTTTGCATATTAAAACATATTTTGGACATTAGAGAATATTTTAGAAAACATATATTCTATGTTTAAGGACTTACGTCCGTTTATAATTATAAATAAATTATTCTTCATAAAAATTTGTATATTTTGTTAATTTCTCGAAATGTGATTTTGTCGGGAATAATTTTTTCTAGGAAAAAAAATAATATGATTAAAAAGTGATAAAAATTCAAAATCATTGAATTATCTACTTGTCTGTAATCGAATTGGTTATGTTACAAAGGAATGGTGCAAAGTTATCTATTATTTTTTACTGAAAAATTATGTTTTTTTTTTTAATTATTATATTTTATTATATTTATATAGCTGTATCAACTGATTTGCATTTGTTATTGTTCAATAATTTCCTATTACCAAAGGAATGGTGCAAAGTTATTTATTATTTTTATTAAACTATTATGTACTTTTAAATATATTTTATCACATTTACGTAGCTATTTATCACCTTATTAACATATTTTTTAATTCAATAAATTACCTGTTACCAAAGGAAGGGTGCAAATTATCTATTATTTATTATTAAACTCTTGTGTTTTTTTAATTATTCAATAATTTACCTGTTACCTACCAAGAGAATGGTGCTTAACAGTTATTTATTGTTTTTATTGAACTATTTTAGAAAAAAATCATATCTGCATATTTACAAATTTAAAGAATATTTAGAGAATATTTTAAGGTTTTTTTGAAGCATATTAGCATTATATTTTAAGGTTTTAAGAACCTAAAAATCCGCTCTTTATTTATGACTATAGCTAGGCTCATCTAATTGTTCTGTAAGTTTTACTGCCACTAGATTACAAGTGGCATGTAATAATACCTATACACAATCAGGGCCGTCCCGAGAGGGGGGTGTAGGGGGTGGGACACCCCCCCCCACGACGTTCTAGTTGGGGCCCAGTTGTCACAAAGCTTCATCGATACATTGAGTCGGCAATTTAATAATATTTTAAGTATTTTAATATTTAACCTATGAATAGTATTTATATTTAAATATTACACAGTAAAATTATGAATATTCAAGTATTTTCCTATGAAAAAAAAATATTTCTACTTTACTTATAATTTTATAAAAATAACATAATAACTATAATATTATTATTATAGTATTAACTCATAACTAAAGTAAAAATAAAACAAAAGTAACAGAACGCAGAATAGAGATTTAAGTATTTAACTGTTCATTTGTTTAAAATATAAAAAAAAAATCGTTTATGTTTTGTACATGTATAATATATATTTGTATGTATAATGTGTATTAAAATATTTGTATTTGAATACCTGACCATCATAATTTTACTGTACATGCCTTGTTTTAAAGAAAAGCTTTGGTTAAAATGTAGATTTATTATATTGCACAATAATATAAATACCTTAATACCTACAATATTTAGATATTTTGGTAACTATAGGTACTACTATTTTAATTTGATACCAAAGTGAATAATAACTATTTTTCAAATTTATAAAACTAAAAAATGTGTTTTAAACAATAAGAAAAAAAAAAGCTGGTAAGTGAGATGATGGTGGTACAAGTTCGTCCTTCGTCTCTTCGGTCCTCGGACAAGATATTGGTGATGAAAGTATTAAGTTTTAAAGAAATGATGACTCATTTCTTTAGTATAAAACGATTCTGAGCAAAGCTTCAGTGTAATATAATATATTATTATTCAAATACTGTTTACGTATTTTACGGTAATTTGTATAATTTTTGGTGAGTTTTTTTTGTAATTAAACCCTCATAAAATATTCAATTAGATATAACTCATTTATACTTCAATAATTTGATAAATAATTTACTTAAATGATTGGAAAAAAAATCTTGAGTCACGATTATTGATATTTTTTCGGTATTGATAGCTTAGTATAAGAGTAAACTTGTATTAAAATTTCAGAACTTTCTAACAAATACTCAATATTTCATTAGAAATAAACTTAAAAGAAATCAGACAATATCGTGAAAAATCGTATAATAATTTATTAAAGTGTGTATAAAAAAAAATCCTGAGTCACAATTTTTGAATTTTTGTTAGAATAATTAGGTAGGTATATGACTAAGGTCATATTAAATTTTCAGAACTTTTTGTCAAATATTTAAAATTATATTACATAAAAACTTTCCTACAATTTGGTAAATTAAAAGTTCTATATTTAAGTCAAAAGTGCTATAATTGTTCTGAAATTGTGTCCAATATAAAAAAGTATGACGTATTTGATATTGGATAACATTTTCAAGTTTCTAGCTTCAATACTTTTCGATTTATGACTAAATACCTAAAATCTGAACAGTGAAAATCTCGTTTACGGCGGATTTTTACCGTTTTTCGATTGTTATTCTTGATTACTGGAAAAACTATGGAGATTTAAGAAAAATGACCTCTTTAAAGTACCATCTCAGTTCAATTTCGAATCTAAAAAGTTGCTGGACGAAACTTTTGGACAAGGATTTCTATACAAAAAAGTGGTTACAGAAAAAAATAAAAAATAAACATCATTGTAAATCCATAAGATTCTTCGCTTCACTCAGAATCTAAAAAAATGATATAATGAAGTATATTATAACATGAAAATATTCGAGCGAAGCGAGACAATTTTTATGACCACGAGTTGGCAATTAGTTAGTTTACACCCCCCCATGGTTATTTTTTCGGGACGGCCCTGTCCACAATGTTGGTATGAAAATTACATAGATCGAAATGAGTCAGACAGTCACTGGTAGGTAATCAAATGACTAGAAATCAATTTTTTTTGTTATAGTAGACTAAATAAATTGTATAAAAACAAACTAAATGCTTTTTTAGTACCTACTAGAAAATCAAAAGTCAATAAAATAACTAAATATTATATTGTAGCGTGCCAACGATGTTGATGTTGACAAGGTGTACGTAGTGACAACAACAGTGCTGAGCTCCAGGAATTCAAATAATAAATCGGATGTTTAATTGATTTAATTTAATTAATGACATAATAACGAAACACAGTTATAGCATGTAGTATGACTAGTTACAATTTAGTGGCAAAAGACTTTTGATGTACCTAGTGGTGTGAAGTGGCTTGAACTCGGGTAGCTGAATACGTCTGACTAGGTTATTCCTATAATTTCCTAGGTTTATTATTCCTATAATTTCCTTAGGCCTGTTATATAAGTAGTCGATGTTTATCTCAATCCAGTGATTCAATATTAGAGTCGGATGTGGTAAGCGTTTTTTTGTGTTTTTTGTTTGTATTTGAGGATTTTGGCGGCATGTGTGCGATTAGGTACCGTGTTTATGGTCACTATTGTGTTACCTACAATTAAAAGACCTTGACATTAATAAGTTCTGGCACGTGTATGATTTACGTTAATTGTAATACCTACCTATGCAATATTAAGTAGAAAAATGTGTTCTTTTACATAATATACAATATATACACACATACATATATCTATATATAGCTTATTTCATGTAGGACTAATAATATAATATTACCTACTAGAATATTTATTTTACAACTAGATTAGTAGGTTTATTAGAATATAAAATAGCATATTATAGTATGATATATGAAAGAACTATTTCTATTGAATGTTAATCGTCTATTGAACATTGATCTGACTCATCATACAGATTTTTACGTTGTTATTAAGATTTTTCTATGATTGTTATTATTATTATTATTTTTTTTTTAATTATTCAATTAAGTTTTATTATTTAGTAGGTATTTCATTTCAATTTTCAGATCATTTAAAAATATGTATACATAATGAATTTTTTTTTTTTTTTGCTTGAAACTATTACATTACAAAAATAAATGATAAGTAGGTCAGTAAGTATCATATTGTGTTCGTTGAATAATTTAATAGAAATTGTAGCTATTTATTTAAGTACTTACCTTATATTCATACTTAAATATTATTTGTGTTTTTTTATTATTATTTTTTGTTTTAAATAAGGGTTACCATATAATATAATATAGTCTTGGAATTAAGAAGTAAAAAGGCTCATGTCGTATTAATATTGTAATGTATGCACGTGTAGATACAATGCAGTGGCGCAATTATCGGGAGTGTTAGGTGTGCAATTCACAGGGCCTCCGGTTTTGGGGGCCCCAATTTCCGAGATCTTTATTTTAGAAAATGATTTTAGAACTACATACAGTGATGTATTAAGTGCATGTCTTATTTATTTAACGTTACCCGTAACAGTTGCTTCGGCAGAAAGATCTTTCTCAAAATTAAAATTGATAAAGAATTACCTGCGAAACTCAATTGGTCAAGATCGTCTTTCCAACATCAGTATATTAAACACAGAAAAAGAAAAAACAGCTGACTTGGATATAAACAAAATAATTAACAAATTTGTTGCCGTAAAAACAAGAAAAATTAATTTTTATACTTGATTTTATAAAAAAAAATTATGTAAATTTTAAATAAATAAACAGTTTAAAAAAATAATTATATGACATATTGACATGTGAGAAAACAATAATTTTAGAGTTATAATAAATAAAGTACCTAATATCGTTTATGACTATTTTTTTTTTTTTTTTAGCAGGTAAGGGCCCCAATCTAGACATTTTCACATGGGCCCCTTATTATCAAGTTGCGCCACTGATACAATGGTAATCGAATATTTATGTATACAATTAATAGAAATTGGACGTAACTGGTGGAAACGCAAAGTGATCGTTCAATCAAGACGAGTCGTTAATTTTAGATTCTGAACGGAGTGAAGAATGTATTGATTTTACAATGATGTGTGTTTTTTTTTTTTTTTTTTTTTTTTTTTTTTTTTTATTTTTGTGTCTGTCGACACGATTTGGGGCAGTAAAAATGCTTCGATTGCCTTATATAGCAACTTTTCTGAAAGGAAATTGAATCTAGTTGGTACTTTGGGGGGTCAAAAGTTAAACATTTTCAATATTTTTTTAACGCGCCGGGAAAAACCCTTAAAAAATGAGGGAAAAACGGTATATTTTACGCAAAACCAGTTTTCGACAAAATCAAATTTTTTATTTTGCTATAACTCAAAAACTAATCGATGTAAATACTTGAAATTTTCACCAAATGTTAAGATTAGCGTTCTCTATACACCGTTAAATTTTCAAAGTATTTTGACTTTTATTGAGCTAATTATAGACAATTGAAATTTTTAATTTTTTTAAGTATTTTTTTTTAAAATAACGATAAATTTTTTTTTTTTTGCCAGAAAATCTTGAAAATTTAATACAAGGTTTCTTATAAGTTGTTCCATAACTGATAAAAAAAAATCCAAAATCGTAAGTCACAATTTTTTTTTATAAGTGCTCAAAGGTCCAATTTATACGAAATATGTAAAAATTGCGAAAATTTGCAAATAATTTTGTTGTTGAAAAATCGTAAAATTTTTTTCTTTTATAACTAAGTTTTGAAAATTTGGTACAAGGTTTTTCATTAGTTTTTCTTCAATTATCTGCAAAAAAAACTCTACCGGATTCAGACAAAAAAATTTTATGAGTGTTTGAAATTTAAATTTTTACAAAAACACGTTAAACAACGGTTTAGCCTCAAACGATTTTTGCTATTTGTTTTTTTTTCAAAAAGTATAAGTTGTAGAAACTTGAAAATTTTATTAGTTGTTTATATTGGCATTTTCTTTATATAATTTTATTTTCAAAAGATTTCACTCATTTTTAATCAATTTATAGGCATTTGAAATATTCGATTATTTTTATTTTTTTTTTTTATAAATGTTGATAAAAAAAATGTAGCTCGGACGAAATACTTGAAAATTTAATAGAAGGGTCCACATAAGTTGTTCTAACTCCCATTCAAAAATTATAAAAATACATAGGCACAAAATTTTTTTATAAGCGTTTATAAGTGCTAATATTGACAAAATTCGTCAAAATCATGTATATTTGCTATGTATATTGTAGGTAAAAATTCATAAAAAATTTTTTATTAGAAGCTAACAATTGAAATTTTAATACAAGGTTGGCCATAAGTTCGGCTTACCATAATTGTAAAAAATACGAGGGTAATTCATTGTTATTAATTAATTAAATTGTATTAAAATTTCAATTTCAGGCGTTAAATTACGATTTACTATAAACATATTATTCACTGACAATTCATCTTCGTTCAGAATCGTTTTTTTTTTTATAATATAAAATAATGTCCTAATCTATCCTATAATGCCTAATCTATCAATACATCTCGTGTATCCCACCCAACTCCTGTATCTCTACTCATCACCATAATCTTGTCCGAGGAGCGGAGCGACGATGGACGAACTTCCACCACCATTGTCTTACCGGCTTTTTTGCATTAACTTTAATTGCATTCTTGTTAGTGACTAAAGAATATTGCCGCATACGCATAATAATAAAATTAGAAATAATATTTGTTAATATTTCTGTCTTATGTTGAATACATGGGAAATTAATGGATTTATTATTAGTAAAAAAATCATCAAGAGTCAACAAAAAAACGTCATTATCTTTACAATGCTTAGCAAATGATTTTTCTACATCAGTCAATAATCCAAAAATAAAATCATTTGGATGTGTTAAACTGCCTTTGGATTTTATGTTGACTAATGCAGCTTCTGGTTTACTGGAGTAAAGCTTATCACCTAAATTAATAGGCAATGTTTAAAGTTATAAAAGGTAATTAAATTTAGTTGAAATAAATTTTTAATATAAAAGAATTCTTACCAGTTATTATTGTTAGGCAAATGTTACATTTAATATTTTAGATTCTGAGTGAAGCGAAGGATCTTATGGTTTTACAATGATGTTTATTTTTTTTTTTTTCTTTTTTTTTTTTTTTTTTTTTTTTTTTTTTTTTTTTTTTTCTGTAAACACTTTTTCGTATAGAAATCCTTGTCCAAAAGTTTCGTCCAGCAACTTTTTAGATTCGAATTTGAACTGAGATGGTACTTTAGAGAGGTCATTTTTCCAAAATCTCCATAGTTTTTCCAGTAATCAAGAATAACGATCGAAAAACTGAGTAAAAACGGTAAAATCGGTAAAAATCCGCCGTAAACGAGATTTTCACTGTTCAGATTTTAGGTATTTAGTCATAAATCGAAAAGTATTGAAGCTAGAAACTTGAAAATTTTATCCAATATCAAATACATACTTTTTTATATTGGACAACATTTTCAGAACCATTATAGCACTTTTGACTTAAATATAGAACTTTTAATTTACCAAATTGTTTGAAAGTTTTTATGTAATATAATTTTAAATATTTGACAAAAAGTTCTGAAAATTTAATATGACCTTACTCATATACATACCTAATTATCCTAACAAAAGTTCAAAAATCGTTAGTCAGGATTTTTTTTTATACACGTTTTAACAAATTCATATAAATTCGTATATGAATATCGACTGTTTTTACGTTAATTTTCAACTTAAAATCTGTATAAATCTTTTTTGGTGTGTCCGATCACAATGAAACTTGGAATATAGATATAAAAACATGTTTCGAATCTTTTGGTAACAGAAAATTTCTAACGAGTTAAAAATTGAATATTTTATGAGGGTTTAATAACGAAAAAACTCACCAAAAATCAGACAAATAACCGAAAAATACGTAAACAGTATATAAATAATATATTATATTACACTGAAGCTTTGCTCAGAATCGTTTTATACTAAAGAAATGAGTCATCATTTCTTTAAAACTTAATACATTCATCACCAATATCTTGTCCGAGGTTAGGTTAGGTGATCCCATGATAGAAAGTGCTATACACTCCTCACCATTATCTTGTCCGAGGAGCGAAGCGACGAAGGACGAACTTCCACCACCATTATCTTACCAGCTTTTTTGTTATGTTTTTGGTGATGTATCCACAAATATAGTATAACACACAATTTTCTACTTGCGATTTATAATAATTATGAATACTATTATCAAAAATTGCATCTAATTCCACATCAGTACTTATTAACAAATCAAGTTTATTTTTCGAACTTTCAATTTTTTGAATGTATAGTGTATTTTCTTTATTATTTTCTATATATTTTAAATCATTAATTGAAATTGAATGTATACTAGGTTCTAAAATTTTACAATTCCCTGTCTTTGGAGGTTTTAACAGAGAATAAATTGACAACATTTTGTACACCTGCAAAAATGTAGGTGTACTCGGATGCTCATTAGGTCCTGTGGCTTGTCTTGCCATACCAAAAAATTGCTAAATAGTATAAAAAAAACAAATTAAATAATAATTTCATATTATACAGAGTAATAAATATTAAATATAGATAATATATATTTAATTTTAAACCTATTTATATAAATTCTTATTCATAAACATGTAAAAATATGACCTATGAATATAAGTATTTTCACATTTTTCTTATAATAATTGTATGTTATCAATAAATTTATAAAAACAAAATACCTCCAACCGGTCCTGATTCATCTTGTATGTTAGTACATACTTAAAACCACATTTTTCTAAAAGATAATTAGATAGTTCTATTGTTGATTTTATAGTGACACGCAACCCATCAGCAGTATTTTGTGTCAAATACTCTTCTTTTGTTATAATTTTATTTTCAACTTGTTCTTCCCAACAGTTTAACCAATTAAGATTTTCCTCTAAAACCTAATAAAATAAAATAAATAATTATTGTTTTATTTGAAATCATAGCCTGTTCATAGTAGAAGTTAATTTAAATTTTGTTTATAGTTATAGTTAAATATGGAGGTACTTGGAAGTCATAGCTATTTTTTCTTATTCCTTCAGCTGGGTATTTACGGTTAAATACATCAAATAAAGTATTAAATCGATCAGTAAAAAGTTGTGTTTCATAACTATTTTTGAGAGATTCTACCTTAATATGGTCACGATAGAACTCTATGCCTCTGGCCATAGAATTGCTAAATATCTGAAATAAATTTATAAAAGTAGAACCAACTTAAAATTGTTTACACATTAATAATAATTTTACTTGAGTGGCCAATTTAACATTCATCTTGCTAAATCCATCAACATCCAAATGCCTTAATGTTATTTTTGGACATACTCTAGTGGGAGAATCAGAACTCCTTTTACAATCATTGAAATACACATCTTGATAATATGACCATCTTACATATTGACCACCTGGAGTTACCTAAATATAAAATTACATTATATATTATTTAAAAATAAATACATTTGAATAGTTTTAATTGTATTTACCAATAAACTCTTTTTATTATGAAGTCTATTTCTGACATTCTTTATCAGATGAGGCGCATCAGAAAACATAAAAATTTTTCGCTTGGAATCCAAGGGGTGTTCAAATGAGTTGGATAATGTATTTTTCTCTCCACTTATCCCAAGTTCTAGCCAAAGTTTACGATTGGTTGTTGCCCCATCTGAAACTATCCCATCAATTTTCACTCCTATATTCTCTAGCAAACATATAGCTTTTACAACTAGTAGTGCCAAAACTGTACCTATAATATACAAAATTATACCATTTAATATGAAAATGCAGGATGTAAAAGTTGTTTAACATTCAACCACTTACCATGTAGACAATATGTTTAACTTATAAATGAAACATAGAACACAACACATGAAATATAAAAACATAAACATGCCACTAAATCCACTACCAAAAAATATAAATAGGTTAATGATACAAGCATGAAATAAAGTCATTAATATTACAAAATTATCCAATAAAAAATGTACCAACTAACTTTTTTTACATATTAAGTTTCGAACAACATATTAAAGAAAAATAATTATGAAAATGTTTAAAAACTATAAGAACATAAAATAAATGTTATGGTAAATAAATTAATCAATTAGGTACCTTTTACAGGACCTCTTGAAGCGAAGACCGCTATTGACTGAGTAAAATTTAAAGCCAGACTTTGAAAAATGAAAACCAATGCAGAGTTGGCTTTTAACCCTGAAGACTCTATCTCACCACCAAAATCTTCCAAACCACTGTAAGTTAATGTCTGAGAATTAACATTAAAACTTTCTCTCAGAAATACCTCATCGAAAACTAGCATTCCATGTTTTTGTTCATCTGTCAAGACACCTATCCTTTTTTTTAGTAATAGAAAAAAATTTTTGTCATAACCGCAATTAATATTTATCAAAGATAAATATCTTCTCACTGTTCTAGGACAAGGAAGGGGTAATATATCTTGATTTCTTAAAAAATTGTAAGTGGAGGAAGATCTGTAAATAAAAAAAACAACACATATTTTATAAATTCAAAATATCACTGTTGAGTTGAATAAATAAAAAATATGTAATAATGATGTGATAAGTACCTTATTTTTAATAACACACATAACAATATCTAATTTTCTGAATATCGTCTATTTTTTAAATTAGTGACCATGCTAGCATTGATAATTTCTTGAACAATAGTTTTCTGTGATGTATTTAATTGTTTTAATTGTAATATGTTGTCCACCGATTGATTAGTTAATTCTTTTGATTTGATTTGTATTTCATTTAACTTCAAATTTAATTTTTCAATTGTTGACTTAAACCTTTAATAAAAATTACTCAGAATTATCATTATCAACTATATATATTATGTCAAAATATAGTATAGTTGTAAATTATTTATGATTAATGTTAATATTTTGAAGGTAGCAAATAACAATAAAAGTATATTTTACCTTAAATTGGATTTTTTAATATTTTTTGATTTTATTAATAACTTATTAAACATACTGCGCCTAGTTGGAGTAAGAATAGACCCAATATATTTAGTATTTTTCATTAATTTTCTTTTTTTGGTCATCCTAAAATATGGAAATAGTAAGTTGCATCGTTCACATCTTTTTTTGGCATTTGTTAGAACAGCGCAATTGTTATGAAACCATGTTCCATTCTCTAAATGTGTATTTTTTATGTGAATTCCTAAACAATAATTAATAATGTGACACCATAAAATGTTCATTGTTATTATTAATAAATCTTTATAATTTATAATTGTTTTCAAATATATACCTGGATAATTTATTACACTAGGACCTCCTTGACAAATCTGTTTTTTTTCAAATAATTTTATGTTCTCAATCACCTGCAATACATCTAATGGGTATGTCAATGGTTTAAAGTCAAAAATTGTAGCGTTTATACATTTCTGATTAACATAATAGTTAATATCTAAAGAGTTAGACTGAAAAACGATTTGTTTATCAATAACAACTTTAACTCCATCTAATATATTAGGTGTATATAATGACATTATGTTGACACCATTATATACCATCCAACCAACAGGCAATATTATCTCATTGAAACTAGCAAATAGCTCCTTAAATAATTAAATCATATTATGAACAAAGGTATAAAGCTCATAAAATGTAATTTTAATTAGTTAAAAACTTACTTGTAAAGATGTTGTACATATTTTTTTAACTACAGTTTCACTAAATAATTGTTTTCTAAATGGCTCAATAAGCACACTTGAGTCTAAAGAATCTGGTAATGGTAAAATAACTTCTATGTTTTCATTTGCAGTATTAATTACTGATGAAAATATTGTTGGAATGGCACCCGCTTTTAATTTAATTTGAGTTCTTTGACCCAATATCTGTAAGTATATTATCAAAGCATTATACTAGGTTTATAATACTAGTATATTTAATGTATTCTCACTTTTTCTATTTTTTCTTTATCTGCTGACAAACATTTAGGTACAGCATAATTTGTAATAAAATCTTCACGACAAAAATGTTCAGCACATACATAACTTATCTTACGCTTATAATTGTTTCCATTAACTTTTGAAATAATTTCATTCCAAGCATCAAAATTGGAATCAGGTATTTTAAACAAAGAAACATTAGGTTTTTTATTAAAACTGAAACACTGAACAACAGAACAACGACGAGGCATGTTAAAATTGTAAAACCTATATTTATTAAAATAAAACCTGAATACCAGCTACTCATAAATCATAATATAACCTATCATAGAATAATAATATTCTCTAATATTACATTATCAAGTTCATAACATATTATCAAATATATACCATACTATAATTTGACTATAAAACAAAAGGTTTAGTATTACCACGGACTAAGATAATATTATCTTAGTCCGTGGTATTACTAGTAAAATTGTATTAATTGTTAGCAATATTCGTCTTTTGGCGCCAAGTATTCAAAATAAAAAATAATCTGATATCTAGTATACAAATTAGTTGCGTTATTTGTTACTAGGCGCGCTTTTACCCCTAGTTGTACTACTTGTACTGGTGAATCCGAAACATTTGCCGACCGGTTCTCTACTCCCCCCCGGTCTATTGGTTACCAGTCCATATCATCTTAGTCCGTGACTCCGTGTCCAATGTTCATGGCCATTAGCCACCCCTTGCCTACATAGATAATAAAATCTTTATTATCTATGCTTGCTTATATCATAAACCAATGAAAATAGTGAACAATTTATACCTGTTTATAATAATTAATAAACTTTAAAACTAAATCATTGAATGAGTTCTAGTACATTATTAAATACTGTTTTATGAAAGTTTTTTTTTTTCAAATGAGTCAATTTTTTTTTTTTATTCTTATTTAGAAAGTGGAAATATTATAATATACTAATCTATGGGTACTACTACGTTAATCACACTGGGATCATATCACAGTTTAAATATTTTTCACAGTTAAATACTACGGTGATTATTGATAACAGCAGTGTGATCAAGAATCACTACTATTTTATATACTATAAAAAGACGTGGCAGGCACTCAAGGTTTATAGATAATAGGTATAATCTATAAACCTTGGCAGGCACTGTAACTGCTACATATTTAATCACAATGAAAAGCACGTCTATAGATAATAGCCTATTATGGCTATTAACCTATTATCTATAGCCGTGGTTAAAAGTAGCAGTGACTGCTTGATAGTTGATTGAACTATTTTGATTTACGAATACCTCAATTTGACCGATCAGTATGCCACCCTTCAGTAAGTACTTATTCTATAGATTTTATTTAATATTTTCCATCTTTTATTAAACAATTTGGTAAATGCACCACCCAGTTAGATTTTTTAATTTGTGGATTGACTTACATATTTTGATTAATTGTTATTTGTTGTCAAACTCAATAATTAAAATCTTCGATACTTAAACCGTTTTGATTAGTATAAATTTATAGTCACGTGCATTATATGAAAATGAAAATTATTACACATAAGTATATTGTTTTTAATGTTAATAAATATTTGAAAGTTGTAGCCTTCTTAATTTCAACCTTGCATGTGTATAAGTTTCAACTAAGATTTAATTTATACTAAGCTGTCACCAATATTTCATGTATGTTATTTATGTTTATGATGATAGGTACATATTAAGAATTTTCTATCTTTTGGAAAATTATAGTTGAAAAATTCTTAAAAAAATATTTAAATGATTTCAGGAAAATAACATGGCCGTCGCAAAATCACTAAATGACGATGCAAGTTCTAGTAATTTTGATAAAGAAAATTGTGATGAACCGGTAATAAATTACATAAACATGCATAATTTTATACGCTTAAAATATTTGGCTACATTCCTACTTACTATTGGAATTAGAAAAATTTTCGGCAGCATTGTTAAAAACACATGTCTGCGACAAAGTAACTTTGTTGTACGCTGCTTAAGAAACAAAAAAGCATTATAATTTTATAAACTATAATGCTATTATTCATAACATTTTTATATAACAAATGTGTTCATGTATGAAAATTATATATTTCAAATGAATAGGTTATTGTGATTTTGTTTTTAGACCCTTTTAGGCAATTTATTTTCATCATTATTTGGTATACCAATGAAAAATCAAATTAGCGCGGCTGTAATTGCAGAAATTAATAGTATACAAGATCAAGTTATTAAGAAAGGCGTAATTGATCCAGAATCTCAAGTAAAATTTTATAATTTTATCACTAACGAAATATTTTTATTTTTATTTTGCTTTGTTTCATTTAGAAATCATTATTGAGCACCTATGAAAAAGCTGAACAATATGTTATTAAAGAAGAAAAAGCTATTAGAATAGCATTAAAAATAATATATGACATTCGAAATTTGCGTCATCAAAAATTAAAAGTACCTACTTACATAATTTTATTAAAAAATTTTAAAAATTTAAAAATTTCATTTTTTTTTACGTTTAGTCACTTCCTCAACTTCAAAGAAGTTCAAAATTCTTCAAGTCATTACAAGTTATAGCGATGAAGATGCCAGTATGGTATCCTATGAATGATGAACGACCACCTCCATTGTGTGGTGCTATTGAGCCACATCCTTTATACGTTGCAAGAGTATATTTTGTTTATATATCCTATTATAACACTATTAACAAGTTATACATTGTTTTAGAGTGGTGATTTAGTTGCAGCGTTTGTTAAGCAATCTGGAGAAGAGAGATGGATTGTGGCAGAAGCAGTCGATTTTAAAAATGGAAAATACAAAGTAGTAGATATTGATGTGAAAGAAACTAACGGTAATTTTACATTAGGAAAACAATATGTAAAACCATTACCTCTTATGAGAGCTGATCCGGTCATTTCTCCTGATGCTTTTTTTTCTTGCAATCAATTTGGTTGGTACATTTTAGTGATTTTTGATAAATATTTTTTTATGTGTGCTTGAATGTAAAATGAAAAAGATTTTTATTATAATAAAATAAAAAAATGAGACCCATTATTCAAATGCAAAATGCTTGTAAATATCAACAAGATATTTTTCTTAGTAAATCATATTCAAATATATGAATGACAAATATAAATAAAATAACTGTTAAATATTAACCTTTACTGTAACCTATGTGAAATGAGCTGTTTGGGGGGGGGCAGGGTATAATACTTGGCTTTCTATGGATGACCCTCTTGGCATAAAGCAAAATTAACATAACCTATCTGTGAGCAATAACGGAAAATGAATGCTATAAACCAAGAATTCAGGTGGAAACCTATTGGCAAGTTGTGGTGGAATATCCACCAATTTTGTTTAGCACACAACCTGTTTTTTTATTGAACACAGTTTAGAGCATATTTATTTGGAAATTAGTCAATCAAAATTAATAACAACAAAAAAAGGTTAATAATTTAATACCTTAAAAACAATTGAATAAATAAATAATAATCCTTACATTTTTAATATGTAAAATGTAGGTATCTAGTATTTTACATTCAAGTATATTAGACCAGCTTACGTAGACATCATTTTATTTATCTAAATGTTTTTAATTATTTTAATTTTTTAAATTAATTTTGTATTGCAGTTTTAGCTATGTATCCACAAACTACTTGTTTTTTCAAAGCTCTTGTGAAGGCGTTACCTAAAACAAGCTTTGATGGATATGAACTATTATTTGAAGATGATTTCAACCAATATACTATAATGATGGTTGTAGCCCAAAGATTTGTTCTTTCTTTTCCTGCATGGGCTTCATTTGAAATAAATCATAAAGATGATTGAATGAAAATGGAATACTAATTTTAAAATTTCATAATATTTATTTTTGGAATTATTTTTTCTTAAGTTGTACTCTTTTTTTTATAAATGTATTTTACTTATAAATTGCTGAATAATAGATATTTAAATATTTAAATAAAAGCTAATTGTTTTTATTCTTAGGGAAAGCAAAGAGTTAATAAGTTTTACAATTATGTATTCAGTAGTGATTGTATAGATGATTGATAAAACATATTTTCAGTCTTGATACTAGTTAAAAAGGTTATTAAGATTATGATAATATAATATCATTAATATTGCCAATCGAATGAATGAAACAACATTGTTTTTGTTCAGATAGTATACAAAAACAACAATAATGATTCAATCAAACATTTAACTACTGAATAATATTGAATTGTAAATATTAGAGACATAGTATGTTAAATTCTCAACTTGATGTAATTTCATATAAACGAAAACCTAGATGAATGAAATCTTACTTTCTATTTTCATCTTTGTAAAATCAATGTTCCTCGTTTTAATCAGAATATAAAATCTATAAATTTACAAAATGTTCGCTGTTAGTATAAGGCATAATTTATGTTTTTCTATATAGATATAAATGAATATATTTTTTTTTCCAAGTCTTTATTGACTTTATTTTTAAATCTTTATTGCATTCACCATTTATCATATTATATAAATCAAATTTTCATCGTCTATAAAACCCGTGTAATTAGTGTGTGATGTCAGTGTAAAATATATATGCACATTTTCATATTTTGTTATGCACTCAGATATAGATAACATGGAATAGGAACAAGCAATGAAGACAACAGCTATCACTAATATCTTCAAATAAAAATAATAATTGCGAACACAAAATGGTACTTTGAATTCAAAGGCAGTTAATATTTAAGACGCAGAGGTTAGAAAATCAGAGTAGATAGCATCCATGCCAACTTTTTGTCATGAGGCAGTCGTCTTCCTTTACCCTATATGAAGTTATGCCAATGCGGATAATAACTATTAAGCCATGTCTACACCAAAAAACAGTTTTTGTTTGCATTTGATCACATTTCCACTTTTGATGGTAAATGAGAAATATTTTTGGTGATAATGTTTGCAACTCGTGTTTTGACAAATGATTCTTGGTCTGAAAGCAGCTCTATGAAATCGTTTGTTTTAAATTAGTTTTTGTAATTTGATCCAATCTTTATGGTTAGATAATATGACTGTTAATGAATACTTATTTTGGTAAAATGTTATTAGCAATATATAAGTTATATAAATTAAAGTGGTATAATAATGTTATTTTGATATACTTTTATTATTATTATTATTATTATTCATGTCTTATGCGACTAAATAACTTATATTAATGCATTCTGTCAAATTTTACTTTTAAATGATCCCCAAAATGTAAATAGATAAGTGAAAAGTTACCAACGTTTTAGATTAAAGTTTAATATATTATATTTATGTCATATTGTTGAAAATGGAATTTTTTATCAGGTAATTATAACGTGGTTTTTATAATAAAATATAATTCTAAAGAATATTAGATTTTTGATTTTCCATTTTTTCAATTAGTTTAATATTATTTATGTTTATTTTTTCCTTAATTTTATTTATACTGTTCTAACTAAATTTTACAACTAAGTAATAATACTGGCAAAATAAAAGCATTTAATTATAAAAACACCTCATAAGTCCAGTGATCATTTTATCAATTAACAATATATATTCATTTTTCCAGTCAATTTTGGGTTATTTTAAAAGGTAATAGCTTGTACATTTTTTTTCAAAAAACATCATTTCTTGTATTATATTTTGCTTTATTGTTTTATATGTGATTTTTCAAGTTTTTAATTTTCTTAATTACTAAATTGCCACAATATTTCTTAACAATGTTATATTATGAGAGAGAATTTTTTTTTTCAAAGCCATTATCATACTATAGGATTTTATTTAACTCCATAAGATTTATTTAAACCGTTTAAACACTTTGAAATAGTGTCATATCTGTAAGAATTAAGCAAATGTATCGATTTAGTATGTCTGAAAATACATATTGTGGCCTATACCATTTTAAATGTTTCTACAGCAAATAATTTTCACTTTATCAGACAATCCCAACCAAAATTTAAAATATTCACCTTTTTTATCTCAACCCATGATAGAATTTATCGAAAAAATTGTAATTCAGGATAATACATCATTAATTAGAATTTACCAGTTGAAATATAATGTAATTTTATTGAATTTCAAACACGTAAGCAAATAACTTTAAATTAATTATTATTATTATTATTATTATGTTGTAAAAGTGTGATATTTTCATTTATAAAATTACAAATTAAAGAAGTCTGTGTTCTATACTAACCAGATAAGGTACTTCTAAACATTTGATATTTGCAATAATAGTGAAGCTTAGCTTATCACAGGACTGCCATGTTTTCGGTTGGCAATACATTTCTAATCACATATGAAATATACAAGAAAATTAATAATCAATATAATTGTTTTAATTTTATTGAAACACTAGTAACTAATAGGATTTATATTTTTTACACAATTGACCAGTTTATTTCACATGTTTATAAAATATAATTAACAATTCTACTAAAAAATAAGACAAAGTTAAACTGGTTGTACTGATTGAATTAGCATTTTGATGCTTTTAAAAATTAAATTTTCATTTATTTCACTAGAAGGTGTCATCTTCAATTCAGGTCCTTGTCGTTTGGTATTAATATGATTAGCTATTTACTTTAGATATTAAGTCATCAACAAGGTAAGTAAGACGTCTTAGTTCAGCATTATTTTGTTGAGTTTGTAAATCCAAATCCCGTAAGGTACTATACAAATCTTCAAGTTTTTGTAAACGCACTTCTTCTTTGGCGTGTTCTTTACGTACTTGCCTATTATACTCAAACAATAATAAAGCAGCAGCAACAACAAATATAATCCCTTCACCTAGTAAATCTGATCCTAGTTCAATAGCCTTGGCTTCACTTAGAGGTTTGACCTTACCAGCTGTGCCGAGGTTCATGAAATACATCTTCATTTTAACTTCACACCGGTTGTAAAATTGAGCAGGTGGCATGCATACATAAGATCGAAACACTGGAGACTGTTTCGCACGTTCTTTGATAAAATTGGCAATGGGCTTACTTACTTGGCGCAGAAGTAAAGCGCCCAATTTAGCCGGTGGTAAAGCACCGAGCGCTACCATATTTATTATAAATACCTAAGTTTATTAGTTTTTAACTTTAAAAAAAGACATAATAATACAAAAATCAAATAATCAAAATGTTAAACATTTTTAGAATCAAACTGGCATTGTTATTTGTTTTTGAATGAAATAATATGTTTGATAAGTGTTATTCGTTATCAATACTATGAAGTTAGGAAGGAAAATGCTGTCAAATCATATTATTTTAATAAGAGCTGCACTTCCCACTTCCAGCAACTGATTTTTATACATGACAGCCACCACAGATTAGATGAAACTAATCCAAGGTTTTTAGATTATAGTCTACTATATACACAGATATACATAATAAACTAGATTGCTAACTAATGATAAAACATGAAGCTACAATCTGCCATTTTATCCGAGGCGGAAAATATTATCACAGATCAGATATTATCATAAATTATCCAGATAACACTAATCAGTAATCACGGTATTCTTGCAAGTTGCGACCGCGAAATTTCATAATTTTATCATTCAAATTATTACCTTTTTTCAAATAGCATTTGATATTAAATTGACTATTTCGAATTTTCGAAAATTGTACTTCTGACAGCGTATACAAAACTGTAAGATTAACTGAAACTTTGTTTAAATCATTAATTATTGAAAAAAAAAATCTATTTGCTGAAAACATGGACCAGAAAATAATGATTTATGTCCAAAATGAATTAGCAACATCTTCAACAATATTTAAAGAGTGTAATGATTGTTGGGATTCAACTGATTTATTTTCAAAACCACACAAAATAGATTTAATAAATCAAATAACCAGAGCATACTTCAAGATACGAATACATGCTTATAGTAAAATATTGACATCTTCTATTGCAAAATCAGTTAGTAAAAGACATAAACTCACAAAGACTATTTTATTTTATAATATGTAAAACTGATAACTATTTAGTATTTTTATATGTTTTTACTTTATTTATTTTATTATTTGTATTTGTTTATTTATTTTATTATTATTATTATTATTTTATCAACAATTACTATAAAACTGACTAACTTATTTTGTAATATGTGATTTAATTAATTAATTATTTATTAGTATAACTAAAATGTACATGTAATTTGTAAATATCTAGTAACAATTTATTGAACTGACATAAAAATTAAAATTATTGTAAAATGTTATCAATATATATGAAAACTGATAAGGTATTCCGGCCTCGTTTAAAATGGCGACTGTTGGCCTCAATGAAATATACGGACTACATAGACAAGTTAGCTATCTAGTTTATTATGTATATCTGTGACTATATATAATCTAAAAACCTTGAAAATAATTATCTGTGACAACTTAGATCATATGCAGTATATTATGATCTTAGTGTGACAGACTGACAGCCACTAAGGGTGATAGTGCAGTTCTTCTCCCTGATAAGAAAAATACGATAGGAAAAAAATCACAACTCAGCCATACCAACCTAGAAATGTAAAATTTTTTTTTCAAATTTTGTATTCACCATAAATGCGTGTCAGGGGCCAACGCAGAATAATATTATGTCATAAAGCCTCGTTCACACGGTGACACTACAGCGTGACACTTTTTTAATAAAAAAAAAAGTTATATAAAAGTTATAATAAAAAAGTTTTTAACTTTAAAAAAAGACAATGATAATAGTATATAATATATACATTTACATATACATATTTATATTTGTGTTTATAGTGTATATTATATTTTAAATGTCCAAAAATTACGTATGAATCTGTGAATATGTTTGAATTATAACTTTGGTAGTTTCAACATTTTTGAGTAAATCCTTACATGCAAATTTCGGATTATTGTACATATTTTTGCCACTTTCGAAGTTATAGAAATACCGATTGACATTTTCGGAAAAATCTTATGCATCACATCAATATATGCTTTGAAATTTTTAGTGTAATCTGGACAATCTGCCGAAGTAACCTACGAGGATAATATTTTCACAATATTAATGTAATTATAAATATACTGTATTTTTTACATATCTGATTGTGTTTAGTTATAAAACATTATGAAAAGATAAATTTAATAAGCAATAATTGTCGTGAAGATGTAGTATGGAATGAGTAATGAGATCTCAGTTTGTGTTACATAATAAAAGTTTGTACGTTGATTACTAAAAATATTTTTTCGAAAATTATTAAATTAAAAATATCTTTGTAAAAACATGTTGTTCTCATCTATATTGTTGTGTATAAAAAAAATATAATTAATACTTACATCTTCTGTCAAGAGTCTACCAAGAATTATACCTTTAACCCCTGGATGTTGATTTAAATATGATTTTAAATTAGGTATCAATTTCTGTAGTTTGTCCGGCAGCAACACTTTACGGCCGCACACCATTCTGTCTGGGTATAGTGAGAAAAATAAACTACCACAGTAACCTTAGTTTGTATGAGCTGGTCTAGATATCCTATAAAATTAAATGCGTTATTTATGATTGCGTTCAATGGTTAACAGTTGTAGTGTTTTTTGAATATTGTGATTTTTTGTTTCATGTACAAATGATTATTTGAGAAAATCACTCTTACAACAAAATATATTATATAAATATACATATTATTACCTCGTATGGTACTATATTGTTCTGCCTGGTCAATTATTGTGTTATTTTCTACAAAAAGGCTCATGAATAAATATGATGAGCATCCCTTTGGTATTTTTTTGATAGGTAAATCTGTAGTTCCACAAATATCATTCATCATACCATAACAATCGCATGCTGATGGGCCAAGAACTGAAACAGAAATATTTTAATTTCATTTAGTGATTTAATGTGATAGTAAAAGGACAGTATTTACGATCTACTATGCATTTTAAAACAGTTGTCTATAATGTGGTATTTAGTGTAAGGAATTCACATTTATGAATATATAACTAAGTTCTTTGAACGATATCAAATTAACGAGTAACAAGATTAATAATATATTTCAATAAGCTACGAGTTGTATAATGTATTGAATAATATTAATAATCATAATAATTATAGTAATCATAATAATAATAATAATAATAATAATAATTATAATGATAATAATGATGATTATAAGAATGCTTAGTAACAAATAACTAGAAAATAATTTAATTTGTTTTGTTTTTATACACATTTTAGACTTTTCAAATATTGTAATAATGAACAATTATTGTGGTATTTACTGTAAGTAGTATAATATTTGCAAAAAAAAAATTAGATTTTTACTCAATATTGAAAACAACTTCAAAATTATTACTCTATTTGTAATTTGTTTGCTCTAACCATCTAATTCATGAAAATTGTAATCATTAAACAAATAATGAAATATTCTTGTCTGTAAGAAATAGCACCACGGTTTTCAAGTCAAATGAGTATCAGTTACCTCCAATTGAAGGGGTCCGTGCAAGAACAAGATAACTCCATTTTTTTAAAAAATGGGGTTTTTGCCGTTTCTTATAAAAAAAAAAATACGAGTATATCTGTGCAAGAACGAGACAACTCCGATCATTCGTATAGGAGATATAACGTAAATGGAGTTGTCTATTTTTTTTTCCGTTGAAAAACCGGATAACTCCAAAAATGATATGTTATAGAGTTAAATTTTAAGGTAAAATTTGTTTTTTTTTGTCTGAAAAATGATTCATGAAATCATACTCCAATAAATAAAACAAATTTCATATAAAAATAGAATGAATAATATTTTTATTTTTGTATTAAAACCATTATGCAGAAATAATAAATACAAAGTTCTGGTCAAAAAACAAGATAACTCCAACACATTTAGGTTAATATTACACGTGTGTGAAGTTGGCCCCCCCACAATGTCCAATTTTCTCCAAATCTCAACCATTATTTTGAAAATAATTTGAAAACATTTGAAAACCAGTTTTCAGAATTTGAAAACCTTTATTTTATTTGTAAAAAAAATTTTAACTTCGGGGGGCCAAATTCACGCAGCCCCCCCATGTTTTCCGATCAACTCCGAAACTTCACTAATATTTTGAAAATAATTTGAAAACATTTGAAAACCAGTTTTCAGAATTTGAAAACCTTTATTTTATTTGTAAAAAAAATTTTAACTTCGGGGGGCCAAATTCACGCAGCCCCCCCATGTTTTCCGATCAACTCCGAAACTCCACCAATATTTTGCAAATAATTTGAAAACATTTGAAAACCAGTTTTCAGAATTTGAAAACCTTTATTTTATTTATAAAAAATGTTTTAACTTCAGGGGCCAAACTCACGCAGCCCCCCCATGTTTTTTCACTTTGTGGGCGTTCAACCTCGCGTGGGATCCTGCGTCTATGATATGTAGGCTTCCCTCACCATATGCTATGTACTGTAGACTTCAAAAAAATATTTTTAGTATATTTCATTGTAAAAAATTGTTTTTAGTAAGTAATATTTTTTAAATAAAAATAAAATATGTAGTTAAAAACCCGAAAAAGACGCTATAGAACATGAACTCATTATAGATATATACTTTTTTAAGTAATTTTAAATTTATTAAAATTATAATAGTTAAGAACTGAAAAAAATACTGTTAAATGCGAATTAAAAATAAAACTTATTGATAAATTATTATTTAATTAGCATCAATTTGGCATTGACATAAAGCAGTTGTATAATTTGAATGATTATGTTGGTATAAAGTTTATTATTATAATTATTATTTTTTTAAGTTTATAAAATATGTTGTACTGCTGTAGTAATAAGCAAATTATAAAAATATACACGACGCTCCTGTGGTGATCATGTGACTCGATCGTTACGGGGAGCTTATGATCTTTTAAGTTTTAACTTAATTTCTTTTGTGTGTTTATGTCTATACGTTTGATTCAATCGGCGTATACGACAATGTTGATGAAATAAATGGTTTAAAAACATTATATTGATTAATATTATTGTATTTTAATTTTTTTTTTTTTTTGTATTGAAATCTAAATCTATTAAAAAAAGGATTCGAAAAATATTTTACAAAATCAGAATTTCACTCGTTAAATTTACTATAAACATACCCTGAAAAATCATCTTCGTTCAGAATCGTTTTTTTTTATATTATAATATAATCCCAAAATATATCCTAAAATGCCAACCTATCAATTTATCTTTTGTAACCCACCCAACTCCTGTATCAGCTCTTTTTATAATTGATAGTATTGTCATAAATGTATAATAAATATAATATACATTGATGTATTAAAATTATCTTTGAAATTATAGCTTCAGACCCTCGTTAAAATTTTTTTAAAACACCTATTGCGATATGTTTACAATGATATGTAAAAATAGTTTACATCACTCTCTGAGACCTACTTAATATACACAACAAATTTCATGAAAATCGGTCCAGCCGTTTCGGAGGAGTTTGGTAACAAACATTGTGACACGAGATTTTTATGTATTAAATCATCTTACTGTTTTATATATACAGATATATACATACTATATTAATTTAAAATATAAACTGGATGCTTGTATTGCAAATGAAAGCTGAATTATTATTTTAATTTAAATTTTATACATTGTTATCATATTATAGTAATATCCGGCCCATAATATTATTGAAGCCTTCCAAAATCGTCAATGGCATGTATAGACGATGTCATAAAAATAGGAAAACCCAATTATTATTAGCGAGTAACGAAACGTCGATACCATGCGATAAGTAATAATATTGGGTACCTACCGTTTAAACACTATTTTATTTTTATGTACAATTTTTTTTTAACACATCGGAGACAGATTATTTTTATTTTATTTTGCATTTGAGACGAGCACCGTGTTTAAAGCGGCTACCGTTATATTCGTTATATTATATATTAGACGGTAGTATTTTTAGTAAATTGTTACATTGATTTTGAACGCTGTTTCAAACGCGGTACCTACCGATTTTATCTCTAAAGGACGCGCACCGTTTTTAAAACTGTGTGTACAAATAAAGTTTTAGAATTTTATCATAATTGTATACATTTATTAATTTTAAAATCATTATTCAATATATCCACCGCTCAAAATCTAAAATGTAAAAATGTGGTGCCAAATTTTTTGGTATTGCAAATGTTTGAAAATAATTTACGAAACCTTACTAATAGTTTGAATTTGTCACAGACTTGGGTAAAATCCCTTTAAAAGTATTTTGAATACATATTCCGAATACTTAAAAAAAAGTATTCAGAATATGTATTCGAATACTTTATGATAACAAAATTCCCTAGTATTCAGAAATTCTGAGTACTTAACAAAAAATATTCCAAATATTTTTCGAATCCTTTTTTTAATAGATTTAGATTTCAATACAAAAAAAAAAAAATTAAAATACAATAATATTAATCAATATAATGTTTTTAAACCATTTATTTCATCAACATTGTCGTATACGCCGATTGAATCAAACGTATAGACATAAACACACAAAAGAAATTAAGTTAAAACTTAAAAGATCATAAGCTCCCCGTAACGATCGAGTCACATGATCACCACAGGAGCGTCGTGTATATTTTTATAATTTGCTTATTACTACAGCAGTACAACATATTTTATAAACTTAAAAAAATATTAATTATAATAATAAACTTTATACCAACATAATCATTCAAATTATACAACTGCTTTATGTCAATGCCAAATTGATGCTAATTAAATAATAATTTCTCAATAAGTTTTATTTTTAATTCGCATTTAACAGTATTTTTTTCAGTTCTTAACTATTATAATTTTAATAAATTTAAAATTACTTAAAAAAGTATATATCTATAATGAGTTCATGTCCTATAGCGTCTTTTTCGGGTTTTTAACTACATATTTTATTTTTATTTAAAAAATATTACTTACTAAAAACAATTTTTTACAATGAAATATACTAAAAATATTTTTTTGAAGTCTACAGTACATAGCATATGGTGAGGGAAGCCTACATATCATAGACGCAGGATCCCACGCGAGGTTGAACGCCCACAAAGTGAAAAAACATAGGGGGGCTGCGTGAGTTTGGCCCCTGAAGTTAAAACATTTTTTATAAATAAAATAAAGGTTTTCAAATTCTGAAAACTGGTTTTCAAATGTTTTCAAATTATTTGCAAAATATTGGTGGAGTTTCGGAGTTGATCGGAAAACATGGGGGGCTGCGTGAATTTGGCCCCCCGAAGTTAAAATTTTTTTTACAAATAAAATAAAGGTTTTCAAATTCTGAAAACTGGTTTTCAAATGTTTTCAAATTATTTTCAAAATATTAGTGAAGTTTCGGAGTTGATCGGAAAACATGGGGGGGCTGCGTGAATTTGGCCCCCCGTAGTTAAAATTTTTTTTTGAAATAAAATAAGGGTTTTCAAATTCTGAAAACTGGTTTTCAAATTTTTTCAAATTATTTTCAAAATATTAATGAAGTTTTGGAGTTGATCGGAAAGTTATTTTTTGTTTTTATTAAAAATGATATATTAGTTTTGTAACAGCTTTAAAAGAATAGAAATAATATTAAATACACATTAGATACTATTTTAGGTATAATGAATTATGTTTTTTATCATGATCAAAAATTGTGATAAAAAAATTGATTAAATTATTTAAAAAAACTAAGAAAATCATTTTAGTCCTATATTTTATTTATTTTTAAATATGGTCACCCTAAAGTATGCATATAATGTCACAATTTTTGTATGGTTTTTTTCTATGTTTTTACTTATTTCAGGTTTGAATCGGAAAATGTTTAGTTCTAAAAGTGGATCTAACGTGAGCTCATACAAATCATACATTATTGAGTATATATTATTTATAAATTGGTAAATTAATAATAACCAGAGCCAGATCTAATAATTTTATTTACTGTGAAAATAAATTGTCAAATGGAACTTTTTTCTATTTAAATGCCTTGCTACTTTTTCAAAAACTCAACAAATGGTTTTTGTACCTCCTATTGACAATACACACGGTCTACAGAATGAAAAAATTATGTTATAGTATTTATTGTTTCATTGTATGTTAATATGATATATCCCACTAAAAACAATCCGCAATAATTTAGTGTAAAAAAAAAGCTAAGATAAAAAGTAAATAAATTTAGTGATGATTAAATCTTTAAAAGACGTGGACAGTTCTGTCACGATCGTCGAAATTGAAACAGCGCGTGCCGTTGTTATATTCTTTCTCTACGCAACTAAATCATTATTTTGTTAACCGTTTTTTTTCAAACAAAAACGAGCATTTTCGGTTAAGTTTCAACTTTCTGACCAGCTGGACCTCAAGTCCCGAAAACGAAAAGGAGTCGTTCAAAACAGATGTTGGTGATATAAATAATTACTATATATTAAATCCAGCATTGATAAAGCATTGCAACACACAGCGGCCAGCCGACGGTGGTCGGCCTACACCCGATTACGGTTATCTCACGGTAACACTTTATCAACAACATGCCGAAAAATTCTAAAACTGTCTCTCCTCTAATTAATCAAAAACATCGCATACAGAGTGTGCCGAACCATACTCCATCTTCACCTATATAATCCACTCAAAATGACGAATACATCACCCCTACAGGATCCAAATGCCTTTTATCCCTCTCTCAATCATCAAATCCAGTAAACCATCAACAAAAAAAAAAAAAAAAAACAAACAAAAATACGTCTCAAAAAATCGTTTTTCACTTTTTCCAAATCAAATTGAGGATTCTGATTACCCTAATATAAATCCAGACGATATAGAGCTAAAATCTGAACAAAATGAACCTATATTTGTTGTAGCAAAACCACCCCCACCCCCAATTTTCATCCGCACTGTCAACGACTTCAATACTTTCTGTAATAACATCACAGAAATAAATAAGGATGAACAGTTTTCCTGTAAAAGCTCGATAAACGGGGTGAAACTTGCCACCCAATCTTCAAACTCATATCGAGCTTTCATAAAATATATTCAAATCAATAAAGCACACTTCCACACTTACCAACAAAAAGAAGATAAAGCGTATCGCGTAGTTATCCGAAATCTTCATCACACTACCCCAATAGATAAAATCAAACAGGAACTTCTGTCACTTGGTCTTACTCCTAGAAGAATTATTTATGTTATCTAACATGGTAAAAAATCCCCTCTACCCATTTTTTTATAGATCTGGAACCCGCCCTCAACAACAAAACGATCTTTGATCTTAAATATATATTTTACACAAAAATCAAAATCGAAGAGCCTCGATCGAATAAACTAACAGTTCAATGTCTTCAATGCCAAGGTTTTGGTCACACAAGATCCTACAGTAACGAATTTTCAATGTGAATTTCAAGCCTCACTACAATAAAAAAAAAAACAAATCTCTCAACAACAAAATTACCCAGTTCCCCATGATATTAATGTAAGTCCTCATATTATAAACGCTACTTCAAACTCTACGTCACTCAAATCTTATGCACAATCAACCACTATAAATGCTAAAAATCCTAATAAACCCTCTGACAATCACTACTCAACAGAACCCGATATACCCCCATCAAAGCTTTCATATTTTCTAGACGACTTTTAAAGCTTAATAAATTCCCTCACCTATCTTTTAACCACCCTCATAAACAGTCTAATTTTTCCCAAAAATGATAAATACCCATCAAGTTATCACTTCTCCAATCACAATCCTACATTGGAATGCAAATGGTCGCATCAGACAAAAAAATGAACTTAAAGCTCTAATTACCGAAAAAACATAGATATAATCCTAATTAGCGAAGCCCACTTAACGCCATCTTCCACTTTCCGAATCCCAGGTTACACAACGTATCATAGTGATCACCCAGATGGTACTGCTCACGCTGGATTCACGATCATAATTAAATCTAATACAAGCCACACACCTCTCCCTCACTTTAAACCCCCATTCCTCCAAGCCACTGACATCTCTTTACTGTTAAATCATATTCCTACCACTATCTCAGCAGTCTACTGTCCTCCCGGCTTAGCTAATAAAATAACTATTGCGGACTTTAATCTCTACTTTCAAACCCTTGGCAACACGTTCTTATCAGGAGGAGATTTTAACTCAAAACATATAAATTTAGGCTCTAGATTAACCAATACACGAGACCACGCTTTGAATAATTCCATCCTCTATAACAATCTAAAACACGTATCCCCTCCCGGGCCAAATTATTGGCCTTCTCACACAAATAGATCCCTAGACCTCGTAGATTGTTTTATACATACTCTACCAAATTATACCAATCTTAATATTACAAATTCATTCGATCTCTCCTCGGATCACCCGTCAATTTTTCTTACACTTAATAACCAAATTACTCATCCTAAAAAATTCCCGACTCTTACCCCAGGTAAAACAAACTAGTTAAAATTTTCACATATCGTTGAAAATAATATTTCTCTCAAAATTTCATTAAAAACCACCAACGAAATAGACTCCGCCGTCTCAGACTTCATCAGTGTTTTAAAAAGCGCCACCCTTGAGTCATCACCACCTTTTCTCACCAATTCCAGTGATAATATCCTACCGGATCATCTTACTGAACTTCTTACCGAAAAACGTCATGCCAGAAACCGCTGGCACCGTACCCACCTCTCCAGTAATAGAAAAACTACAACAACATTGCATACTCCCTAAAAAACCTTTTGCACACACACAATACAGAAACATATCAAAAATACATACAATCTTTAACCAACTCAAACAATGTAATTTAGAAAGCTACTAAAAAAATATTTAATCAAAAAAAAATACAAAACCTCTCACGACATAAATAACACTGACCACACTTCATACATTGAAAATTCTCTAACTAACTGCCTTCCGATGTCACTACCATCAAAACATACATTCCCTAGTGAAATCCAATTCATCATCAAAAGACTACCCAGCAAAATAGCACCAGGACATGACCTAATTACTAATCAAATAATACCATAAAACACTTGCCTAAGAAAGCCATTTTAATCTTATCTCTAATCTTCAACTCTATTCTTCGCCTGTCCCACATACCTCAATCACGGAAACACTCCATAATAATTCTGATTTCTAAACCGGACAAACCCCCTGATCTACCCTCATCTTATCGACCAACCAGCCTTCTACCTTTATTTTCAAAAATCCTAGAAAAAAAATATTGACGCGAATCAATCCTATATTAACAAGCCAAAATGTGATCCCCAATACTCAATTTGGTTTCAAAAACAAACATTCGTCACTCCACTAAGTCCACAGAATAATTGACATAATATCACAATCATTGGGAAAAAAGCAATACTCTTCCGGTGTTTTCCTCGACGTAGCTCAGACGTTCGACCGTGTCTGGCACGAAGGCCTCCTATACAAAATTCGTTTTCTCTCAGCCCCCTTATTCTTAATAATTAAATTTTTTTTATCAAATCGGTCCTTCGCTGTCCGTCGTGAAGACGAACTCTCACAAATCCACCACATAAAAGCAGGCGTCCCTCATGGAAGTATATTAGCTCCGACACTTTATAATATATTTACATCCGACATTCCACACACCGATAACATCACATAAAGCTACTTTCGCTGATGATACATGTATAACACCATCTAACATCAACCTAACCATAACTTCTACTGCACTCCAAACACACCTTACTGATCTTCAAAACTGGTTCAACCTGTGGAGAATTAAAATAAATTCAAACAAGTCAACACATACAATATTTTCTCTACGTCCAGATCCTTACCCACAAATGATTCTCAACAACCAATTCCCCAAACAAAAGCCACCCGTTATCTCGGAGTCTATCTTGACAACAAACTAACATGGGCCAATCATATAAAAACGAAGAGAATATCTCTAAACATAAAATTTCACCAAATTAGACACCTTCTTAAATCCAACCTCCCACTCAATACTAAACTTCTTATATATAAAGAAATTATTTTCCCTACTTTAACTTACGGAATACAACTATGGGGAACAGCTAAAAAATCCAATATTCAAATATTTCAATCTTTTCAATCGATTTGCCTCCGTCTCATTACTAACGCCCCTTGGTACGTTAGCAATCTTACCCTTCACTCCGATCTTAAAATTCATAACATTCATACACTCGCATCCTACTACTATAAACTGTTTCACACAAACACACTTAACCACTCAAATCCCCTAATATCCAACCTCTCTTCCCTCACATTTCCTGATAACCAAAAACGCCAGCTAAAGCGTAATTGGCCCAGAGACTTCCTTATTTTATAAATAAAAAAAAGTATAATAATAATAAATAAACAAAATTATTGATTAAATAATCTGTCTAGAATTGTGAAGTAGTGTTATTTGGACACCCCCTTCAATCAAGCCGTCCAGCCCTTGTAATCTAACCACCATATTACCTATTGTATAATTTAATACAGATTGTATATATTATTTTAAATAATAAAAAAATAAAAAATAAAAAAAAATACGTGGTATAATATGGAAACTTAGTACTCGTGAAATGCCATTTTATAATATTACAAATACCTAAGATCAAAATTGTAATGTTAAATACTTAGTCAACATATTGTTTAACTATTTGCAGACGTATAAGTATACTTAAATAAATACAAATAATTAACCACTATAGTATTTTTCATAATTAATAATGTATAAACAATATGTTGACTAAGTATTTTACATTAAAATATTGATCTTAGGTATTTGTAATATTATAAAATGGCATTTTACTAAGTTTCCATATTATATCACGTCTTTTATAGATTTAATCATTACTAAATTTATTTATTTTTATCTTAGCTTTTTTTTTACACGGAGCTATAACGAAGTGTTTTTGGCGGGATATCAACTTTTATTTATTTATTTTTTATTGTTTTTTTTATATATTTTTTAATGTTTTTGTGTTAATAATCTGCAGGCATCCCTGGCACCTCCTCACTAATTTTTTTTCCATAACGATAATGTAGACATCTTTACAACCTCGAGGCCAGCGTTCAATACTTGTAGAAATATCGTTGCATCTAACCCATTTATTATTATTTTTAATGTCAGTGTTGTCTCCGCATCCGCCTCCGCGAGACCGCGCAGTCGTAATCGTCCGTGCGTCGTAGTTGAATATTTATTGGCATCCGAGAAACCGCACCGTCGTCGCCGCCGCCGCACCATTGTGATGAGAGTATTGGGGATTGATAAGCGGCGGATCGGGACGAATGGATTTTCGCAGGAAAACATTTTTTTGATCCATAACCTGTTATCACTTATTATGCCGAATCTGTTATCACGTTGAATACTGATGATTGATAATAATAACAATTCTACCCACCTATAATTTGAATTCTATATTATACAGGTTTGAGGTTACTAGATTTTGAAATTTGAGACGGCATGGACTGTTTTTACATAAAATTCCTATTTTATTTTAAATGTGTGTGTAGGTAACACACAGATAACAATTGATCAATCCAATCTTTATGAAACTTGAGACATATATAGAAAACGTGTTTTTAATCAATCCAACTAGATAAAAAAAAACCATTAAGATAATTTGGGATTTTAAATTAAAAAAAAAATATATGTATATATATATATATATATATGTATATATATATATATATATATATATATATATATATATATATATATATATATATATATTTCTATTTTAACTCGTCTAGATATGTGGTGAAATAATATTTATACTTCCAAAAGAAAAAAAATCAGGAACTTCCGAAAATTTAGTAAATGTAAAAAAAAATATAAAAAAAACAACTAGATTTTTTTCTAAAACAAAAAAAAAATATAGCTTAACAATACATAAATATACACAATTATAACAATTATATAACAATTATAGTCCAAAAGTATCCTCTAAAGAAGCAAATATAATTAGAAAATCCTTAATGACATGACCACAAGTGAGGTATTGAATATTCATTCAATTGACGATCATTCTTATGGGTAAATGTGATTTTTATTTAAATGTGAATTTGACAACAGTTTTGTTTAGTTAGAAATGTAGAAAAACAAACTCAAATCTTTTCTAAAACGATTTTTGCTTATAACTTGTAAACCGTTTAACCAATCTGTTAGTGAGTTTCCCTGTTCCCATATGCACAATATTTCTGATCGATTGACACCTCATACGACATTATATGTTCAGCCGTTTGCCCAGTAGGGATTGACAAAGAATAAAAATAAATTAAGGCGGTTTTTCAATGGTAAAACTCTGGCTCCTGTTATTATATGTTCGTGGTTACTACGCTTTTTTTTTTACTTAGCTGCATGCCACTACCGTCACGCTGGATAAACGTTGGTTTTCAATGGTATAAATTAAAACACGGAGTCATAAACATTATCAATACTCTTATTTGCATAACAAAGTAAATATCTAGGTAAAAAAATTGAAAAAAATAGTAGAATAATAGTTTACAACTAATTCCAAAATTATGTCAGTATTTTTAATCTTCGTCTTTATTTAAAAAAAAAACTACTTACTGTCTCCTGGTGATCCTTGTAAATGAACATAAGTTATATAATTAATACATATTAATGAACATATGTAAATAAGACTGATCATTTTAATGATTTTTATTTGAGATGAGATTGAATATTATATTGTTACTGAACCGAAATCAATGTTGCATTACAAATGCAAATGAACATTAAATAAAACACATTTTTATAACCATGGCTGAATTTGCACGATATTATTTATTAGTATTTGAATTTGAGTTGAATACTATAACCTCTACTTGATGTGCCAGTTGTATACACAAATCAAATATTATGTACACAATGTTCACACTATAATGATACATTATACATTAAAAAATCACAGACTTCGCCAAACCCCGAGGGTTTAGTGCCATCCTCAGACAAGACCATGATGGCGGGTGAAATATATTTTAAAGAAATGACAATTCTTTTCTATAGTTTAATGATTCTGAGCAATGCTTCAGTGTAACAATACCGTGTAAATATTAATTTCCTTTAACCGTTTTTTAGTCTAATGGATCTGTAGGTTGATATTGATATCAAAATCGATAAAATAACTTTGTATGAAAAATAGTGAAATTATTTTATCAAAATATTTTAAAATAATCGATCTATCTAGGGTTCTTCGGTTGTATGAACTAAAAATATTTTAATATCATTCCAAATTCACAATTTCTGTATAATAAGTCAATTCAGTAAAAATGGTATCACAATTTCGTTAAACGCCTGTGAAAAATAATATGCATACGTAACGATTTCAAAATATTTTCGGTTTCGCCACATATATACCATTATGTTAAGGTCATACATTTTCATGTCTAAATACAAAGAATCAAACAGGTCACTTGGAAAAAACGTTGAAAAGCCTATGTATTTTTATCGTTTTTTTTTCCGAAAATAAGTAATTTTTTTTAAAAACTTTTGTCACGTATACGATAATAGGTTTATGATCTATAGTGAAAATTTAATTTGTCTTGCATCATAATATTTAGAGAAAATGAGAGCCACATTTGTTGTAAATTTTACAGTTTTTACTCGGTTTTTGATCGTTTTTTTTTCACGTTTGTAAATATTATCGGGTCCTGAAAAAATTAACCTTACTGAAAATATCATCTTCATCCAATATTCAATCCATCGAATTATATTATTAAAACCGCTAATTTTACTCAGTTTTTCCTCATACCAGAAAAATGTATAGAGGAATGAAATAAATAAATTTAACTCATAGTACCATCTACATCCAATCTCTAAAATATTGAATTGCTTTGCGGAACTTTAGGATATAGTTAAATGTACCAAAATATGTCAATAGAAATATATGAGACATAAACATCATTGTAAACTAAATTGATATTTAGCTTTTCTGAGAATCTGAAATAAGTCCTTTTAATAAGTACTATTTGTTAGTCCAAACTAGTAAAGTTATATCATAGAAAGTTTCAATTAACATTATAAATTAAAGGTAGTTTTCTATGAGCTTTTCTATAAATAAAAGGTAGTTTTCTTTGAACGTAGTTTTCTATGAGACAAAAATAATAATTCACATAATTTTAAATACAAGAGATATTTGTTTTTGTTTTGAATCAAAACATTTGTCACGGTAAAATCAATAATATGGCACTATGGTATAGATGCTTTATTGCACTCATAATCTAAAATAAATATATGAATCAAAGTTAAATTGTAAATCTTCTTCTTTTTCTGGTTAAAGGCCTTTCAAGACCATCCTATCTCACACCCGTTCCTCCATCCTTCTCTATCCATTGCTCTTTCTTTCCAATTCGTTCCCCCTCCCAGCGATTGAACATCATTTTAACTAAATCTTCCCATCTTGTTTTGGGTTTTCCCAGCGGTCTTTTTCCTTGCGGGTTTTGCTCTCATACTGCTCTTATTAGCTCATTTTGGCTCCTCCAAGCGTGGCCTGCCCGTTGGAGTCTTCGATTTTTTATCACTTTCGTTATGGTTGTGTTTTGGAATAATATTTCTAGCTCTGTGTTTTTTCTCCTTCTCCATTCAGCGCTGTTGTTATCCTTAACTGGTCCATAGATTTTCCTCAATATCTTTCTTTCCATTATTAAAAATTTATTTTCGTCAGATTTCCTTAGCGGCCACATTTCCACTCCATATAGGATTACTGGGCGAATCAAGGTAATGTACAATTGTTTTTTTAATTCTATAGATAATACTCGTGATCCTAATGTCTTTTGCTAGCCCATAGTAGCATTTTTTACCTGCCTGTATTCTAGCTGCTACTTCTTTCACTACATCATTATTATCTGTAACTATGGTTCCGAGATATTTAAATTGTTGCACTTTACTAAATTGTAAATATTAAATATATCCTAATTACCCATCATGATTTATATTCAGCTGTGATAATAACAATAATTTCAAGTAAATAGAAAATACGTAAATAAAAATTAAAATTCACAAAGGGTGTTGTTGATTTATTAACAATTAGTGATTAATTTTTTCATCCACTGTACAGATATTAATACTTTTTTTTTTCTAATTAATCGGGAATGTTTACTTATTTCTTTATTGAGGAAATTTTAAGTTTAAAAAAAATTCAAAAATAGCCATTTTGTAAACCAATCAATGTAATAATTTCGTAATGAGAACAAGTGAAATTAGTTTAAAATCAGATTGTTTTATTTTAAAATTAATTGAATACACATAGTCAAATTTCAATGAGTTTCGAACATTTACGTCCGTACGCTAAAGTTTAGGTTCTATCAAATAAAGCACACGGTGGAGGCGGAGGTCCACCGTTGTAACCACTTAAAAGTGCTTTAAATCCTGGATAAGGCTGGCCGCATTTACAGGTACAATCGTAATCATCTAAATTAATAGTATTCGCGACAAATCCAGCTCCATTTTTTTTTGCAAATGCTCCCTAGAAAAGTCAGAAGACAATATACGTATAAAACATTAAACATTTCTAAATCATGCACACTGTCTTACTTTTTCAAATAATGTCTGAAGTGTATCTGCACACATGGAGCTTTTTCCGAATTCCACGTCTTTACAGTACTATAAATCAAATTAAAAAAGTTATGTTACGTTATTCATACATTTTTAAGCCATAATATAGATGTTCATTCAAGTGATTTAATTTGCTTAATTATTATTATTTATCTACAATATATTATTTTTGGGACTTGAAGCAGTCGACAAATATATCAATATCACATCAGTGGAAATTAAGATCAATCAAATATTTGATTTCTTACTTTAAATCATTAAATAAGTAGAAAAAAACAATTGGTGTGTCTAGTACTTGGAAATTTGGAACATAGAAAATATCTATCGAAACTTTTTGTGCAATAATATTTGTTCCCGATTTAGGTTTTTTTTTTAACTGTTCTTTAAACTGTTTAAATAATGAAATCATTTAACTTTAAAAAAAATATATTTTATACATTAAGCATCAACATCTTTACCCAGGACCAACTACATGAAAGACGAATGACTTTTTCTACTTACGCTATTTGGATACGCATTACAAAAGGGATTTGAACCTTTTGGATCACCATAATTATAAAATTCATAATGGAGCTTGGATGAAGGGACACCCGCTTCATCTAAGAAAGCTTTAATCGCATCCTCAAAAGAAAAAAAATATAAATAATGTTTCCTTTTTTTATTTTATGGTTTGCAAAAAAAAAAAAATGACTTTCTTTTACCACAGTATTATTACTATTTCCAGTTATTGGATAAGCGCCAGTTTTTGCAAAATCGTCTGTGCATTTATTCAAATCCATTAGGGTGGCCACGTAAAAGTCAACTGAAGGGTCTAAACATTTGTAATCCAACCCTAATAGAACAATGTAATTTAATTTTTTTGAAAAGTTTCGACACATTTTTTTAATATTGATGAAATGATCATAATCAATTTAAATCACGTGATTCAAGCATATGGGGTTTTTCCATGAATAAAATCGGTTTTTATGTAAGAATAATATAAGAAATTATTTACTATACAGTACACACATATTATTTATTAATTTCAAGAATATATCAAGATTTAAAGGAAATCGGAATTTATTTCGAGAACTCAATTTGATGTTATTTAAACCTTTTTTCTCTGCATATTTGGTCTAAATTCGTATTGTGAGACTTAAACAAACACCGTGGTTTTTATAAACTTTTAATATAATCCCCAGTTGTATAAGATAAATATGAACATTTTTTTTTATGTTTTTAAAGTTTAGCTTCATAAAATATTCAACTATTAATATATTTTGTCATTGTGGAATAGTAAAGACAATTAAAATTATGTGTTTCTATGCTACCTATTAAATCTGTACTTAATTATGGTCTAAACTTATGAATTTCACTTTTCATTTTAATATTAGAGCGTGTCGCTTATTACGGTAAAAGTACAAATACCGGCGAATCCTAGAATTTACCTGTAAATCCTATGTTTTACCGACTGCTTTCGGTAGATGTCCGAATTTCGGACGTTCACCGATTGATATCAGTAAAACCTAAGACAAACAAAATAGTGTGGTCAAGGCCCGAATGATTTTTATAGGTCGGACTTATACAGACGAGATTTGGTAAATCTTAGGATAAAAAATCAGTGTTAGTAAAATACTGAAATTATATTACTTATTATTATTTTTTTTTTTTTTACCAATTGCGTGAAGTTTTGTTGTTTTATTATTTTAGTACAAATTCATATTATTATTGTTACATATTAAGAAAAATTTTCTTCGCATATAATGAACTGGTTTCTAGTGAAATTATTATATTTTAGCACGATCGACCAAGGGAATTTATTTCTCGACTAAAATATTAATCATGACCATGAATATTAAATCTATTAGACCTTGACTGTGTATCTATTTATACAATCAATCATCAATAAGCATAAGTATATGATTAAAGTTTTTCATACCTAATACACTGCGTTGTGCGCACAATTTATCTTGCTTACAATTGTGTTTTCATTTTATGATATAGATCTGGTTTTATAGATTTATTTAGTAAATTGATATCCAGGCATATTGGAAATAATTTTACGAGCAGTATTCGTTTAACTACAGTCACTTACATTATAACTGGGTAAATATGTCCCTACTACAAAAAATTAATTGCTACAAAAATCATTCGGAGTTCGACCACACTATTTTGTTTATCCTAGGTATCACCGATATCAGAGAGAAGTCTGTAAAACCTAGGATTTACCGGCATTCGTACTAAAACGAATATTTATTTGATACAGTGTGGATTATACCAATAATGTATTGTAATGAATAAAAGTATTGGAATAAATAAAAAAAAATAATCAAAAAATAAACCTTGAAATATAAATTAAATCAAAAAAAAAAAAAAAAAAAAAAAATTGAGTGTAGACTTATAAAAGAATCGCCTTATTTTCCCTACGTATGACATAGATCAAACTTGGAATAACTTTGTTTCATTTATTTTTGT